>JAMJFZ010000094.1:8630000-9000000 GCA_026225945.1 Cricetomys ansorgei
CTTGCCTATAGGCTTCCTACTATGGCCCTCATGCCCTGATACGTCCACATGCTCCCCTAGGCAGTATCAGGAGCCTTGGCTAGGCAGATGGCATCTGAGATTCCAATCTCAATGCAAGGTCTATGGCCCAGCAGGCTAACCCAATTTGAGCAAAGAAAAGATGGAGACTCAAACACTGCCTGCTCAGTCACTCACTTATCATTGTAGTCATTCGTTGTAATTGTCAATTCACACAAGATAGAATCTCCTAGGAAGAGGGTCTCAAGAGTTGTCTAGATCAAGTAAGTCATTGGATATGTCTAGAGTAGAGGGGTTGTCTTGAAGGTGTTAATTGATATGGGAACACCTAGCCCTTTGTGGGTGGCATCATTCCCTAGGCTGGACTGTATAGAGTGCCAAACCCATGATGCATGTACACATTCATTCTTTCTACTCCCAACTATGGGATATGATATAATTAGCTGTCTCATAACCTAATCCTGTGGCTTCCTTAAAATGTTGGACTGTAACTTAGAATTTTGAACAAAATTAAACTCTTCCTTAAGATGATTTTTGTCAGGATTCTTATCACAACAACAGAAACGAAACTTGAACATCATTTATCCTACAAAATGAGTTGAAAGAGGGTGTGATGTGTTGTGGGAGTTTATTTTTAGTTATATATAAAATGATTGTTTCGTGCACTATTGGGTGAGGATCTTCCTAAGTCTTGGCATTTTGTATTATCTGCAGGTGTTGGATTTCTGTGGGTGGTGTTTGATTGCTAATGATCTGCACGTGCTATCAGTAGAGCTCCTGAGGAGTTCTGGATAAAAAAAAATCTCCTGATGTCAGACGCCTGGAGTTCCATTGTCCAGTATGGCGCTGGCCAGGATGGTGGTTCCCTCTACTGTGGTCTGGCAGGTTTGCACATATGAATATCGCTCTGTGTCTTCCTTGGTGAGCCACCCAGTAGCGTACTACTACAGTGATGAGCAGTAGCCCCTTCCTAGAGGAATACTGTCGGAAATCTGAAATGCAGTGTGTAGGCAAAAGGAGAGCACAGACACAGGCTGCCCCTCTCCTGGGAAGGCAGGGGACCCAGACAGGGCACGTGCATGTGTGCGAAAGGGACTGGCAGTCCGAGCAAGAGGCACAGAATGGAAAAGGCATAGCCCTTATGCACGAGGTGAAGAAAATGAGGTGCACAAAGATTATGGAGGGAGGGGCCAGGGCTTCGGGCTGACCACAAGGTGGGAACTGTGTATAAAACAAACGGGCATCAATGACTTCCCAGAGAACTGACATGACCGTCCCAAAGTCTTTGCTCTTCCTGAGTGGGAGCAGACCCTCTGTGCATCTGGGCCTTTGGGTCTGTGAAGAGAAAACACTGTGCCTACCAACTGGAAGTAGCGTTTGTAAGGAGTGGTCAGAGGCAAGCAAGCTCTGCATCTGCAGTCATGCCTGGCCCTCAAGGCCCACCAGGCAAAGAGAGAGCATGTCCGCTATCCTGTAGAAGACATGGCTGGGTCCCACTGCATGGAAGCTTGGCTGTCTAAGCCTCAGGAAAATATGCCTTTGTGGTGGAGAACATAGGCTTTGGGGTGCTGTCTTCTCAGTTCCTGTCCTGGATGACAAGTACACCCAGAAAACTAGAGCAGTTGATGTGGCGGTTTGAATCATGATGGTCCCCATAGACTCGTGTGTTTAAATACTTGGTCCCCAGTTGGTTTAACTGTTTGAAAAGAATTAGGGTGTGGCCTTGTGGGAGGAGGCGTGTCACTGGGGGGGAAGCTCTGTAGTTTCAAAGCACTCACATCATTACCAGTACCCTCTCTCTACCTCCTACCTGTGGGTCAAGAGTTCTCAGCTGGTCCAGCAACATTTCTGCTGCTGGCTGCCATGCTGCCCGGTCATGGTGGACTCTTAACTCTCTGAAACTGTAAGCCCAATTAAATGCTTTCTTTTATAAGTCGCCTTGCTCATGGTGTTTTATCACAGCAATAGAAAATTAACTAAGACAGTCCGTGTCATCCCGTGGGCTTTTTTCAGCTTGGAACGACCCTTTGAGAAGGCAAGAAAAACTCAGAATGGAAAGCAGCTTTGGGAGGCCGCCATGTTTCAGAGAAGGAGACACTGTGTCAGAGAGGCTTGGCCCTAGGCCCCAGCCACAGCCCAACAAGGGCCTGTCAGTGCAGACTGAGAAGCTGAGAGCTCGGTGTTTGGTCCCCCATGTGTAAGAGAACAAGCCGTTCCCCAGACTCACTGCCGAGAGATGCCATCTCAATCCAAAGCCATAGTCAGCATCACGAGGACATGGAGGGCAACATGACAACCCGATCTCACTGAGTTGTATTGTTTTTATCCCTTTGCCTCCATGATCCTTTCACAGTACACTGCTACTAGGACTTCGTGTGGCCCTGAGGTGAGGTAGGGCAGGTGACATTCTGGCAGGACACTTGACAGGCAGGCACCGGGCTGCACGAGGTAGTGAGAGAGCCTTTCCTGCTGGGTACAGAAGAGGATCGAGGCAGCTTGGGGATGCATGGGGCCCCTGACATCTGTACCCGTGCTGAGCTGCCTGGAGGAGGTAGTGGTACTGTCCTGGCCAAACCTCAGTAGCCCCAAGAGGCCTGTCCAAGAACTATAAAGGGGCGGCTGGTGCCCAGTCCCTGTATCAGTAGTGAGGGATCTGAAGTGCCTGTTCCTCTCTAGCTTCCAGAGTACACGTGGGCCCCTGCACATTTGCATCTCCTATGCTCCCTGGGCAGGAGAAGCTCTGGGGTAGAAGTCATATCCCTCAGTTGCGGCCATGTCAACAGCCCGGACCTGAGCATGGCTCAGATCAATGTGAAGAGCTACCGTCTCTAACTCTTGCTTCCAGGTAGGCTTCACAGGACCTAATGAGCCAGGACAGAGAAGGCCACCCTATGGAGGTCTCCTACTTGTCTAAGATCCCTCCACAGAGTGGACAGTCCTTCAGCAAGCTGCGACTGTTCTGGCTGCCAGCCAGGGTATCTCACTGAGAAGTTGCTCATGGCTGTTCCTGCCTACCTTTACCTTAGCTCCTGCTCTCCAGCTACACAGCTGAACTTCCGGTCTCCTCCTCTCCATCCGTCCCTGCCACATGGGTCGCACCCTGCTCTTCAGTGACCCCACCTCTGAGATCACTCTGAGTGGCCCTGCTCTGAGCACGTGCGATACATTTCAGTCCGCACTGTTATATCAAGTAACTTAGAAAGTGCTTTAAAAAATCAGTTCCTCACTTACAGGCCCGTAAGTAACTAGAGTGAGATAAAGCTTGGCGTGTCTTCACTCGTCACGTCTCTTTTACTTCGGGTCAGCTTTGTGTGTAGGCGTGTTAGTAACTCAAGGAATTTCTACCCCAAACCCAATGACACTAGCATATCTCACACACAAAGAGTAAGGTACCTTGCCCTAAGCTTTTCCAGTGTCTTCTTCCAAACAGTAGCTAAAGTTCATTGTCCTAAATTTGCAAAAACCTTGGATCCTAAGACTAGCAAAGAGTCTCAGGACAGACCAAAAGTGTCCTTCGCTCAGACAAAGACAAATATTCGTGTTGATGAGATTGTACCCTAGATCCTAGTAATCATGAGAACCAGCATAGTCCCTCAAGAACTAAGGAATTCTACAGGCTGCAGAGTTAGAACTGAGACAATGATCAACCAGACCCCACCTTCACCAGAACTGAGTCATTACACATATACCTTGTCACTCACTCCAATCACCCCTCTAGGCTGAAGCTCGTGTCAGTATCTTGTAGATGAACCCAAGGTCACTGGGCTCCTTTGTTTGTTCTTCTGAATCCACACATTGATTAAATCTCCCACTCTTCGCTGAGGCTCCTCTATTTAATTGGTTCCTGGGCATACAGCTCTGCTTGCCTGACGGAGCTGCTGGACTAGAGGCTTTCATCCTAGAGCTCCAGTACCACCAAGAATCTGAAAACAGGGTACATTACTCCAATACTTTTACTTTGAAGTATGCCTGAGACCCTAGTGTAGTAGCTCAATCTACTGGTTCAGGTCATGCCTCTAGAAGTTGAGCCTTGGAATTCCCACAGCACTAAGACAGCCTATGATACTGTCTCTTTAAAAGAGCAGAACTAGTTCTGGTAATCTCTGTGAAGACTTGAGGTCCCTGGTGAGAAGTTGCACAGTTGTATACACACATCTGCAGGAGCCTCCATCTCCCTAGGCTCCTGGGAGCTAATTACATCACAGGAAACTGTAGTGTGGATCTCACATCATCCTGAATGTCCCTAGTGGAGGGTTTGAGACAGAGCACATGTGGTGGAGCTATAAGCCAGGCGCAGCTGCTGCAGATGTTCACCACAGCTGGAGGACAGCCAGGTATCATGGGCAACTGGCCCAGGGATGGCCCATTCTGAGGCCAGTATCTGTAAAGTGAGTCTGAGCAGTAACCCTCATGGTGATGGGAAGAATCCTCTGACTGTAAAGGCACATAGTACAAGAAATAGAGTCCATTAACAGGATCATCCTTGCCCTCAAATATCAGCCAGCCTGCTGAGTGAGATGAGATGAAGTACCAACCCAGTGATATTCAGGTATGTGACACAATTGAGAACAAGCAAGTTCACAAGATGATATCCGTCAAATGCAAACATTTTTATCCTGGGGGGATGTTCTTTAAGAATCATCAAGTTCTAGCTTGAAATATTCCCTCGAGGTCATTAAGGCTTAAGAACTAAACAAGTCTCAGCAGTTCCCTGAAGCTTACAAGACTCACAAGTTCTCTCCTTCTTCCAAGGTTGCATAAGCAATAAGGACTGCTGAGAAGAGAGGAGACACTCCAATCTGTCAAGCTGCCTGCAAGTTATACAGAGAGATCCAAGACTATAGCTTTCATGAATCATTACCCATGTTGTAGTGGGCTTCTCAGTGATGCATCACCTTTGAGTTGTTCATACTCCTGCAAGAAACTCCTCCCCCATGCTTTTATGAGTATCTCCAATATACTCATTGGTTCACCAAACTGGACTTGGGTAGAGCTGTGTCTTTGGTCTGTTGTCAGTGTTCTGTCTATGGTGAGGAGGTGTTTGTTCACATCTCCCTAGGAAAAATATCACACAATGTAAAGGAGTAGGCGGGAGAAAGGACGGTTTCTCTAGGGAAGCCTTCTAGAGAGAGGACATTTGAAATGAGACTAAGAGAGAACAAGACAAGTGAGGAGAGAGGGATCAGGAGAGCCTAAGGCAGAAGACTGGCTAGAGAGGCAAACAGGACACGAGAAAGACTTGTTGCATGCAGCCGCTTGCAGATGTAGCACTGTGGAGCCTGTGATTCATGAAACCTATAGTACTGGAGCTCTCTGTGTAATGTGCAGGCAGCTCAACAGATAAGAGGGTCTTCTCTTTTCCCAGCAGTCCTTATTGCTTATGCAACCTTGTGGCGGGGGGCCAGGGAGACCTTGTGAGTCTTGTAAGCTTCAGGGAATTGCTGAGACTTATCTTTGAGGTGTTAACTCATTAAAAAAAAAATAACTTCTTTTCATTCTTTCTATTTCTTCTTCTTTTGGATACTGGCAAGAAGAAGCTTAAGCATGCTTTCCCTGACACTTTGGGCCTTTCCCACTTACTCTCTGAAGTTACCCAATCTGGCTTCCCCCCCACCCCCGGCCGCCTCTGCCATGCAGTGCTTCCAACCTCCACTACTGAGCCAGCCTGACTGCTTTCTTGAAGGCATGACCTTCTTCCTCTTTTCCTCCAAGCAGCTGCCTGAGATTTACAGCTTGCCTGCTCTGTTGCTTCTTCTCAAACTCTAATAAAATTGTTCTCAATATTTAAAACAAATTTAAAAATTTAAAAAGGAAGCCCCTACCCAGGTATGTGTCCTTGGATCTTTTCCCTCCTGACTCTCAGACCTTACTCATAGAGAGCTCCTCGGGTCTCAGCTAGGCAGGGAGGCGTGACTCCCTAGGCACATTGGGTGGTGCTCCAAGAAGGTCACCAGACCTGCCACTCTGTCACCTATCCCACTTCTCCCTTGTTCCAGGGACTTCTGTGGTTCTGTATGGAAAGAACCCAAGAAGAGAAGGGTGAGGTGGGTTGCTCATCTGGTGCATGCCTCCTTCCCCATCTGCCATCCCTTGACCACAACCCCTGGGGGCCCCACTGCCTTCACTCTCTGGAAAGAGGTAGGGGTGGCCCTGAATGGTTGGGGGCTCCTATATCTGTAGACATCCCTCTCATGGCCATGCATGGTGCTGAGAGATCCTGAGAGCGATCAGGCCCAACACAAGCCTTGCTAAATGGAGACGGTCTCTGTTCATTGCTGGTGAGAGCTAGAATGGAGGGTCTGTAGGGGTGTTCACACAGACATGCAAGGATACTGCTTGAGCCCATCAATTTCCCTCAGTGCATATGCCAGGCCTGTGGTGAGATTTAATTAAGGCCAAATCAGCCACAATCTTTGGCTTTTTGTGCGGAGGCCAAGCAAGACGGATAAGCTGAGATGACCTTTCTTTTCTCCAGGACTGCCCCATTAGGTATCCTCTCCACTTCTGTGTCAGGTCTGATTCCAAACCTGGTCTCCACTGCTTGACAGGCACAGTGAAGAAATGAAGATGCCTGGCTGGCTGCCTTGGGAGGCTCCAGGTACATGGCATACTCCCTGGACCATCCATACAGGAGGCCGCCCTGGCAGCATGCAGCCTGTAATGATGTCTGGGTTCTCTCTAGGTCACTCTGTGACTGGGGACCCAGCCTCCAAAGGATGTGACAGTGACTCCATGGTCTCATTCTGGGGATGAGGCAAGTGTAGGAAGAACCTGAACAGAATGAGTCTTCCTCAGAAAAGCTTCTGTGAGGGTCAAGAGAGCTGAACACGGTCACCCTTCTTCAGAAGAGTGTATATGACGGCTGAGGGAGGTGAGCAGTCCACACAAGACCTCTGTAAGTAATGGTAAAGGGCTTGAACATAGGCATTCCTCCGAGGGCAGAGAGGCCAGATGAGTCTGTTCAAAGATACTTGAGGAAAGATGTAGATAAGATGGATCCCAAACAAGAATTAAGATTGTCAGTTCAAAACGGCATCTATCCACAACCACCAGCCTCACTGGCCGCCAGGGTGCAGAAGTTGATACAGAGCCATGAAGGGGAAGGAAGGGCTCAGAACAGCAGTGCCCAGGAGAGACTAATCCCTAGCCTCTTCGCCGGAGCTGGATGCTCAGCCCAGCTGCCCTGAGCTTCTGCTTTGGAACCAAAGCTCTAGGATGGGGCGGGTCTCAACGTACTCTCTGCATTGCCTCCTTGCAACCAAGTTCAGAACCAAATAGAGACCTCTGGGGTCTTTCGCCAGGGGCGAGGGGTTTTTCATGTCTCTGCATCTGGAGAAGCAGTACAGCTGCCCACTTCTCTTTTCAAGACAGAAGAGGAAGACAGAAGCCACATCTTTTGTTAGCCCAAGCTACCACAGGTTTCTGACAAAGTCTCTGCTCCCTACCCACATGCTCAAGGCCACTGGGGGCCAGAGGCAGAGGGCATAAGCTCTGTGCAAACATCCTGCCTTCTCCCCAGGATATTTTCTTTAATAAAAGACTGTGGAAATGTCAGCCAGTCTAAACAAATAGCAAGAGCACGAACAGCCTGCATACAACCCTAGAGGTGACTTAGGAAAAATCATACCAGAAAGCAGGTACAAGATCTCTCAATATGAGAGCATTTAGGGTCACAATGATGAAACCAGAGATACAGGGGCCCCAGGAAAGAAGGAGCAGATACCCAATCTTAATTCTCCAATTCTGTAGTGTGTCCTATTCCAAGTCTCTAAGGGACTGTCTTAGCTACTTTTCTATTGTGACAAAACACCATGACCAAGGAAACTTATAGAAGAAAGAGTTTATTGGGGGCTTATAGTTCCAGAGCGTTAGTCCATCACCACATGGCAGAGAACATGGAAACAGGCAGGCTGGTATGGCACTGAAGCAGTACCTGAGAGCTTACATCCTGATCCACAAGTATGAAGCAAAGAGAAAGAGCTAACTGGAATAGTGTGGGCTTTGAAACCTCAAGGGCCACACCCAATGATGCACCTTCTCCAGAAAGGCCACATCTTCCCAAACAGTCCCACCAACTGGGGACTAAGTGTTCAAACATATGAGCCTATTGGGGCCATTATAATTCAAACCACCACAGGGACTAAGGTCACATCAGATAAGTGTTCCCTCCTGAAGACCATTAGATAAAGTAACAGAGTGGGCGGATGATAGCAGACACTCCTGGACAGCCTCCCACACACTGCTCAGAGGCCTACCTTCTTTGAGCATCATCTTCTTTTAGTTTCATAACCTCTGTGATAGGGAGGTCCAATTACAGAACTTGGGTTGGAGACACCTGCTAAGCCATGGGGAAGTACATGTTCCCCCATGCCTGATTGTGGGTCTGGGTTTGGAGGTGAGTGTTGAGGCTCATGGAGCAAATAGACCTGAGGATCTAGGTATCTTGATTCATTAAGGTTTGGAATTAAGAAGCAGTAAGCCGTAAGCACCCACATTCCTCCTGACCAGGACAGATCCAGTTCTAGCCACACTCAGAATGTGGCTAAGAAGAAATAAGTAGGTAACTGGACATGGGCCCTTAGGAATATATCATCCCTAGGTCCTTCCTGTCTCACCCTCTCAGTGTTCTCTCTGCCATAAGATGAGTAGCTTCTGTCGACATATTGTTCTGCCTTCCTATGGGCCCAGAACCATGGTGTCCAGTGCCCATGTGCTGAAACCATGGGCCAAAATATGCCTCCTTAAGTTGTTCTGCCAGGTATTGGGGTCACGACACTAAAAAGTAACTGACACAGCAAGTGGGCCAGGAACTAGGACCAAAGTCCAAAGTCAATGGTGAACTTCATAGTCACAGGAGGGTCCAGAGGTAGGACAGAGTCCTGTCACTGTCTGAGTGACCAGAAATATGTGGAAGGAAGCAATTCTGAATGGGATCAGAGGCTAGGTCAGATAAGGACATTAATTTCCCCTGGTCTCTCTTATTCAAGAGGTCCACCCTTGGAGCCTAGCCACCATGCTGTGAGGAAGCTCAGGGTTCCTGGAGAGGAACAGCAAAAATGCATTCCCCGATCTGCTTGTGTAGAAAGAGCAGAGACAGCTGGTTCCCCACCACACCCAGTCCAACCTGCAGTTTCAGGGGCGAAATCTACTTTGTTAGTCAAGCTGCTAAGCTTCAAGGGCCAGGATTGTTAGCAGCAAGACCTAACAGTGTCGGTATATTGGGGTTCTGTTTGTTTTCTGACCCTGTGCTGAGCAAAGCCAACTTGAGCTATGACACCATCCCTTTCATGTGGAACTCTCCCCTGGGAGAGTCCCTACCCTGAGGGACACAGGGCACAAATGGCCATCTATCCCACCCAGCCTGAGGTCTCAGACAAAGCTAGACCTGGAAGCCAGAGTCCCTGTTCCCCTGGAACACAGCCACACCTCCATGAGCAGACACTGAGCTGCTCACTCTGCACTCCGTCTCATTCAATCCACATGAGAACTCTATGCGTGTAGGGCTAACTTTTCACATGAGAAAAAGGCTCCAGAATCAGCTGAGCCCAGTGTCCCCACTTCACCTTGGAAGAGGCACACTGGGGAATGATTTAAAAGCACAGATTCTCAGTTTCTCCCCAGTGGTCCACGTCTGTCTGCCCACCCTCTGCTGGGACAGCAGCAGCTCTCAACCACAGCCACTCCCATCAATCAATACTTTTAATTACTTTTACATGATTGACTAATAAAATTCCCCACTGCCTAATTGATTTTTTGATGGGGAGATGAATTTTTTTTCTCACCTAAATGGCAAGTTGTATTTCTTTTGGTCATTTTAGAAGAAGAAAAATGGGAGAGGTCAGGAATAGGAGGAGACCCAGGGGTCAAGAAGATTATAGGCCCAAACTGAGATAGATTAATGGGCAGCCCCTGTCACCACGTGCCCCAGTAGACACTTGGGGCCCTCCTGTGCCGGATCCCCACGCTGGTCAGAGGGACACTGGTTCTGCAAGCAGTGTGGGTGATGGATGCTTTGCCTAACCGTCAGCTCTTCCATTGTTGCTCAACTTGATCTGTAAAATTTCCTTTGTGTTTTATTTATTTAGTCACATTAATTTATTGCTACGTCAGAGGTAAAACCTACAGTCTCACCCACGCTAGGTATAGGTCCTACCTCGAACTATATCTGCTCATCTCTTTCCTTTCCTTTTAAATAAAATCACCAAGTTTCACATTATTAAAGCAGCTTACTTCTCGTCTGTAATTTGGAAACGGAAGATGAATCTAGTTAAACAAAAAGAGAGCATGCCATAATGACGGTAACAGCAATCACTGGTACTAGCTCCTAACAGACATTTTCTATCCTGCTCACTGCCCTGGCACCTAAAGCAGACCAGCACAAGAGACATTCAGTCCCTCCCTTTCAATTGCAGAAGTGAATCAGTTCCAGCAAAACGAAAGAATGGCTACCAGTGGACAACGTAAAGTAAGAGAAATATAATTTTTAATATTTATTATTGGGGGAAATCAGACATATATGGGCAAGAAAAAGAGCAATAGAATGAGTGCCTGTGTACCATCACCAGCTCCATCGATCACCAGTGTCTATGCTTCATCAATCTTCTTCCCCTCTACTCAGTTAATGCAGCTCCTCTTAGAGACAAAAGCTACACACGTTGGGCTCAGCGGTAGCGCATTTGTCTGCTGTGCAGAAGACCCTGAGTTGGAGACACAGCAACACACACAGATTTGCACTCATTGTTCTGAAATTGAACAAAGAGAAACTAAGTGAGAAAGCAAAGCCTCTTTATAAAAAAGGCCTCTTTACTTAGAGTTTGCTACTACACAGGAGATGGCCACTACCATCATCTGTGTTTCTCAGAGACTTTGAGCCGGGCAGAGGGGGCAGTTACATCTTTCCAGTGTGTTCCGGGGAGACTGGAAGCAGCTGGCTAGAGACAGGTATGTGTGATTGGTGGTGGGGGAGAAAATTGGGCTTTATCTGGCTGCTCCTGGGGTGTGGGGAGGTGGTTAGTAAATTTGTCAGTTATTGGTCAAGGTCTGCTTTTAGGGTGTCAATTACCACTATCATTTTTAGCTGCTCCCTAGATTGTCACTAGAGAGAAGGCTGGCTTTCTGGAAAACTTACAACATAAGTTACTTACGAGTGTGATGTCCTGGGCTGGTTGCTTCTGATTGTGGGCCAGAGTTCTATTTTATATTTATGGGCCGACCACTGTTTATATAGTCAGCTTCTCGGTGAGGATGAGCAGATTCAGCAGTACGACGGTGATAACTGGGTACCGCTGTGTAACACGTGGTATTTAAGTCGTTTTTAATTGCTAAAACAACTCTGAAAGTCGGCAGATATTCTGTAAATATCAGCTGAATGAAAGGAGACGATGTGAATGAATGAGGGAGGAAATTTAAATCCCGGACCCAGGTCACTGCAGCGTGGGAGGAAGCTGCAAAGGAGAAATGAGGGAGGTTGGCAAGAGAGCGCCATCATTTTGGACAGACGCAAATGCAGCTGCTAAGTAGATTTCTTGATGCAAAAACATAATAATAATGCAAACATTCGAACTCCAATTTAAGAATAACTACCATAAGAAATAAAATAAAACAGACTTGGCAGCTTTCAGTAATGTAATCACACAAAAGGTTTGATCCACGTATTTGGATATTTTGGAGGGAGGACTTACCATATCTTTGGCACTGTGAAGGTATTGGAGGCGAACAGACAAATATATCCTGGAAAACCGGAAAATAATCAACATCAGTAAGTAAACATATGGTGTACTGGCTGGTAATCAATGTTTTAGAAGCAAAGCAGGGAGGGAACAAGCAAGCGCTGAAGACGGTTTGTAGTTTCGAACTGAGTGATTAGGGAGGCCTCTGTGTCAGTGCGCAGCTGAAGAGTGTGGGGAAGCAGATTGTGTGGATGAAAGGAAAATGAATCTCAGCCAGAGGACCTGGGAAGTTGGAGCAGTCTGCAGTGAGGGTGTGGTTGGTACAGCAAGCCAATATGGCTGACATGAAGTACACTGCGGTGGGAGGCAGCAAGACGTGAAGCCAAAGAGGAATCCCAGGTGGTGTTTTGTGGATGCAAATTTCTCAATAGAACACTTGCAAATCGAATTCAAGAACAAACCCAAAAGATCATTCACTATGACCAAGTTAGCTTCATGCCAGAGATGCAGGGATGGCTCAGCAAAAATAAATTAATAGTTATAATTCACCACGTAAATGGACTTAAGGACGAAAGTCATGTGATCATTTCAATCGCTGCAGAGAAAGGCCTTTAACAAAAATCAGACATTTCCCTTTATGAAAAGAGAGAACATGTCCCAATATAATAGAAAGTATTCATGAAAAACTGATAGCTTTCATTGTGTTAAATGAGGGAAAAGTTGAAACATTCCCACCAAGATCAGAAACAAGACAAGGGTGTCCACGTTCACCACTCCTACTCACTATAGTGCTTGAAATCCTAGTTACATCAATAAACTAGAGAAGGAAGTAAAAGGAATGCAAACAGGAAATCAAAGTATCTCTAGTTTCAGATAAGATGATTCTACACATGAGAGACCCCAAAGACGCCACCAGGAAACTGCTAGAGCTGATAAACACTTTTATCGAAATGACAGTTTACAAAACTACCATACCAAAAACCAATAGCCTTCCTATATAGCAATGATGAGCATAAGACATACTGGAGGCTGGGGGATGGCTCAGCAGTTCAGAGCACTGGCTGTTCTTCCAGAGGTCCTGGGTTCTATTCCCAGCACACACATGATGGCTCACAAGCAATCACCTGTAACTCCAGTTCTGGGGGATCTGATGCCCTCTTCTGACCTCTGCAGGCACTACATGTATATGGTGCACATACACACGCAAAGGGAAACACTCATACATATAAAATAAAAAGCCAGATAAGGCATACTGAAAATAAAATCAGGGAAACAATCCCGTTCACAATAGCCTAAAATACGCCTTGGCGCACGCCCGACCAAGGAAGTGAAAAGCCATACAACGAAACTTTAAGACGCTGAAGAAGCCGAGGGAGACAGTAGAAAGTGGAAAGCTCTCCCATGCTCACGGATTCTTAAAATTCATATCACGAAGATGGCCATCCTGCCAAAAACAATCTACAGATTCAATGCAGCTCCAGTTAAATGTTCAATGTAATTCTTCACAGAAACTGAAACAAAAAAAAAAACCCAAATTCAAATAGAAACACAAAAAGCCAAAAAAAAAAAAAAAATCCTGAATGACACAAGCGTAGCTAGAGCCATCGGCAGCATCGCCATTCTTAAATTCAAGTCATCCTAGAGAGACATAGTAAACGACAGCAGCAGCATGGTACTGGCGCGTGCACAGCGCACACACACCACATGGGCACCCACACGTGCACACACCCTAGCTACCTGGTTTTTGAAAAAAAAGATGCCAAAAAATCCATAGTGTGTGGAGAAGAGATGACATCTTTAACAATCATGCTGAGGAAGCCGGACATCTGCATGTCGAAGAACGAAGGCTAACCTTCTCTAACACGCTGAACAAAAATGAACTGTCAAAGATCTCGGTGTTAAGCCTGAAACTCTGACACACGTAGAGGAAAGGGTATGCACCCCAGGATAAAGGCTCAGGTAACGGCTTTGCGAGTAGGACCTCAGTCGCACAGAACCATCAATCAACCAACAAGTGGGGCCTCACGAAATTAAAACGCTTCCATACCAAGGACCAAGCTGTTTGTTGACTGCAGAGGGGTACCCAACAGAATGCGGGGGGGGGGGGATCTTCACTAGCTATAAAACCGATAGAGGATTAGCTTCTAAAATATACAAAGAACTAAAAAAACAAAGACAAAACCAAAAAAAAAACCCAAAAAACAAAATGTCAAGAAAACAGACAACTCAATTAAAAACTAGAAGAGGAACTGAACAGGATTCTCAAAAGAAATACAAATAGCTAAGAAATGTTTCCAAAAGTGTTCATCATTCTTAGCTATGAGGGAAATTCAAATTTAAAACTACTTTGAAGTTTTTTACCTTACCCCAGTCAGAATGGTGAAGATTAAGGAAATAAATGAGGAAAGGAGCTGGTGAGCATAGGGGAAGGGGAATCCTCATCACTGCTGGTTAGAGGGAAACCGCAGAGCCGACTTGGAGAGCCCTCCTTGCCGTACGCCCATATGCAGAAAGGCATGCCGATCCATGTGCATAGCCAGGACACACAAACAGCCTAGATGTCCAGCAACTGATAAATGGGCAGTTAAAATGTAGAATTCTATTCAACTGTAAAGAAAAAAGAAAAATTCAAGCAAGTAAATGGACTGGAAAGCATTATACTGAGTGAGGTAACCCAGACCCAGAAAGACACACGTTGCGTGTTGTCATTCATACGTGGATCTTAGCACTAAATCTTTAGATTTCGATGTTTTGTTTAGAGTACTTACAGAAGTCAAGAAAGTAGAAAGGGCCCATTGTGGGGTGAGGAAAAACTTTAAGGGGGGGATGCTTAGTAGAACACAGGTGACATAAATAGAAAATAATGGGGAGGGAAGTATAAGTGGGGAGAGGGATGGAAGTAGGGCAGAGGAGTGCTGGGGAGACAACTAACATTCAGAATGTTTGGAAAATCCCTATGGAAACCTATTTTATAAGGTGTGTGTGTGTGTGTGTGTGTGTGTGTGTGTGTGTTTTCATGTAACAGAATTTAACTGACATTACCTTATATAGGGATAATGCTTCCAGCTATAGAGTTGCCAAATAAAAGCCTCAGTATCAGGTAGGAGATGTCTTACTTTGAGCTGTTGGTCGGAGCTACTCCGGAGACTCCCCGAACAATACAGATCATTGCCGTTGCCCTCGGCTGCTGACTACAACTTGGTGATGAGATCCTGTTGCTGGAGACAATATGGTTAAGGAGAATCAAATTGATATCGATCAAGAAATTTCCTCCATGCTGGCTAGCTTTCACAGTACCGCAAGGGTCTGCGTAGGCTGCTGAAGGAAGAAAGTCTCACCCAGTTAAACCTGAGCTACCGTAATGATCCCTATGACAAGACACGTCCACGGGTCCAAGAGCGGCACAAAGGGTCCAAGGATAATCAACCACTTTTTTACTTAATTTAAGAACTGTTGCACAGGAAGAAACACATGCTTAGTACTACAGATTAGGCCAGGAACCCTTGACAGGGGAGCTCATAGGCCCTAGAAATGAACCTACTCTTACTATTTTGCTTAATTGACATGTATCAAACTACCCTCTAAATTAATATCTGTGTACCCATAGATTCATACAGTTCTGATCTCATTGGAAAAGTTTCGTTGTGCAGCAAACAGTTAACATAGAAACTCATAACTGGTCAAAGTGTAGAAAATAAGTATCCGCAAAGTGCTCAACGGGACATCCTATATCACACTCCCTTATTCCGAAGCTCAGAGGTCATCAAGGGCAGAAGGACTGTAAGAACCGGGGATTGGGCAGGGACAGGACCACTACGCTCGTGAACTCAAAGCAGCTGTGTTTGCCTGAACAAGGCCTGCACCAGATGAAGCCAGTCATGAGCGCTCCCTACCTGTAACTGAGCAGCTATTGATAGTGTGTGGCAGCTCGAGTAAAGAGTGTCAGTTTTCTTTAAGCTCTTGGTAAGTCGGCCATTCTCCAGTGAATGGCCCCATGACCATGAGGATTACGGCAGTACAAACTGTCCTGGTGGGTTATACAAAAAGCAGAGCGTGGTGTGGGAGGAGGACTGGAGGATCTGGGAGGAGATGGGGGGGAGTGGCAGGGACTGTGATCAACATACATTGCATTCCTGTATGAAATTCTCCAAGAATTAATACCATAAATTTTAAATTATTTTTAATTTGTAATTTTTTGAGAATTTTACATAAATTTTGATAATATTCTTTTCCTTCCCCAGACCCTCCCCTCCCTTTCTTACTCACCTAACTTCATTTTGTTTCTTGTGCTTAAACAAACAAAAACAAGACAACAACAAAAGCACACACAAACAGACAAAAACGGAGTCTGACTTGGGTTGGCCAACTGCTCTTGAGCCTGGGGCCTGTCCAGGAACGCTGCTGATATATACAGTGCCACGCCCCTTGAAGGAAACTGATTTTTCCTCTCCTAGAAGCTAACAGTTCCACACAGCTGCCTGACTAGGGATGGGAGTTTGTGCCCACTCCCTCCTCAGTGCTGGGATTTTGTCTGGCTTGAATTTGTGCGTGTCTTGTGCATACTGTCACAGCTTCTGTGAGTTCATACGTGTGTCGCCCCTGTTGTGTCTGGAAAATGCTGTTTCCTTGGAGTTATCCACCACCTCCAGTTCTGACAAATTTTACCTCCTCTTTCATATAGAGGAACCTTAAAGGGAGAAATGTGGTAAAGACATCCCATAATGCTCAACTTTTACAGGTAGATGTCCCACTGTTTTCACACTGTCCACTTGTGGATCTTTGTGTTAATTACCATCTACGGCAAGAAAAGCGTCATGGATGAGGGTTGAGTGGTGCGGCGATCTATGGGTATAGCGATATGTCATTAGAAATTGTTTTATTGCTATGTTAATTTAGCAGAATAATAGTAGAGGGTTCCCCTGGGCCTATGACCTATCTACTTGCATGCCTTGGCCTATTAACAGTATCAGATGTGGGTTTCATCTCATGAATCAGACCTTAAATTCCATCAAAAAGTGGCTGGTTACTCCTATAATATTTAGGCCACTATTGCACAGCGGGCATATCTTGCTGGCACAGCTCACAGGGTTCATAGCTGGATGAGACTGATGATTACGTTTCTCCTCTGATAGTGTAGCACCTTCCAGCATTGGGAATGCTGGTCTGTGTGTGGTGTCTTCAGCAATAGAGTCTTGCAGTTGGGTTGTGGAGGGCAACCAGGAACAATGGTAATAACCTGTAATGTTTGGGTGGGATCTATGTGACTCTTTTGGCCAACAGCTCAGAAATGTAGCCTAGTCCGGTACTTGGAGTTTTGTTTTGGAGCATATGATGTCTAGTTGTGGCATTGCTCCCCATTACATGATAACTCCATTTAAACTCCTTTTTACATGTGTATTTTAAGAAGCTTCCAAAAAGAAACAAGAAAAATATTCAACTAGAAAAGTACTCAATGAGGTAAAAGTCGTACAATTCCTATATTTGAAAGAGATGTCAGTTGTGGGTTCGAGACATTGAGTAAAAAGTAAGCAGGATAAAATCAGATAAATCCACGCCAAGCCACCTTGAAATTAAGTTTATGACATATGAAGACAAAGGAAAACTCCTATTAGCAGCAGGAGAGAAATTACCCTTCAATGACAGCAGACTTTTCTTCAGAAGTATGCACCAAGGAAGTGGTACAGTGTTTTTAAAACCCTGAAAATAAAAATTTGTCAAGTCAAAATCCAGTACCCAATAATATCCAGGGTAACTGTCCTTATTATCTGCCGGCCAAACCCGCTCGGTCCCGGCATGATCAGGCTATTGCTCACTAGACAGACCGACCTACAGGGAGCAGAATCAGGCACGCTTGGACCAGACCAGGATCCTGAGCTGTGGTGAATACAGCATTGGGAACAGACACCAGACTGTGTTGCTGGACAGCTCCTTTTAATGAAGCAGCCAGGGTGAGAAATACATATGTCAGCACCTGGAAAAGGCCCTGGGAGGGGGAAGGGTCCAAGTTCTACCAATCTCAGGGTGAGATAGAGATGCAGAGTTTAGACACGTCTCGACCTCTCCCCAGGCCAGGGCCTGCTTTCCTGGCCCCACACTTACCCACATTCTTAAATGAAGGAAAATTAGTAGAATCTGCCACACTAAAAGAATGGCTAGAAGGATTTATCCAAACAGAAAGGGAATTAATTATGATCCTTGGGACATCAGGAAGGGAAGCACGCAGTAAGAAAAAGAATGGGTGAATGTAACCGTTTTCCTTTTCCTCCTGGTCTTACTGTGTCTGGTTTGTTGGTTAGAAGCCAACTCTAACACTGATTGTGCTCAAAGTTTGAGAGGAAATTTTAATACAATTACATTGCGTGTAAAGGAAAATATAAAAAAAGAGCTGAGGTTTCCAAACTAGAAACTATTCAACTTCCTTTTACTCTGCCCCGCCCCTAAAAGGTTTCACTACCTATCCTGACATCATTGCGAGATGCCAATCTTTAAAACATGAGCTTCAGCAGGGAAGATTCAAATCACAGCAAGAGCTATGAGTAAAATATAAAGTAAAGCCCAAAGAGATATCCGCATTGTAATAGCTAAACTCAACACCACCAAAAGTGGATGAGGATATAGAGGGGCTGGAGTGCTCATACATTGACAGTCGGGCTGGGAAGCGGTTAAGCCACCCTGGAGAACAGTTTGACGGTGCTTTAAAAAAATTTAAGGGGGATAGGCATGGTGACTCATGTTTTAATCCCAGCACTCAAGAGGCTGAGGAAAGCAGATCTCTGTGAGTTCAAAGCCAGCCAGGGCTACGTATTGAGACCATGTCTCACAAAACACACACACACACACACACACACACACACACAAATCAAACATGCAATTACCGTATGAATCAAAATTGTTATCCCAGAAAAATGAAGGCTCGTCATTTATACAAAGATCTTCATGTAAATACGTATAATTCTTTATTTATAATAGAGAAAAATGGAAAGAACCTACATGTTCTTCCTGAGGCATGGTTGAGCAACAGGTGCATCCGTACCATGAACCATGCTTCTCTGTAGTAAAAAAATAGCAAAACAGGGAGCAACCTGGATGAACCCAGACTACTGAACAAAGTAATAGTCAATTCCCCATCTTGCACACTGTATAAATGCTTCTTAAAGTGAAAGATATATATATATATATATGGCACTAAAGAAGGATTTGAGGAGGGAAATGGGTGAGGGCCGCTCAGGGCCACAGTAGTTATTTCTCTGGCCTGGAAATGTCATTTCTATGCTGTCATTCACAATAGGACTGTAAGTGAGCAGATAGTAGATACTAGCCCCTCTGCTGTGTCTTCAGTACCCTATAACTCTGTAAGACTTTACCAATGGGAGAATCTGGGTAAAGAGAATAAGGATACTACATTATTTGTAGTCATTGTATGTGAATCTACAGTCATCTGGAAATTAAACATAGTTTATTTATTCTCTGACAAGTTCATATTGTATGTAATCATTCTGTCCCGCTTACCAAATGTCGGCATGTGCAGGCTTACACACTGACACTGCTTAGAACAGCCTATCCAACACGAACAGCAGCACACTGAAAACCACCCCGGCATCTGTCACACACAGTCTCCCTTGCCACGGATGTGCTGAGCACGGTGTGTCACACTCAAGAGCATGAGTTTCTAAGAGATAAGCAATTTATAAAAGAGTGCATATAATCTTGTCTTTTCTATTTAAAATAAAATGTGTGTGTTACAGAGGTGGGTATACATACAATATACCCTGATTGTAGCTTCCCCTCCCTTTCCTCCTCCCAGCTCCTCCTCCACAGCCCCTGCCATCCAGATCCATTCCCTTTCTGTCTCCTTAGAGAAGAGCAGGCTTCTGAAAGATAACAACAGAACAGAACAAAACAAAATAAAATATAATAAGATAAAACAAAAACCATCAAATAAAAGTTGGACAAGGGAAATCAACAGAAGGAAAAGAGCCCAAGGGAAGGCTTAAGAATCAGAGACCCACTCACTCACACACTCAGGAGCCCCATAAAAATACTAAACTGAAAGCCATAATATAGACACAGGGGACCTGGTGCAGACATTTGCAGGCCCTGTGCATGCTGTTCAGTCTCTGTGAGTTTATATGAGCTTTGCTCAGTTGATTTAGAGGGCCTTGTTCTCCCTGCATCCTCCATCCCCTCTTAAACCCTTTCTGCCTCCTCTTCTGCGGGATTCTCTGAGCTCTGAAGGGACTAATTTGATGGAGACATCCCATTTAGAGTTGTGTGTTTCAAGGTCTCTCTCTGTGGGTCTCTGTATTTTTTTCCATCTGCCACCATCTCTGATGATGCTGGATAAGGCATGATCTATAAGTATAACAGAATATCATTAGGAATCATTTTACCTCTACTTTTTTTTTTTAAGACCAATAGTATTTGGTTTTATGCTGAGTCTCTGGAAAATCTACTCTTTGGTTTTTCATCACCCAAACAGTGTAGGGTATGGGCTCCATCTCACGGAGAACACCTTTCAAATCAGACGTTGGCTAGTTACTCCTAAAAGCTTTGTGTCATCATTGCCCTAGCATATTTTGCAGGCAGGACAGATTGTAGATCGAAGGGTTTGTGGCTGCGTTGGTGTTTATGCTTCCCTTTTGGTAGCCTGCAGAGTACCTTCCCATACCAAAGACACTGGAATGTGGGGATGAAGGGTCTTTGTAGGCACAAGCGCTATCTCTCCACGCTCAATGAGTGTGTGGGTGCTGTCTTCAGCAATGGGGCCTTGCTGTCGGTGTTTGGAGAACAACCTATTGTTTTGGCAACAGCCTGGGTTGTTTGGGGATTTCTATGGGACCCCTTTGACTAATAACTCAATCGTATATAACCCAGACCCAGTACTGGAAAGTCAGCTTGTGACACGAGACAGCCAGCTGGCACTCAGTCTCTCCCATTATGTGGAGACTGCATTAGGATTGCCCTCATATATTTTGGGACATTTCTATTGTACTAGGTTTCCATACCACTCCTCAAAAATGTCCCTTAATTCCACCTGCATCTCCCAGCGTTCCCTGTACTTCCCTACCCGATCTTCCCACTCCAGCCTCTCCTCCGCCCCCCAGTTCACTCATAAAATCTGTTCTATTTTCCCCTTCCAGGGAGATCCATTTGTCATCCCTCACCCTGTCCCTTCCTCTACACGTACTTGGTTGTCATTTATTGAATGGCTAATACCCACTTATAAGTGAATACATACCATATTTATCTTTCTGGGTCTGGATTACCTCACTCAGGATAATTTTTTTTCTATTATTTGAAGATTGTATTAACAGTCATCTATTTCCTCTATAATTTGTAAAGTATGAAGAGATAGTAGGTCAGAAAGAGGCAGCCAGCTCACCCAGCCCACAAAACTGCCCAGCTCTGTTGCAATGTAAGGAAAAGGGTGTTCATCAGAAGCAGGTGAGTCAGATCTTATACTACAGCAAGAGCAGAAGGCCGAACATCTTTTGGCCATGTTCACTAGTGATGCCCTGAGCAGTAATCTGCTTACGGTCCCAGCTGTCCAAGTAGCCTGCAGAGTCTTCCTAGCCACCCACCATCACCCTCTGCTCTTATCCGGGCTCCCCCTGGGTATTCCAGGAGGAAAAAAGAGTGTGGTAGCCATGAGCCGCAGGACAAGATGCCCAGGTATGGCTAGGTTGCACTTTGCTGCCTCCCAATCCCATGGATGGAGGCAGGTGTGTGTGGATCAGAACCCACTGTAGCGTAGACTATCTGAAGTCACATCGATCCCACAGCTTTTCGACCTGGACTACACCCCCACTTCCTCTGTGCCTCGTTTCCAGCATAGACAGTGCCCACCATAGCTTTGATTGTAAGAGCAAGCAAATGATGTGCCAAGAGTGTGGGATGGCGTTTGTATGCTTATCTTCTGTCGTGGTAGCCAGTATACTGTCTTCCTGTCTCAGAGTATAATGGGAATGAAGCCAGGGTTTCACTTTCCTGTCTGAAGCTGGCAGACATTTTGCTGCGGTGGGATGCCTTAGCTAGGAATGTTTTCAGCTGCAAGAAAGCGCTCCAAGGAAAAGCTTAAACAAAAGAGGGTTCGGCCACCATTCATAACAGGACCGTAACGAGCAGACCGTAGACAGCTGCAGGACTGGATTCTGCAGTGGGGCCAATCAGAGCCTTGTCTCAGAAAGGGCTTAGCTTCTCTTGCATGCTTTTTGCCTGTGGTTGTCACCTGGGCTACCCAGTCCCTGCTACCATCACATCCACCTTCGATGCAGGAGAAAAGAGATGGAGAGAACCTGAAAATACCAGACATGTTCGATTTTTTGTTGATAGAGCAAGCCTTCCCAAAAATCTCTCAGCTAACTGGCAACTAACTACCATGAGTCCCTTTTGATCGAATCTGTTTAATTTGCCTACAGGGGATTTAAGGCAAGCTAGAACAGCCTTTGAGCTTCAATAGTGCAGATTGCAAGGCAAAGTGGAGTGGGAATGCTCCCAGAGAATACACTCCTGTTTTCTCATTAAGAAAATCAGTGTGGCTGGTAGTCTAATGAACTGGGAGTTAGACATAGAGCTCTCCAAACACTTCTCAGCCATAAGCTCATCAATAGGTCCCTGCTTGTTTCTTGGGGAGGAGGGGTGTCCCATCCATAAAGATGCCCACTTGCTGAGAAGCAGTTAGGAGTGGGAGCAGCAGCTGTGGGGCCAGCGGGGAGTTCACACTTGCTTCAGGACATAGCAAGCCTGATAGCCCAAATGGGAGGATGGGACAGCCAACCTCCAGCTGTCTCCCTGCCAGTCCCTGCTCATAGCAGAGCTACCTACTGGGGCTGGCGGAAGTAGCTGGAGGCCACCAGACTGCTCATTTCCTCCTGGGTCATTCAACCTGTTCTCCATCTTCTGTGCTCCACGAGCCTTGGGTGGCCAGCTTGAGGTCAGGGGCCCAGTGTGTAGTCACCACCTCCTTTCACATCCGACAGGCAGCTGAACTGATGGTATCTAGTTCCTGAGACCCCGCAGTGAACTCAGACCCCAGATAGTCTCTTTTGATAACAGCCGGCCCTTTTTCATCTCTTAACAAACACCAAACCCTGGCTGAGGCTCAAACTTGTGGCTGGGGACCAACTCCTGGATCAGAATCTGGGCTGCTTTCCTGAAGCAACCTGATCTGCAGTGAATGATGGGAGAGAAGAGGAGAGCGAACTTGGTGCCCACTTGAAGGTTCTGCTCCTCTTTGGTAAACTGAGGATACAGACTGGAAGCCTCCAGAACTATACTTGTTCTCATGGGAGGAGAGAGGCTCCTGGAACCCACACTCCTGGGCCCTTGTCCCTTAACATGCTTTGCAGTGAGGTGGGAGCCATTTGTATAACAGGGGGGAGGGGCAAAGCCTCAGGTGGACACAGCGGGCAGTAGAAGAACGAGAGGAGGAGCCAGGCCCTGCTCTTCTACATCACACCTTGTATACTAACTAATATCCTTCCGCCTTATGCTTCTTCTTCCTTGTTGAGGCTGAAAGGACCCCAGATTGGGGTCCAGAATTCTTCCACTTCCACAAGCATAGAAGACCAAACTTGATGAGTGCTCAGACCCCGCTCAACCCAGCCAAGTGTCCTGACTAATGGACCAATCATTCAGGTTTCCCTGATAAAGATGGGCTCCAAGCCCTCTAGGGTGGGTGGCCCAAGCACAGTCCAGACATCCCTCTCTAAGTGTCCTTGATCAGGGCATCTGCCCTGATGACATCACCTCGTGCTGGCCAGGCATTACTCACACCATTACAGTTTCCTAGGCAGCCTGATAAGATTTATAAAATGCCCCAGGCATGATGAATCCTCCTTGTGAGTGGGTCATTTCCTGAATGGGACTCCGGGGATGGCTCACTGCATAGACGGAAGAGTACTGGCATTGCAGGCAACTGATGCTTGAGGTATTTGTTGCTGTTTTCTGAGTGAAAGACCCGCAGGGTCAGAGGGAACCCTGCTATCTCTCTCTGTGGATGACTCGTACAAAAAGACTTTGTACCTAATGCCCAGTAGATAGTTGGTACCAGTCCCCTGGAGACTCCTTGGAGTGACCCCTAGCCTAGAGTGTGGCAGATGGCAGTTTCTAAAAATGACAGATACTTATGGTCCCTGTGCTCTCCCAGGGTCTTGTGAGTCCCAAGAAGGAGACCCTTCTTCCTCTCTCTTTGAGGTTGAACCAGCCTTTGTGACTGCCACAACGGCTGTGAGGCCTTCTGAGGCTGTGTCCCAGAAGGTAACATGCTTTTTTGTCTTAATAGTTTAATTATGGTAGTTGAATTTTAGTTAAACTCATTTTAGTTTTTTCTTAGACCGTTTTATACACGCATATAACTATTTTTGTTGGGCCTTTTGGCCGGGCGAGGGGCCTGTGGTCCAAACTCAAACCAAGCTCAAGTTTAGAGACCTGTCTTGGCGCCTCTAGTTCCGCATAACGGTCACTAAGCACAGCCTATTCTGGTGGCGACTCTGCCTAGTAACTGCTACGTGTAAAAATCTTGCTGGCTCTCCCCCCTCACTCCACTTTACCTCACACCCTACGTCACCTCTCCTCATCTCCTAGACCCTCCCATTTACCCTCAGTCTATAAAAAGGCGGCTTGTAATAATAAAAGCGAGTATCTGCTTCAACAGTTCTCCCGGCTCAGTGTGTGCTTTTCTCCCGGTGGGGGAGTGGTTGGGCCATAGATACTCACCATCCCGCTCAGCCCCGAGGGGGACAGGCTGGTCCCACTCCCCCTCCACGACTCGTTCTGTCGGATCGCCCGACATGTTTTTGCTGTTTTCATCCCTCATTGCCCTTGCTCATCTCCCACTGAAAACCTTTTTCTTCTCCGACTTTCATGGGCACAAGGCACACTGAGTTTCATTAGAGTTGAACACCTGAAAATGGGTGGGAGATTGTTCACGGGAACACAGGAGATTGTCTGTGGATACATCACTGAAGAAAGTGACCGCCCCACTTCCAGCAACTGGCTTTTGTTGTTGTTTTGGTTTGGTTTTTTTTTTTTGGGGGGGGGGGTTGGTTGCTTTTTGTTTGTTTGTTTGTTTTTGTTTTTTGAGACAGCGTTTCTCTGTTGTAATTCTGGCTGTCCTGGAACTCACTCTGTAGACCAGGCTGACCTCAAACTCACAGAGATCCCCCTGCCTCTGCCTCCTGAGTGCTGGGATTAAAGGCGTGCACCATCATTGTCGGGCTTCACTTCCAGCAACTGTAACTGCCAGTGATCACGCAGTGTTGATGGGCCCAATTTGGGGTGGGTCTTCTGTGGATAACCACAATGGCAGCACACTTCCCTGCTCTTCAGCCTTACATCCTGCCAGTCTTCCTAAATATTCTCTGAGCCTGGGAGGAGGTGAGTTGTCTCCTTTAGGGCCGAACACTCCACCGAGGTAACATGTTTTTGATTGCCACGTTTTAAGAAAGCTCAGAGCCTCCTGGAGAGTCCATGTAGTGTCCCAGTGAAGGTTCCAGCTGACAGCCAGCAACAGTCACCTGCTATCAGATGCCAGCTTCGTGAGGAGGAGTCAAAGGGTTCCAGTCCCAGACATAAAGCCACCAGCCCCAAGCCAGACAGAGCTCAGGAGAGTCAAGCAATTCTTACGAGTGCTGCCCAAGTTGCCTAGCCACGAGCAAAGGAAATGCTGGTGCTATTTTCAGACATTCTGTTTGGGGGTGATTTGTTATGCAGCAATAAGCAAAGGGAACAATGCCTTGGGGTGAATTCAGGCTTCACTGAGAGTCCAGTGCTTGTACATGACTGTGAGAAAACCCTGGTTGGACACAAGGCCAGATCCTGACAGCTGGTCTGTGACCAGCTCAGACTGGTCACAGTGGCTTCTGGATCTGGAGGAAGGACTCTAAGTGCCACATTCACAGCAACAGGAGCCCAGTGACTATGGTATTGGAAAGAGACATGCTATATATGAGAAGCTCTGACTAGGGTTTTCTATGTGATGTGAGATGTCTTCATGGCAGCAGAAAGCTGTATATTCACTTCCAGAATTGGGTATCGCTAAGAAGAGTCAATAAAGTCAGCGGAAGTGAGTGTGTCATGGAGATTCCCAGAGCCTTCTCCCCCTGAGGGTAATATGTACACATCTACAGTCCAAGTCCTTTGAGTTACCCCTGTAAACCGGAGCGCGTGTGGTTGATAGGAATGAAGAGCCCTCACCCTGAAGAGTGTCTAGCCATATTCACAAGGCAGAAGGTCATCAGGACGGGTTATGCTCTGATAGACTGACCACTGTATCTGGGGATGTGTCACGTCTGAACATTTACAACATCAACAGCAATACAGTAATCCAATAGTTGGACCCAGTTAACATTTTTTTTAGTCAGAAATTCTATTGGTTTTGCTTCATATGTTTTAGATTAAAAAATAAAAGTACCCCTTATATGGAATTCCCTTTGAAAGATTTAAAAATAAGCCATGGATTGGTATGACAAGTATCTCTTATCTCTGGCATTTTATGTCAGGTGCTCGCAGGATTTCTAAGCTGAAAAGACAAGGCTTTGGTAAACAGAAGAGACAAAAAAATGCAGAGTTAGATGTTGAAGAAATGGCACAGAATGGGCCCAATGTTAGCAAACAAATGCTCCAGTACAAATAAAATAGCCAATAAGCATTCAGAACAAACCAACAGACCATCAAACAAACCAAACGGGACGCCTGGATCCAAAGAGAACCCAACAACATTCACTCAAGGAAGCAGCAGAATTGATTGGGCACAGGGAACCTGTGCTGGGACCCGATGCTGGTGCTGATCGAGAGTCAGCTGCAGTGGAGGTAACCGTCCTTGGGGTTCACTCTGAACTGTCCAACTGTGGACCCAACCGCCTTTACTCCACAGGGAATAATATCATTCACTCTAAGCCAAGTTTGAGCAACTATGGTCTGAGAACGCAGATTTGAAGTACCCCAGATGACAAGTTCCACCACGGAAGGGGCTGCACAGACTTTTGTAGACTCAGAGCAAGGCCAGTATTTGATCGACGCATACGTCAAGCACATTAGTGGGAACAGCAGGTGGTGAGTTACAGCAAAGCTGGAAGAACTTTGCTGTGGGTTTCATACATTGATGTCCTTCTTAACTCTTGAACTGGTAGATGCAAGTGGTTTGATTAAAATTCATTCAAACTGTTTATCTGGTCATGAAAGGGATACTTTTTCAGATGCTGAGGATGAAAATAATAAGAAGCCATTAAAGGGGCTGAAGATATCCTAAGGTAATTCTGGCTCTCATTCTGCCACACGCACTACTTGACAGTCAGGCATCTTCAACACGGGGTATGGCTTTCTCCAGTGACTTCAATTCAGGAAAGTAAGGCAAGAGAAAGAAATAAAAGAACCTGAGTAGAAAAAGAAATCAAACTATCCCTATTTGAAAATGACATGATTCTATACTTTAAAGGCTCAATTAGAAAATTCTTAGATATGATAAATACCGTCAGCAAAGGAGCAGAATACAAAGCCAACATGGAAAAAGCAGTACCTTCCCCATATGTCAATAATGAGCTTGCCTGGAAAGAAATGAGGGGAAAAATCTGTTCACAATAGCCAAACAAACAAAAACACCTAAGAATAACCCTAGCCCAAGGAGGTGAAAGACCTCTACAAATGAAATTTTTAAAGCACTGAAGGAAGCGAGGAGGGCAGATCACCTCCAGTGATCACGGATTAGCAGAATTAATATTGTAAAAATAATCTATATTTCTGAAAGCAATATACAGAGTCAACATAAAATGTTAATAAAAAATCAACATTTTCACAGAATTAGGAAAAACCATGAAATTCATTTGGAAGCACAAGAGATTCCAAATATCGAAGACAATCGTAAGCAGAAAAAGCTGGTGTATTCACAATCCTGAATCTCAAATTATACTACAGAGCCAAAGTGACAAAAACAGCATGGTGCTGGGCAGAAACATGTGAAACAGAATAAAGAGCCCAGGTATACAAACACACAGAGGTAAAGCCATTTAGTGTGACCAAAGTGTCAAAAACACACGCAGGAGAAGAGACAGTCACAAAGGACGCTGGGAAAACTGGATTTCCACATGTTAAAAGGAAAGAAAGAAAGAAAGAAAGAAAGAAAGAAAGAAAGAAAGAAAGAAAGAAAGAAAGAAAGAAAGAAAGAAAGAAAGAAAGAAAGAAAGGAAGGAAGGAAGAAAGGAAGGAAGGAAGGAAGGAAGGAAGGAAGGAAGGAAAGGAAGAAACTAGATCCAGATCTCTCACCTCACACAAAAATCAGTTCAAAATGGATCAAAGAACTCAATGTGAAACCTGAAGCTGAAACTTCTAGAGGAAAGCACAGGAAGATATCTCCAGATACAGGAAGGCCAGGACTTTCTGCAAAGGACTCCACTAGCACAGGAAATAATCCTAGGAAGGAGAATCAGGCTGGGGAGATGGCTCAGTAGTTATGATCACCTGCTGCTCTTGCAGAGGACCCAGGTTCAACTCCCAGCATGCACATAGCAGTTCCAGGAGGTCCAATGCCCTCTTCTTCATAGGCACCTGGCATGCACATGGTACACATGTATACATGCAGGCAAACTCTCATATTCATAAAATAAATAAATCTTTTTTAAAAAGGAGTTCCAGATCACTCTTGAATATATAGAGAATCTAAAACCAGCTTGGAAAAAAAAAAAAAAAAAAAAACAAACCTCTCAAAAATCCAGAATATATATGCAAACACACACACACACACACACACACACACACACACACATACACACAGACATGAAAGAGACTAGGGAAGTACTGATCTAAAGAAAGGGATGGGGTGGGTGAAACAACACAGTGCATGTTGTCTGTCATTTGCAGACTTTAGATTTAACCATATACATATATGCATACACGTCTTTCTCTCTCCTCTCTCTTTTTCTCGTGTGTGTGTGTGTGTGTGTGTGTGTGTGAGAGAGAGATGAAATCAGAAGACTCTGTTTGAGGGTCAGGTGGGAGACAAGCGAGGCATGGAGGAAGGGGAAGGGTAGCAAGTGCTAAGTAGGAGCAAATGCAATATACATGTAATATAAATATCACAATGAAACCGGCTGTTTTATGCACTAACTAAAAGAAAAAACGTAAAGGACTGGTCTTCCATGTGACATCTAACTCTGTAGGAGCTGTGCTTGGGGATGTCAAGATAGGAGGCTTGAGCACTGGTGGGACACTGACTAGGTTTACGCAGGAGCAGTGGTGTTGGGCATGGGAGAACCTACAGCAGGTGTTCCGATGCGGGCACATCAGGGCTTTAGGAACTCTGGTGGACAGTCACGGCTGAAGGCGGGGGACCCAGAGGGGAGCATGGGCTATGGAAGGTGGAGCTGAAGGATAAACAACTCTCTTTCCCCATCCCCCACCCCACTCCTGTGTTGATACCCCCTCTCCAGGGCTTCCAGTCTGAGGAACAGGTGCTGGCATACTCCTCTGCCCCCAGGAGCAGATCTGAGAAAGGAAACAAAGCCGCTGCCTGGAGACAGACACCGGTTCACCTATGGTACCTCCTCCATCTCTCTCTAGTGTGGCCCTTACCACTGAAGAACACTGAATCTAACACTGCCCTGCCCTGCAGGACAACCAGCCCCACCCCCACACAGCTGTGAGGCGCATCAGCTTATGAACTGGAGCCTGACCTGAAGCTTACAGGTCTCCTTACAGGAGAAGGCTGAGAAGCAGCCCAGAGCCAGGTCAGGGAAGGCAGGAACTCATCAGGAAGGCAACAGAGTCTAGATGTGGGGGGGTTGGGACTCAGCAGCCACTCAAGCAAGCTCCATCATAGCCGACACATTTAGGTGGTGGCAAATCTAACTGCGGACTTGATGATCATGTGTATACTGGAACATTATAATTACCCCAAATATACATACAGCCATTCAGCCCTGGTGTGCCAATAAAACCTTGTAAATAACTAAGACTGGACATGCAAATCCTGAGCTGATGGTCTGCTCCGATCCCTGGTCATGTAGAAAGGCTGCCTGCACCAGCACTGGGCAGCCTGGCCTGGATGCCTCCTCTAGAAAGACTTACCAAGAAGGTGCATGAGCCAGGGAACCTGTCAGCTTCAGCCAGAGCTCTCCAGAGAAGCTAGGACAGGGAAATGGGGGATTGGATGGGCCCCCTGCTCCCTCTGGCCCAACCCAGGAGGCAGGCCCAGCGGGCCCCATTTCTCATCCCTATCGATTACTGTGGCAGAAGCCCTAGGAGCAGAATGTAAATCACTGTCCCTGGGGTATTTAACCTAGGGAGGGTTAGTTGGAGATGGCATCCCTTATAAGTCCCACATCTGATGTTTTTATATTAATTCCTATAGTGGCCAGATTAATTTTTATTCCACTGACTGTTATCTCTTCTTCATTGACTAGGAGACGTTTCTCAGGAGTGCATATCTCAATGAGTATCAGCCATTTAATGGGGTGCTGCCCCTGGCTGCAAGGTTTTCATTAAAGAATGAAAATTCCTTTGATCCAAAGACTCAGTCTATGGAAATAACAATGCACAGACCAGCCACTGTCACAGCCATAACCGCCTGTGGGGGAGGGTGGAAGCTGCCTAGGAACCCACAACCATGGGCACAGGGTGCCCTTCCCCCACCCACATCTCCGCCATGTTTTACCCATGCCCAGACTCTGAATCATCAGAGGACTCAAGTGACCACACTTGGCAGAGGGACCCCCCCTCACCCCGAGGTGAACATGGGGTCACCGGCCTTTGCTTTGTCCTAGGCACCCCTTCACATGTCCCTTTCCTTGAAAACATGGTGAGACTGTTGCTATGGCCTTTTGCAGGCAAGAAAAATGCACTAGCCAGTAATTCCCCAGAGCCCTGTACTGTACACGGTCAGGGGTCAAAGGCACGGTCAGCCTCAGATCATAAAAATGGCTTGCAGCTTTGCTGGTGTGGTATAAGCATTAGACTAGTAAGTGTTGAGGGACCTGAGTCTGGCTCAAGAAATTCAGATAAGTAAGCGGGGACTAGCAGAACCTCAGCACTCTCTGCAAATATGGGCGCCTACAGAGGACAAGACAGGTAGGTTTGGGAGACTCTAACTGAAGCCAGGGCTGTGGACAGGAGTCAGAGGGACAGTTGTTGAAACCTGCAGGGAGCCGCAGGAAGGAGGGGTGCTTAGCACTGCCAGGATAGCTGGTTGGCCTTACGCAAGGGAGCCCCACTTCTGCCTCCTGTCATTCCTTGCATTCAAGCAGTGGATCCCCACGTGTGGTCCTGAAACAGCATCTGAAGTCCGAAAGCCTATGACAAGGGCACCGACCGTCTCTAACTGATGCGGGTGGACCAGTCCTCCCCCAGCGTGAGAGGACAGCGGTGTGGAACGAGGAAGGTGTGGTGCTTTGAATGAGAAACATTCTCCATCGGCTGGAGTATTGAGCCCTGGGTCCCCAGTGGGTTGGTGCTGTTCAGGGCGGTTTGTGAGCCTAGCTGGAGGATGTATGTCCCTGGAGGCAGGCTTTCAGAGTTTATAGACTCCCTCTCTTCCAGTTTCCTCTCTCTGTTCCCTGTACGTAGATAAAGATCCCCTCGGCTTCCTGATTCTGCTGCCACGTCTTCTCCACTGTTCCGGACTCTCTCTCTGGAACGGTAAGCCAAAATAAACTCTTCCTTCTATAAGCTGCCTTGGCCATGTCACTTTCTCACAGCTGCAAAAGCAATAATTTCACAAGGCCTTTGGAGAAAGAGCACATGCCATTGTGATTTGGATTTGAAATGATCCCTGTGAATTCACGCGTTGAAAGTGTGGGGCCCTCACTGTGAGGGTCAGGTGGAAGCTTTCGGAGGTGGGTCACAGGAGGTGTGCCCTTGATGACGATACTGGGACACCCATGATCAGGTGACCAGCTTCCTATGCCACATACCTGCTGCCATGATGGTCTTCCTTACTATAGATCCCAAAGTAGCCGGGCCAGCCACGGACTGTAGCATCTGAAACTGGGAGCCAAAGTACAGCTTTCGTCCTTCAGTTATGCCAGGTATTTTGAAACAGCAGAGAAAGCAGACTATCACACCTAAGTTCATGCAGCAATGACCTCACCTGTAAAACAGGTCCTGCCCGGTATCTGAAGGTGCTGTCGTCCTTACTAAAGTTTGTATGTACTCACCTCTCAGGCTACTCACTTTTCTAAAGAACATGATTCTCAAAGATTTATCTCTCAGAGTGAGCTCACTTGACTCACGCAGAGTCAGACATGTGTAATTAGACCCCAAGCCTTTAGGAGTTGGAGAATGTAGAGAAATAACAAGTGCACAGGAGCCAGGCAACACTCCCTTCCCAAGGCTGTGTATCAGCTCCAGCAGATCCGCCCCTTCTCTCAGTCCACACACGATTCCTAAAAGTCCAGAAAGTGTATGCATTGTTTAGGGGGCTGCTTTTTAATTTATTGGAAACTACCTCTGAGATACGGTGGGGGTGAGGGGTGCTGTGAGTAGTGTCTAAAGAGCCAGCTGCACCCATGGGTCTGAATTCTGCAAGGAAGTCCATGATGAGGTGGATCAGTGCTTTAGAGGGACAGGCTAGACTCAGAGAGAGGGACCGTCAGGTCTCGGCTCCCAGTGTCCACTGTCTCACTTACTGCCCCAGGAAGCCAAATGGGTGGTCATACACGATCTCATTAATAAACAACCTCTGGAGATCTTCAATGAGGAGTGGGGGTTCTGGGGTGCAGTAAGAATCTGAGGTAGCATTTGGGGACTAGGCTGGGGCCGGGGAAGGCAGCAAAATATCCACAGAAATGGAAAACCAAAAAACAGATTTTCTCAGTTCCAACTGCTGGAGATGCTGAGAGCATGCCTTCAAGTATATACAGAGCACACCTGAACAGACGGTAAGCTTTGTGAGGCTCCTCAGTACCATCAACATGGAGTCTCCAAATAAATGCTCCTCAAGGCCTTAGGAAGGGGTCCGGGAAATTGTAGAGAAATAGTCGACCTTCTCTCCTGTTCTCCACCAATGACACCAGTGATCCCACCTTATCCTCCCTCAACACATCCCTGGGCTTCCTGTGTGTGTGTTCTCTGCCAGCCAGATCCTGGAGCCACAGTGCTCCACCTCCACCTGGGCTCTATATACCTTACTGTCATAGTCACCGTGCTGCAAGGACAAGCTTACCAGGACCCTACCCCAAAAGCGGCTATCAGAGCAGGCCACCTGGTGTGTATTTCTGTGGTATTTGATAAGATGCAATTTTTGGATACATCTCAAAAAGATCACCTACCCTCCCCCCATGCATGACTCCTGTCACGGAGGGGCTTCAGAGAGCAGAAGGACATGGGAAGATGTACTCAGCTCCATATGTGTCTGACCTAAGCTGGGCAGAAGGCAGCTCAGGACCTGAAAGCCCAGGATAGGTAGAGGCCCATGGACAGGTATAGGCCATGTCTGAGTCACAAGAGCTACTTCCAGACATGATTGCATCTGACCTTCTTGAGTCTCCTGCCTCTGGCGCAGGACCCATAGTGAGCTCAGCTCCTTCATACCTCTGGGCTTCGTTATGGAGAAGTTTGTAAAGCTTCCAATCTATAGAAAATCGCCAACTTCTAGAATCATCTGGGGGTGGAGGGGAGACCCACATCCTCTGAACAGGGTCCTTTTCGTTCCTGATGACCTCTTGTCCAGCCTCCTCTCTGGGCTGGGGAGGGGGAGCTTCTTGAGTTAGCAGGATCCTTCCAGCCTTCTAACTCAGGTTTCTAAGAGGCCTCTCAGTGTAGCCCTGGTGGCCTGAAGCACCAGAGGCCTCCAGAACCTTCCTGAACATTCCTCAGTTGAACAGTCCCAGCCCAAGCCAAATCCCAAGGGAACCTGGGGAGGGCAGGCCCCGCCCCTCTCTGAGGTGGCTCTGAAAGTTTAAAGGGCCAGGGGAAGAGCATTCCTGAGCCTTTTAAGAGTCTCCACAAAATACTTCCTGATGTTTGCCTGACACTAAAAACCTATTAAAGTCGTAAACTTCTCCTGCAGAACACTTCTCAAAAATGTATTTATCTAAAGGGCATCTGTGTTTGGTCTCTAACACAAATGCTCCAAATGTCGGGCCCCAGGTGATTTATTTGGGGCGCTTTGTTCTCTCCCTGCTCCAGTTCTTTCAGACCATGGTTCTTGGCCCCTTTGCTCCTTCCGCTGATGTTTATGGCTGGGCTTCCATCTACTCTGAGGGGCAGCCCCGAGGAAGAGGGGCACAGAGGAGCATGTGAGCATTCGGGAACTGCAGATGGAGGTGCAGGGGCTGTGGCTACAGCAGATGCTCATGGAGCCAACATGCCAACCTGATCACATTCCTCCACGCCCAGACCGTGGCTGGCCTCTCTAACTAGGATGCCAGTCACACTCAGCTGTGGGATATTAGTTAGGAGTCCTTACTAGGTCCCCAACTACATGAGATGCTGGACATTCGGCATCAGAAGCTACTTTCCCCACAACAGGCAAATATAGATCAGGAATATCTATAGCAATCAACAACTGTGGCACATGCCGGGCAGTGGTGATGCCTGCCTTTAATCTCAGTACTCAGGAGGCAGTGGCAGGGGGATCTCTGAGTTCAAGGCCAGGCTGTTCTACAGAGTGAGTTCCAGGACAGTCAGGACTACAAAGAGAAACCCTATCTCGAAAAAACAAACAAACAAACAACAAAATATTATGACACATAAAGCCTTGAGAACCAGGTGCCCATGGTCATTCCAAGAGTGCGCCCTGGGATTGCAGGTCAGCCCAGCACACTGAGACGAGGCTGTTCATGGGGCTCGTGCAGTCTCCACAGGGCATCTGGGCAGCTGCCTTCTGAGAGATGAAGAGTTGGATATCTAAGGAAAGACAAATGTGGACAGGGTCAGTGCTGGGAGCCTCTGGGATGTCTCTGCACTGGGGAGTTAGGAGGGCTCCTCAGAAGGGAGAAGGGCTAAGATCCCACCCAGATTTGGTGAGCAGGCTCTTAGGCCTCAAGCTGCAGTTCAGAGTCCCCTGACAATCCTTCATTACAGCATCTTAATATGCATGAACTCATCAGCCCCTTTGCAAAGAGGCCCTGGAGAGCAGGCCCTGCTGGGACTGCACTCTGTTTGCTGGCAGTGGGAGAGATTTCAGAAGGCCTAGGAGTCTGGGGACTCTGCCTGGAGGGGAATATCCACTCTGGGTGGATACCCAGAGTGTACCCCCACAATGCTACCTTTCTCTCTGGGGCTCTGGCGTCTTCAAGCCATCAGAAAGTGAGTTCACAGAGCAAAAGTTGCTGGGGCAGTCTGCTAGAGCCACCACAGCACTCCTTGGCACCATGCTGTGGGCTCTGCGGGGAGCTGCTTCTCTGTCATTCCACAGGCAGAGATTAGGCCAGAATCCCACCTTCCCCCACAGGAATCTTAGGAGAGAGGCTGAGGGTTTTTTGTTTGGTTTAGTTTGTTTTGTTTCAGAACCATGCTGGCTGATAAGTATAAATAGCCACATGTGGCTATTTAATTTTACATTATTTTCAACTCAACACAATTAAAAATTCAGCTCTTCTGTTACACTGCCACATGTCAAATGCTCAGAAACACAGCCATCATGTGTTTCATTGGATAACTCTCTTTCAGGCTAGGCTAGCCACTTCTGGTGAGCAGGCAAGGGCAGCTTCTGGTCTATGGGAGGGATCAGTGGCGTGGTCAGAAGCCCTGAGCAAACCTGCCTGCAGGTGGAGCTGGTGCTGAACAGAAAGCAGTGAACAGAAGCCCCTGAGGTGTATCTGTAGCTGGCTTCAGGGTTGAGCTGCAGAGGAACCTAGGGGTTGCAGGCAAATCAAGAGAGCCCTTGGTCCTGTTTACAAACAGAGTGCGAAGAGTCACAGGGAGCTATGAACCACTTGGGCTGTGCCCCTTTACCCTACACCACTGGCCAGTTTGCAGCACTCCCTGCCCCCAGCTAATGGCTGCCACCATGTGTGCAGCAAGCAGGCAGTGACCACATCAGTGCCCGGAGGCCTGAGCTGACTGTGGACAATATGTCCCACACCTAGAACTGCAGTCCACAGTGATCCTGGGTCAGGGCAGATTGCAGAGGCCATTACAGGGCATTAAGTCAATGGACTTCCTATTTGTCAGTGTTCCAGAAACACAGCAGGTGTTTTTGGACTTTGTGTGAGTGAGGGTTTCTGTCTCTGCCCTCATGCAGAACACTACTACCCAGTCTCAGTCTCTCTCTCTCTCTCTCTCTCTCTCACACACACACACACACACACACACACACACACACACACACACACACAGCCACTGCACTACAGACTAAACCGAGAAGCATCATCCATCCTATCTGAAGGTTTGGCCATTTTAGTCTGAAACTTGAGAAGTTGTAGATAGGTTTTGTGATGATAAAGGTAAGCTTAATTTTTCATTTACCTCCAGCTAATAACTGACTGAAAATAGGTCCTCCTTCGTTTCCAGAAGCCAAGGGAAAGGAAAATGCTTCCTGGTGACAGGATAATTTGTCAGAAAGTTATGAGTGAGCTCAGCAGAGCTGTATAGGAAGTGTATATTGAGCAATATGACACACTGGCTTCTAATTGCTTCTGCCTTTCTGATCAATAATACATGTTTTCAAAAAGCCTTCTGTTTGCATTTACACAATGGACAGTAACTACTGCAAAGGATCCATTAAGACCTATTTTAAAAAGTGCATTCTTAAAAAAGTTGTCTAAATCTGCATTACAAGGCAGATTGTGAAACTGCCTTGGGAGACGCTTTTTCTAAAAGGCATCCAGGCCATTTCTCCCGGATTTGCCAACTGTGCTCACTGTCCTCTCCACGGCTTGCTTTCTCCACAGCTCCAGATGACGCACTGAGATACAGTCAACCCTGGGGCCTCCATAGCAGTCAGCTATGCCCTCCACCAGGACACAAAGTGAGCAAACACCCCGGGAGCTCAGGTAGGCGTAGTCATGAACCCACCTACCACTCTTGAAACTCAGCTAAAGAGTCTGAAGTGGCAAGGGGTGGGCTCCGGGCTTCTGCGGTGCGTTCCTTCCAACACACCTGTGGGTCAGATGTCCTGGAGCCTATGACCAAGCCAGGAGGGTAGAGGACAGGAGTCAGCTCTGGCAGGCCAGGTCTGCATCTGACACAGTGGGTTCTTACCTGGGCAGGTGGGAAATGGGCAGTTTGGAGGAGATACCATCAGGTTTTGTATGCGACCTTAGCCTCTGACATCTTTGGCTTTTTACGTCTATAGCTGATGGGAATGGTCATAAGAAGGATTGCTTATATGGACTGTTGTAGCCCCTGACTGAAAAGCTCTATGAGGGCTTAATCCTTTGGGCAATCTGGGGAGAAGGGACTGCTTCCCACAGAGACCCCAGACTTGAGACATAGGAAAGCCTAAAAGATGGAGAAAAGCACCCACTTTACACTGAGCCAATCCATATATTAGTGCTTAAGCTCAAAACAGCACGGCCAGGCAGTTGTCTCGTTAGACCCGTGTTAGAACTCTCTGGAAGATACTGGGTGGCGCAGTCAACCTGATGCTTATGCTGGGTGAAAAGAAGGGATAGGATTCCTCCAAGGGAAGGGAGAAGGGCAGGGGGGAGAAAATGGAGGATGAAAGGAAAGGAAGAAATGTAAAAGACCCAGCAGGAAGGCATATGGAAAGCTGGGGAGAGAAATGAAGACAAGCCAGTGAAGTAGAGGGGGGCTCTGTCCAGTCCTCCAGGACCTCAGACAGGTAAGTCTGCCCCTGTCGCTTGCCTTAATGAGGCAAGGGGCTCAGGCCTCAGGCATCAGGGAGGTAGAAGAGGTAGAAGAGTCGTCTTACAGACAGACTGAAAGCCCATCTACAACTGTCCTCAATGGGCACCGAGGCCGGCAGCCAGGCCGGATCTCCAACGGCCAGGGAAAGTACATCCTTAGGCTACACTATGGCAGCCCAAGCCAGGTATCCTGTGAATATGTTCATGATCAGCATATTTGACGAGGAGGTGTATCTGGTTGCCTTCACTGTGGTGCCCTCGGACGGACGTAGCTGTTGGGTATGCTTTTCTTCTTCAGCTCCCTGGAGGGCAGCTAAGAACAGGCAGGGAGGTAAGCTATGGGGAAACAATAGGCCCATCCCCGTCCACCTCCACACCCCACAGGGGTAGGAGTGCAGTGGTAGGTAGGTGGAGAAAAGGGTGCTCAGTAGTACCCCCAACAGTGTCACAGAATCTGTGCTTCCAACTACTGTGTCACACTGCCTTCAGGAGAGGAGTCCACGTCCATTCTGAGGGACCTAGGCTTCCAGCTTCCCAGTCTGGGCTGTCCTTCTGGACTTGTGACCCCTCTCTGAAGACCCCGAGGACCACGTTCCTACATTGAGCTTTCTTGATACCTCTGGACATCCCTATGCCTATGCCTCTATATTCCTAGAGCACCCTGCCCAGTCTCTCATCCAAAAGTAATCCTTTCCTACTGGAGCAAGCCGGTGCTAGCTGGGATCTCTGACCATGCTGAACCTGGCCTCTACCCTCTCGCCCTTGTGTTGTGTCTGGGGACAGGCCCAAGGGGCCCCAGGTGGGCCTCACATGCTCAGAAGCCACGAACGCCCTTCTCACTTTCTGCAAGGGCGCATGTGAGCTGCTTAGCCATCAAACTCCTCACAGCCGCTGTCGGCTCCCGCTGGGCAGATGACACAACAGGCTCTGAGAGGTAGAGTTGCATCAGTGCCAAGATCCAAATCAAGGTAAATCACTCCAAAGTAGGAGCCTGCACCACAACAACCTCTTGGGGAGATTTTACTGTAGAATGTGTATGAGCAGTAGCTCAGTGGTAGAGCATTTGCCTAGCGTGCTTGAGGCTCTGGGTTCAATCCTCTGTGTCATTTTTTCTTAATAAAGAAAGGAAGGAAGAAGAATTAAGTGTCTGTGTGAGTGATGCTTGGCACCTACCCAGCTATGCCCAACTCTAGCTCCTAGAGTACTTGTGACCTTCAGTGGGGAAGGGGTGACATCAAGGTCACGTTCTACAGGAACCCAGGCAAGACAATGGTTCTGAGTCACTGAGCATGTGCTCAGGGCTGACATTGAGTTCCATCCACACATGTACTCTCCTTTAAAAAATATTAAGACCTCTCTCTGAGCAATAGAAGTTTACAGCTGGGGAAACTGAGGCTCAGAGAAATAAGAAGAATTAAAAAAGAGAACAAATGCCTCACTGAGACTCGCCCTACCCCAAATGAAAAAGGAAGGGAGCCGAGGGTGGAGCTTCCTAGATAAAACACAAGCTAAGACCTTTGGGTTGTACACCAGCCTGGTCTCAGACCTGCCCTAGGAGGAGGGAGCTAGCATCCATTTCCTGTTCCCTAGAGGAAGTTTCCTCCTTCTGCGCTCATACTGAGTTAATGTCTTGGACCCAGGTATACGTGCATGCATACATGTATATGTGTGTTTGGGGGTTTTGACAAGTCCATTCAAGGTCTTCTAAAGAGACAGAAATGTCCTCGTTATGGTATCTGGACACTCAAGGGTGCAAAGGCTCGAGGAACAGACAGGAGTGTATTCCTGCGTGGATCCTTAAAACAGCCAGACAGAGTTCATCCCAGTGTCAGTGAAGGAGGAATGGGGTGTTGGAACAGTGGACCAGACTTCTCTTTTCTCTCTGCATTCTATTGGAAAACAGCCACAGGAACCTGTTTGTAACCAAAAAGTACCTTCCTTCTGCCTTCCTGTTTAGGTCCCTTCCTCAGGCACAGGCCCAAGTGATAACCAGGGATCAGGTGTATTAGCACCCTGGGACTAACTCCAGCTCCAGAAGTCCAAGGGCCAGTGATCTCAGGCTGCCTCTCCTAGGCTGGCCGCCTGGTGGTCTGGATACCCACCCATCAGCAGGCAGCTCTGAATAACATCTCAGCTGGCCTGGCCCCAAGTCAGCCTATATCTTGGCAGCCTCTGCTCCTCCTGTGAGGGTGACTTCACTTTGACTTCATATCTGCAGAGTGATGTACAGATTGCTTATTCAACCCTGAGCTCATCCAGGCAGAAGGGTGGGGCTTTGCGTACTGCAGGAGAGGAGCAGCTGAGCCCCTCTCCGGGCTCAGATTCCGGGACGTGTTTGTTCACTCCAAGGTCCCAGAAGCCTCTGTTTTCCCTTCCTTCCAATACTGGGTGCAAAGCAGGCTTCAAAAGGCAGCTAGAGGTGGGGAGAGCTGGGCTTTCCCGACAGGGGTCTTGAGCCCACATCTGACCTTCCATTTCCTGCCTAGAGGCTCCCATATCAAGGATAAATATATTTAGTCATCATTTATTTGGAGGGGGGGAGAATAGATTCTTCTGGCAAACTTCTGTTTTCACACACCCCCCAACACACACTCCTGTACCAGCTGCCTAGTCTGTCAGTTCACATACTAAGAGCTCTTCTATTTGGTGCGCCGAGAGCTGACAGTTCCAAACACCGCGTTGGACTGCCGCAGCAGGTCCCTTTGAAAGGCATGCCGTTAGCCAGTTTCTTGGTTCTATTGGTTGTACCAGTCCTGGGAATTGCAAACAAATCCAACAGGATACCCATCCTCGCCACCACAGGATGTATTATACACTGGACGCAGGCTCCCCTGCCCTCTTTCTCTCAGGGCTCCTCCCCTCTTCTCGCCTCTAGCTCCAGACGAGTCTTGCAGGCTCCCACCGCGCTTCCCACTGATCAATGGCGGAGGGTGCTTTCAGCGCCCAGTCTCTGAACCGACATCACTCTAGTCTCTGGGTCTCTTTGCGAGTATAGGTAACCAGTCCGGCCCAGACCCTGAGTCTCTGCGTTGCTCTTTCTGGGCGGCGGGAAAGGACAAACGCAGAAAACAGCAAGCGCGCACAAGGTGAAAAAGTGGCTGTACCAGCGAACGATCCCGGATCCAGGCTATCTTTAGGCGATCGGCACCAGAGCCACATCCTCACACGGGCCCACCTCCAAGCAGCCCTTCTCCAGGAAGGACATCGCAGTTCCCGGTGCAAGCAGTCGGGTGCCGCCCCACCTTGCCCCACGCGGTACCTGGAGCCCCGCCCCTACACACACCCGCACCCCCTGGTCCCGCCCCTCCCACCGCCCCGCCCTCTGCACCCTGCCCTGCCCCAGTCCGCTCCAGGGGCTCAGCCCGCGCAGGTCTACCTCTCAGTCCGGCCACTGGAGCGGTGCACGCAGCCCCGGAGAGCGGCTCCGAGTCCGCATCTGGGAGTCGCGCCGGACGCAACGCGCCCGCAGTGCCCGCTGCGCCCGAGCTGGCATGGGGAGGCCCGGCTGAGCGCCGCACCCCGCACCGCCGAGACCCGCCCGCTCTTCCACCGCGGCCCTCGCGCGTACGGGCGATGGCGAAAGCGATGTCCGGCGCCGCGGGGCTGGGGCTGAAGCTGTTTCTGCTGCTGCCGCTGCTGGGCGAAGGTGAGTCCTACCTACGGGCGGCGGGGCCCGCAGCGGCCGGGCGAAGTTAGCGCCGCGCGCCGAGCCCGGGAGCCGATGCGCCTAAGCGCGCTTCCATCGGCTGGCATTGGCCGGCAGCGCGGTCGGCGGCCTCCGGGCCTGGGAACCGGGTCGCTGCGGCCCGAACTGGGCGGGGCTCGGGGCCGTGCGGGCCACTGGCCGGGCGGCGTGGCTGGTGCCAGCCAGAGCCGCAGCTGCGCTTCCTAGGTCGGTCGCCGCGGGCCCGTGCCCGGGTGGAGCGGGCGGCTCTCGTCGCCGTTGGGGCGCAGCGGCGAGCGGACGGGGTAGGCAACCTGACTTGTGCCAGCGCTTGAGGACCGCTGCGTTCTGGTTTTCTTTACGCGTTTCCCTCCAGCACTTTCGGTAGCTCTGCTCTTCCGCTGAAGGGTGCTGCGGCTCTTTGGTAAAGGCTATCTTTCCCTTGTGTGTTTTTGCTGCCCTGGTCTGGCAAACCCTAAAAGCCTGTGTTTTCTGGCGTGTCTTCCCCCGAGAGTACGACATAGTCTGAGCCCTGCCCGGCAGCTGGGAGGCCTGTCCTCTTGCCATTCTGCCGGAGCACCTGAAAGTGTGGCTTTGGGGGCGTGCTAGGGCCCAGGGCTGACATTTACTCAGCGCTTTGGGCCTGGCCACTCGGGAGTCAAGTGCAGCGATGTGCTGCCAGCATCATGCGCACATAGGAGTCCTTTATTAGGTGTGGCCTTTCAAAGACTGGTCACTGCCTTCACTCCTTTACCTTGACCGAATGAACCCTAAGGATGGAGGATGTTGGCCCCTTGGCTGCACATTTTACTGTCCTTCCAACCTATCCTTACTTGGTTCCCTCTTGGGGGAAGAATGAATATATATATGTATAGAATATATATGTATGTATAATATATATGTGTGTATGTGTGTGTATATGTCTCTGTGTGTTTATATATATGTATATGTGTATGTATATGTCTCTGTGTTTATATATATGTATATGTGTATATATATATATATTTTTTTTTTTTCCACCAACCAAGTTTCCCTTTGATATCAGAAAGAACCCCAGGCCATGCTCTGCTCATTCCTTACAAAGGGCTTTCTCTCTTTGCAGTCTTAGAAACAGAAAAGGCCACGATCACCCAGCCTCTAGCCTCGTGTCTTCAGAGACTGGGTTCACAGGCCAACCCAGGGCCACGTTTGTGGGTTTGGCCTCCAAGAACCGCAGAGCCAGCAATAGAAAAGGGATAGGATAGACTTTTCTTTCCTGAGAACAAATAGATTGGAGGATGTGTTCCTAGATCTTGGGGTGCTGGGGGGCACGGTTCTGCAGTGGGGAGGTATGCAGGAGCTACATAGCAAACATAGACAGAAATACAGACGTTAGCACTGTGAAGTGTTCCCGTGTCTGTGGGTTTAAACTTCATAGTTGCGGGTGTGTAGTCGGAGTGAACTCGGAAGTCGTGTGCTGGGCAATTTCCCCAAACCTGCTGAGCCCTGAGTTTAGTGAGGTGCCCAGCGGCTCCAGGGACCCAGCTCCAGGGTCTGTGCTGTGGTATGTGGCAAGGACGTAGGGAGCTTTCTCTGTGAGACCTCTGGCCCATAGACTCAGACAGCCACAGGCAGCTTATGGAATCCAGAGGTTATGGGCTGTTGTCTTATACCCACCCCTTTCTGGATGGCCAAGAAACCATGATAGCGGAACAGAGAGGGGAGCAACAGCCTCACACCCAGGAAGAAGTATCTGGGGCTTCTAGAGAAGTCCGCTAGCCTCAACTCTGGGGCAGCGGTTGTGAGTGACACTCATCGACCTGCTTCAGACTGCCGCTAGAGAGCTCGGGTGCGGTTCCCCAACAGGAGGCGCGGGAGCAGCTTGGCCTCCAGCGCCCTCTGGTGGATACAGTGTTCTAGTTGCCGGGCCTTTTGGAGAGGGTCTGTAGAGGGAGGGAGCCTCCTCAGCTCACAATACTCTCATTTTAGGTCATCATCAAGACATGTTCCTACTGTTTCTCATGAACTCATGTTCAAGACACCTGTGGGAACATACGTATTTCCACAGCTGGCCTAGCTTGATTACCACCCTCACTCAAGCACCGCACATGTTCGCGGGACTGTGCCACACACACCCGCATAGTCTCATTACTGTCCTGCCAGTGTCCTGGAACTAGAGATGACACCCTTCTTCTGTAAGCTGTTAAAGTTTTCCGGACTTTTCACTGCTCGGTACAGATACAGCTTAACTGTACGGATGAGGATGAGACTATAGAATCAATCACAGCGCCCCTGGCTCCTCTCCATTCCCAGGGCACCTTGATCTGCCCCCTCCTCCAGCTTCTTGACAAGACTCTTGTCCCTCCTCTTCCTGGCCTGGAATCTTGCTTAGCATCTCTGCCTGTAAAAACCAAAGGATCTGACCCCATGTCATCGAAAGGCCCCTTCTAGACAGCTCTTCTGTAAGTGTGGGGGGACCCATGTCCATCTACACCAACAGGAACTTTCCCTCAAGCAGGCGCCTGTGGCCCGTGGTACACAGCTTCACCTCCTTTTTCCTCTCTTCCTCCCTTAGTGAGCTCAAGGAGCCCTGAAGGTTTGCCCTGCTTCTCCGTCGCTGGTTCTCTTCCCTCCAGCTGCGGAGCCCAGTGCCTGTTCTCTGGGCTGGGCCAGCCAGTGCTCCTGAGGGTGGGGCTGAGAGCAGACAGCAAGTGGGGACGTTACTAAGCCCATTCACTAAATTGCCTTTATTTTGCAGAATTGCTTTAGGAATGGACTGAGTAAATCACTGTTTCCTCGGTGGTGTGAAGAAAATGGGATGCGTTCACCTAATGGGGTGCTAATGGCCTTTTAGCCAGGGCAGGAGAAAACTAATTAAAAATTATGGTATCTGTTGAAATGGAGCCTGAGATAGGAAGGGAAAGGGAGGCTGGAAGCTGCTATCTCCCTCGGGACCTTCTCCTTTGCAGCCTGGTAGAGGACTCTGTTGGCCCCCTTTCCTGCTAACACCAGCAATAGGTACCCCTGTTATCTGCTGACAACACTGTGAAGCTTGTGGTCTTCTTTTCCCATTTTACAGGTGAGCAAACTGAGGCTCTTCTGATCTGTGAACCTGGAGTCCGTGGAAAGTTAAGGACCTGTTCCTGGTCTCTTGTTTTTAACAACTTCCATCTCTGGACCCTTGGAGCTTGGTACCAGGAATAAAGCTGAAGAGGGACCTGGGAGAAGGGAGTGGCTTGCGTGTCACACCATAGCAAGTCACTCATGATGGACAGCAGGTGCTCTAGAGAAAGACAGGACCAGATCTAGGAGCCTGACGTGTGACACCGCCCAAAGACATGAGGCCCATGGCCCAAGCCTCTCTGGGTCTGAGGAGAGTCCCCAGTGAGATGCTTCTTGCTCTTACTGGCTGGGTGGCCGTCCCGTGCGATAGGAATGAACAATAGGCCTGGCTCTTTCGGAGCTGTCCTGGGGAGGCAGCCAGTGTGCTCCAGGCACGGTATGAATTCATGTTTGTATGTAGCCGGAGGGCTGGTGGGGATGAGACACTCAAGGACTGTCCTGTGCATGGTGTCTGCTGAGACACCTGGTGCCTTAACCATGGGGCTGTGCTGATGGGAGGGGTGCAACTGTGTGCCTCATCCAGGCGGAATCCACTTCCCTGGGGCACTGGGAAAGACTGAGCAAAAAAATGCCCATTGAGTGCCCAGGAAACAAGGGCAGAGTTGGCTAGGAGTCCAGCTTCCAGTCACTCAGTAGCTCTTTCCTTCTAGATGAGTGACCATAATTGCACTTGAAGGGGTGTGTTGGGTGTGTTGGGTGGGGGTTGCTCCTGGGGCAAGGGCTGGGCCTGCCTGGCTGATGATCTCTTACTTCTTCCATCGCTGCTGTGCTTCCCTCCTTCCCCATTATTTTTCTGTATGAATGACTTGATGGTACTGATCAAAAGGAGCCTTGAGTGCTGCCTTGCAAGGAGGAACTAACAGTAAACAGTAGTTAGTAGCAGTGTTAAAAAGTAAACAGCGTTAGTAACTAGCAGTAACAGTTAGTAAGCTAACACCTAGTAGTTACAGAGAGGGAGAGAGAGGTGTAGTGCAGATAGAGGGGAGCAGCGGGCAGCAAGACAGCGTAGCAAGGATGCTGGGCAGCCTGGCAGGGAGCACTGGGCATGGGCCTCACAGGAGGCGACGGCAGTGGGGCCCCCTGTCCGTCTGGTCTGTGAGGACTGTCCTCTGTGCCCTCTGGTATGGGGCGTTTCACTCTAGGAAGCTGTGGGGTTGGTACGGCTGACTCCGAGCTGCCCCCATGCATAACAGCAGCCAGGGCCTTGTGTCCCAGGACTTAGGAGAAGTTGAGGCTGTGCCTCCCACAGCTGGGCTCCACCTCCTCTCAGAGGACATAAGAAGATAGGATTCTTTCCTGACAGAGGTTCCAATGCCCTAGAGAGCTCTGTGGACTGGGCCTTCTTTTCTCCCTTTCTGTCTTTCCCCAGCTATTCCCTCCACCATCACCCACCTTCCTGTTCTCTGCAGCCATGGAGAATCCCTGAGCAGGCCTCACAGCGGTGTGATTGACTGTAGGGTGCTTCAGAGACCACCCCCCTCCACCTGAGACTGGGATCTGTGGAGCCGGTCCCTGAGCCATCTACTGCGAAGCCCTGAACGAGTCAGGTGGGGTAAGGGGGTCAGCAGAGTACCCTTGTGCTCTGGTAACTCCTTTGCATGCGAGCTGGTGCCCTTCAGAAGCCTGGCTGACGAGACCTTGAGGGCCGCCATTGAGGCACCGCCTGGGCTCTGAGGAGAGCAGGTGGCCAGCCGCAAGCAAACACTTCTGTTTGCTTTTGCCTCATGGGTGGCTCTACTAAACGGAGCAACCCAGATGCTTCTCTGGTTAGCTACGCACCGGAACAGGTGTGCGCCTGCCTGGTGAGCCGGCAGTGTCGTCTCCTCTCCTTGGTTTCACTGGTGCCCAGTGAGGCAAGGGCTCTGCAGCAAGAGCTGCTGGTGATCCTGTGGCCCAGATCTCAGCAGACAGAGCCCCTTCTTCCAAACTCAGGAGCTAGCAGATGCCCCTCATTGTGGTCCCCGGTCTTCCCTCCTCTGACGCAGAGTGCGAGTGTCCGAATTCTTCAGGCTCGAGGGCAGCGTGACCCTAGAGCGGGAGTCACGAGATGCTGGACAGTGTCCGCTGAGACCGACTCCAGTCCTTCACACGTTCCTTAACATTTTCACATTTGAATTCCAGGAAGGGAAAGTAGGGAAATTTTAATATTTTGAAACTTAAGAAACAGAAAATGCTACAGAAATATGCACTTTTGGCGCCAGGACTGGAGAGAGAGTAAGCTGTGGTGGTGAGCGGTGAAGGGATTCGCTGTGTCTCTTAGATATTCTTGCTAGTGTGGCAGGAGAATATGGGGCTGATTCTGGGTGGCTCGGGGCTTTGTCTCCCCCACTCTTCCTTTGTGCCCCTCTGCCCTTACCTGGGGGCATCTATTTCATTGTGGATGTTAGGAATCCATTTGAGCCCTCGAGCAGTCCAAGGAGCAAGCAGTTCTGGGGTCCATGTTCCTCCCACGCAAGCCAAACTTACTGTAGCTTAAGGCCTGGGAATGTGCTCTGCCCATAAGTGCTCTACCCGGCTTGTGACTCAGCACAGGTGGGCAGCTGGAGGTCGCCCTTGGAGGAGATGGATCCAGCAGGCCCACGGCCACAGGCCTCTAGAAAACCTAGACTGAGATACATTTCAAATGTTTTCCTCCCTATCCCACCCACACCCCCACCTGTATCTGCAACACTGGGTAATAGGCACCCAGTCTAGTCTCAGTGGCTTAACATGAGTGCCCTACCTGTGTGCAAGCATGACCTCCACATCTGGGAGTAGTCTCTACCCTGCACCCTGAATGAGGAGCTGCACCCTGAATCTGTGCACCTGGCCGTATGCACAGAAACATGCAGAGTTTTGTGGAGCCAGGCTTGGAATGGTCTCCTGCCTCTTTGCCTGTGTTGTTAGGGTCAGAATCACACCACAGAGCCCCATCTCAGCGCCGGGTAGACTAAGCGTTTGGAGGATGGTGGGGGGGGGGGGGGTTACGTGCTGGAGTGAGCCTGTGCACACTCCTTAGGATGAGGGATCTCCAGGCTTCGAACCCTTTTTGGTTTGGTTTCTGTGGATGTGATAAACACCATGGCTAAAGAGCAATGTGGTGAGGAAGGGGTTTAATTTTATCTTACAGCTTACAGGTCCATCATGGAGGGAAGTCAAGGCAGGAACTGAAGCAGGGACCATGGACCATGGACGAGTGCTGCTTATTAGCAACTTGCTCTCTATGGTTCTGCTTTTTTTCTTTTCCTTTTTTTTTCTTTTAATACAAACCAGGACCATCTCTCCAGAGAGGGCACCACCCTGATGGGATTCCCCCTCCCACATCCCCCCCCCCATCAATCATCAATCAGGAAAATTCCCTCACAGACTTGCCTACAAGCCAGTCTGATGGTGGCATCTTCTCAGCCGAGCTTTCCTCTCCCCAGATGTCTCTAGCCTGTGCCAAGCTGACGAGCAAACAAGACTAAACTGTCCAGCCCAGACCCAGGCTCCTCCAAGCAGGCTTCTCTGGCCATTCCCTGCCCCATACCTCACCCCGGTTGACACAGCCAGAGCCTATGCTGGGCCCAACAACTGTGGGTGAGGGAGGTGACAGTTTATTGAAATGTCTTTTAAAATGAAACCCACATAGCATAAGGGTAGCCATTTTTAAGAAGATAGTGCAGTGGCCTCAGGCTGTCTCACAGCGTCAGTGTCGCCTCTGAAGTTCCACTACACCTCATTACTCCCAAAGGAGGCCATATAACATTAAGCAGTCGCTCCTCGTTCTCCATGTCTGTGCCTCTGATAACCACCAGTCTGCTTCTGTCTCTAGATTCGCCTGTTCTGGGCATCTCGTGGAAACGGAACAGTGTTGATGGTAGTTTGTGTTAGTGTTTATGGTTTAGCATGTGTCAGTATGCCATTCTCTCTGTTGTTATTGTTGTTGTTTGTTTGGCTGGTTGGTTGGTTGGTTTTGTTTTTCAAGACAGGGTTTCTCTGTTGCAACTCTGGCTGTCCTGGAACTCACTCTGCAGACCAGGCTGGCCTCGAACTCCGCCTGCCTCTGCCTCCCGAGTGCTGGGATTAAAGGCTTGCGCCACCACCACTGCCAGGCTAATATGCCATTCTTCAAGAATAAATATTCCTTTTGTTAGGATCCGACACATTTAATTACCCATTCTCTATTGATCCGGAGGTGTGTTTTCTATTGTGAACAATGTTTCTAAGGAAGGCCTGTGAAGCCGTCTAAGACCTGGTTTTCAGTTCTCTTAGGCATTTTCCTAGGAGTGAAATTGCTTACGGCTTTGGTGTTTGGTCTTTGAGCAACTGTTGCACTGCTCTTCCCAGAGGCAGCATCACTTTTACCAAATGTTTGCAAAGGTTAGACTTCACCCACATCCTCTCCAACACTTACTAGTTCCTGCTGTTCTTTTTGCATTCTGGCCATCCCCGCGGGCTCAAAGTGGTGTTTCATTGTGGTTTTGGTTTGAGTTTCCCTAAAGATTAGTGATCTAGTCCTAAAGACTAAATGAGCTTCTATGTATATACTCATTGGCCAGTTGTGCATGAGATCTCTGCAGATCCTCTGACCATTGTTTTTATTAAAGTTTTGTTTGTCAATTTCATACATGTATATAGTGTATTATGTTTACTAACCTACCACCCTCTTTTCTCTCCCTCCTACCCCCATCACCACAACCCTCTACAGATCTCTTTCCCAGATTCTACTCTTTCTGTTTCATTTTTGTAACGCCCTGATTTTAGCCAGGGCTTTCTGCAAGACCATAGGTTTAGAACTATCCATCGGAGCCTGTGGACTCACCATGGGAACTTTCCCTCCCTGAGAATCTACCAGTAGCTAGTAATTCAACAGGGATGGCTAGTTGTACAGTTCCAGTGTTGGCACCTGCAAGCAGCTGCCATAAGATCGTGTTTGCAATGGCTGTGTCACACCCTGAGAATAACATTCCAGGGCCCTTCTCCCCATCTTCCAGCTCTTACATTCTTTCTGTTCCCTCCTCCACAGTTTCCCCTGAGCCTTGGAGACCATGGTATAAATATCTTACTCGGGACAGAACACCTTCGGCCATTTTTAATTGAGTGCCTTTGACCTGTCATTCCTGCCAGGCATGGCTGAGAAGCTTCTTCATCCAGTAGCGTCTCAGTCAGTTCTGAGAAGTCTCTTGAGAAGGCATTGATGTCCTTGTATGATGGATGTTGAGTCTTCTCTGCCCACTGAGTGTCTGAGTTTCTTGGGAGACCAGAAACAATGGCATCACGGCTAGTGCGGGAGAGGCGGGGGTCCTGGAACCTCCTGTGACGGGGAGGATGCTGGAAACCAGTGGCCCACCCCACACCCACACTCAACAAGGGAACTGGAAGCCTGGGAAGCCACGGCTGCCCTCTCGCTCTGCCTCTATCTAGACTAAAAATAACTGGGCAGATTGGTCTAAGTTGATTACAGTAATTGCTGCTGCGATGTCATGCTGTCAGCCAGAGCTGTGCTGCAGGGACAGCAGCCTGGGTGAAGGCAGTGGCCTCTCTTCTGGGCTTGCATCCACAGATAACAAGGCCCAGGCACCAGTGATGGGCCTTCAGCACTGGTCTGCTCTGCCACGCCGGGTACCCCAGGATTCCCAGCATGTTTTGCCCTGAGTCCTTTTGGAGTCCAGTGTTCCCTCCACTCTCCTCCATAGCAGATGCTTAGGACTTCTTTATCTGCCACCTCCATCCCAAGAAGAAGCCACTGCTTTGCTCCAGAGACTGAAGCAGTCTCCATCCTCCTGCTGCTGCTGCTGCTGCTGCTGCTGCTGCTGCTGCTGCTGCATCTCAGTCTTTGATCAGGGCACACTGGACTGCCAGCCGACTCTCCAGCTTCCCGCCTCACCCAGAGCGCATCCCTGCTGCATGGGTGCCTGGAGATACATTTGGCTCCCACACTGCAGGGTTTTCACAGGCTGTATGTTGCAGGCATGGTACCCACGCAGAAGCAGGAATGGCTCAATATGACTGCACCATCCACTTTCTGACGTGTTCAGTGATACCAAGACCTTGCAGTCATAGAGGGCAGAACTCTGCAATCCTCAGTCAGTTCTGTGTCCAGTGAGTCGGGCACATGAGAGTCAGACACTGGCTTCTGTACCTGTGGGTGCTCATTGCATGCAGGAACCCCTGGTGGGATGGCATCTCTGAGCAAACTCCATCTAGTCTCAGCTTCGCGAGCTCTCACTTTGATTGGGGACTCCTGCCCTGACTCCATCTCACTGAACTATTAACTATCCAGTTTATAAATGCCAAAGAAACTTCTAGGGGCATCAGGCTTTTTGAGGATAAACTGGGAAGACATGGATGGATCTCCACAGTGGCATTTTCAACCCGGTACTGCAGCCATATAAGCGGATGGCCCCCCGTCCTGGTGACCAGTCTCTGACCTGGTTTCCCAAAAGCACTATATGAACAGCTGTCACTGAACAAAGGAGCCTAGGCCAGGCTCTGGCTATGTCTGAGATCACTCTGTGTGGCCTAGGGCCATCTCTGTCTCGGTTTATTGCTCAGTGAGACAGGAATCCTGATCTCCATTAAATGTTTTGATGTGCTTAAAACAGCACTATAGAAATCTCATCGGTGAATATTGAAGGTGACACAAAGGGTGTTGGGATGGAGTGTTTAGAAGGAGCTTGAGGTATGTGGGGTGGCCACTCAGCTTGTGGACATGTTCTGCATCATGATGCTCTGCTGGGTATGTGGGGAGCAGCTGCACGTCCAGAGTCATCAGGGTCAAAACTGGTAGTGCTTCGGCCCAGTTGTACCAGCAGTAGTTAACTGGGGCCACAAAGCACTAGAGAGAGCCCTGGAGCCAAAGGGACCTGGTCACCCATACATTGGTCATCCACAGGCCACTTGGGTGGCCAGGCCTTGCCCTAGGAAAGAAACCAATTCTAACCTAATTGGCAGTTTCCTTTGTATACAAGCCGGAAAGACCTGCCAGCAAGACCCATGATTAAGTCAGTAGCAGCTGGGCAATCACATTTGGGTGGGAGCATCCTTCATCTCAGTGAGGCCCCTGCAGCTGGTCTGGGTGGGTTTGGAAATGCAGGTGGTAGCCGAAGTGCATACTGGATACAGCCTGGTACCCAGGTTTCTTGGAGAAGAGGCTAGGTCTGTGTGTAGAGGACAGCTCTCGGGTCTGGCTATCCCAACGCCCGGTACTCCCTAACCTTGGCTGTGCAGCAGATCCCGTCCCCACTTGCAGTGTGAGGCTTGGAGGGCTGAGCCCTCGGGGCAGTGCTAACATGATTGTGAGAGATGGTGACCCACAGGACCAGCTCGGGGCATGGGACATGAGAGGACCATGCCTTGGTGTGCAGGGAGAGCAGCCCCACCCCCACACCATGTCTCTTCTTCTGTCCAGCTGCTCCTCTAGGCTACCACCCATCCTACTCTGAGACCTAGTAAGACAGGTGTTTAAGGAGAGAGCGCATACTGAGTCCTCCGCTCTACACTAGTGGGGTGTCCAGACTCGAAGGGATGATCGGGGAGAGCTTTGAGAGCTGCACTGCGTGTGGACTCGGAAGATGGGACTGAAGGGGATGCTAACAGTTGTAGGGAAGATGCAAGTGATGGCTATGATTTTGATGATGTGGTTATGGTGCTGATGGAGCTGGAGAAAGGTGGAGATGCTGGGAATGGCACCAGGCAGCAACTACCATTCCTAGAACTTCATGTCCATCAACTAAATTTTGCTCCTAATAACCTGTGAAGAGGAAGGGCTTAATCTTTGGGAGCCGAGGGGAAAATAATAAGACACAGAGCGTACAGCACTTGCGCAAACCAGTGCCCCACTCCACCGAGCATGGTACACTTTGTCGCCCCAGATTTAGATCGTGGTCTTGCCTGGAATCCAGAAGCTGGTTCCACCCGTTGTTTCTGACAGGTGTGCTGAGGTCATGATCTCGTAGCCTGGAGAAGCTAGACTTCTTGCCTCCAGTTAGCTTCTGACACTTCCAGCTCCTTCTTTCCTGAACTTGCCATCCTCTTCAGTCCTCCCCACCCTCTAGGCCAGGCTACCTCTGTCCTGGCTGACACCATCTCCCCTTCCGTGCTTCCTAGGAGAGCCCCTACCTCCCTGGCCGCCAATCGAGTGATTCAGAACAGGCAGCTTAGGTCTGCATTAGTTATTTTCTCGTCTGCTGTGACTAAGTGCCTGACAAGAAACGTCTCATAACTGCTGAGCCACGTCTTCAAACCTTTGGTTGAATTTTGCAAATGGCATCTGTCCTAGTTAGGGCTGTTGTTGCTATGATGATACACCATAACCAAATGCAAGTTGAGGAGGAAGCGATTTATTTGGCTTATGCTTCCACGCCGTAGTCTGTCATCAAAGGCGACAACTGATGACAAGGCCATGGAGGGGTGCTGCTTACTGCGTTGCTCCTGATGGCTTGCTCAGCCTGCTTTCTTATAGAAGCCAGGACCACCAACCCAGGGATGGCTCCACCCACAGTGGGCTGGGCCCTCTCCCATCAATCACCAATTAAGAAAATGCTCAACAGGCTTGCCTGCAGCCCAATCTTATGGAAGCATTTTCTCAATTGAGATTCCCTCCTCTCAGATGACTATAGCTTGTTCATACTGACACAGTATCAGAATATCTTTCCTTTAGATTAAGGCTGAATGATGGGTGTGTTGTACTTTCCACATTCTGTGTACCCATCCATAGACACCAGAGGCACATCTGCCTTTAGCTGTGGTGATTAATGCTACTATGAAATGGATGTGTAAATCTCTTTGGGATTTAAGTTCTTTGGCATGGCACTGGGAGATGAAATTGCTGGATCCTCTGGGGAGTCTGTGTTAAGTAGTTTGAGGGACCCTCATATGTTTTCTATGGCACCCACTCTGTTTCAAATTTTGACCATCAGTGTGCACAAGACTTCTAAAGAGCTCTTACTATTTGAAAACATTATCATGAAAGTTTATTGGGCATACACAAAACCAATAGTACAGCACAATGAGCTGTAGCTGAGGCCAACACCCACAGCCCTCTCCAGTTAGGACTTCAGCTTTTTTACATCACCTTGTGTTACTTAGTTTCCATAGCTCTGACAAAAATAATGCACAGAAACAACTTAAAAGAGGTAAGTATGTTTTGGCCTTTTTTTTTTTTTTCTTTATCCCCATTTTGGCATAAGTGCTTGGTGGAGCTGGACAGTTTACATCTCAGTGGGCAGGAAGCAGAGACAGTCCTGGTTCTCTTTATTCCCTCCTATTACACCATTCAGGTTCCCAGCCTATGGAACAGTAGCCCACATTCAGGGCAGATCCCTCTTTACTTCATCCTGTCTGGAGATGGCCTGACAGACACACCCAGAGTGTGTGTGGCGCGCTCGCTGAGCTCTGGGGTGTTCGCTAATCCGATCAAGTTGACAATCAGGATTAGCCGTCACAGATTGCATCTTAGCTGTTCAGTGTTAGTAACTGGATTATGCCCACATGGCCTGTCTCTTCATCAGGACCTATGATATTTATATCCCTCCCAAATTCCCTTTCTGCCAGTTCCAGGCTGTCTACCCTGTTCCCACCCAACAGCCTGATTAATCACCTGAAACCCGCCGAGAATCCAACTGTGTGTGTTCATTCTGCCTGACCGCTTCAGCTTGATACCCACCCAGGTGAACGTGTGTGGCGATGGTCCATCCCTTTTCATCCCTGCCGTGGGATTCTGTGGTGTGGATATACCAGTTCGCTTATCTGAATACCCACCGGAGGGCATCTGTGTTTCCTGCTTTTGGTTGCCATGAGTAATTCTGCCACATTGGGTTATTTGATGGATGGATGGTTTAAGTTCTGCTGGATAAATGGAGTAGAACTTGCTGGGTCACATATAAGAGCATATTCTGATAAAGGGTAATTGCTTTCTTATACAGTGTTCTTCTTTGTTTCTGCTGACCGCTGCCTGCCCTGCTGCTTGTCTGGCAGTGAATCATATCTTTGAACCCTCTGGCTCCAGGTGGTTTGTTGAGAGGCTAATTGAACTCCTGGATTGTGTATGATCTCGGGGCTTATCGCACTTGGGTAGCTGAGAGTTATTTTTCAACTGTTTTGTACTTTTCTCTTTTTCCTTCCTTTGCTTTAATGCAGTGTAATTGTTAGTCATGTCTATCTATGTTCATGGTCTTTGGACTAGAGGTGAGAAATTCTTGCTAAGATTAGAATTTTTAATTAATCGTATTTGTCCATGAAAAAGCTAATTCTCCCACCCCCACTCACACTGTCACGTCTCCTGCAGCCCCGCTTGGCCTCTACTTCTCAAGGGATTCTTACTGGGAGAGGCTGTATGTGGACCAGCCAGCTAACACACCCCTGCTCTACGTCCACGCCCTGCGGGATGCCCCCGAAGAAGTGTTCAGCTTCCGCCTGGGCCAGCACCTCTACGGCACCTACCGTAGCTCTCGGCTACACGAGAACGACTGGATCCGCATCAATGAGAACACTGGCCTTCTGTCCCTCAGCCAGAGCCTGGACCACAGTTCCTGGGAACAGCTCAGCATCCGCAGTAAGGGAACAGCCTGGTACCGCATCCCTACCCCATCTTGGCCTACCCCTCAAGCTGCCCTCATATCAGCTGCCAGTCTGGGGCTGACGATGGCTTCCCTGAGGCTTCTGTGGATAAGGGTGTAAGGTGCAGGATGTAGGCAGCTGTGTTGTATCCAGTCTAATGAGGGACCCACATGACTTTGGGGAGCACTGATTACTTCTGGGTCTCCTGAGGCTATTGGAAGTTGGGAGAACCATGCAAATGAGTTAGCATTCTCTCTGTGGAGCGGAGGCTATTTGCAGTGGGGAATAAGGATGTGCAGGTTGTGAGAGAGATTGCCAGGGGCTGGGAAAACCCCAGGGGCTTAATTTAACCAGTGACCTGGAACTTGCTGAAGAGTACCAGGTCTCAAAGAAGCGTGTCTCCCCGTCTGCAACAGGCTGGCTGAGGTGGCCAGGAGGTAGGCAGAGCAGATGGAGACTCAGACAGCAGCACAAAGCCGAGGCTGGAGCAGCAGTTGTGGCACGTAGGATGTTAGCCCTGGGGAGGACAGGGGGTCTGGAGGCTGGTGTGGCACGAGGTGGTGATGATATACACCAGGTAGCTCACACCTTCCAGCACCTCCTCTGAGACACAGCCTTCCTCATCCTTAAGCTCCTGTCCACAAGTAAGAGGCAGGGTAGAATTCTGAGGACGGAGCGAGCTATGTCATCCAGGATGTATAGAATAACCGACCTATCTAACAAGTGCAGCCAGAGCTGTGATATGAGGGCGCTGAGACCCGCAGTTCCCTGCCAGCATAGTCTAGACATTTCCTGGAGGAAGGGCCCTGAGGTGGGTCTTGGTTTTACCTTAGTTCTCTCTGTCTCCCTCCTGAGCCATAGTAGGAAACTGGCAAATGAAAGTCTCATAGTGGAGGCCAGGGTGGAATTTGCTGTGAACCTGCAGGTCCCTGAGGATCTACGCCGCTTGCATTTGAGCACTCCTTTGTCTAGTCAGGAAAGAAGCACACAGAAGTTTGGACAGTTCAAAGAATACTGATTGCAGCGGGGTTGTAATAACGCGATATAGGCTACAGGAAAGCAAAGAGAACCCTGTGGCTAGGCTTAAGGTGGAAGGCCTGGGAAATGCCTGCCTCGGCGGAGGCCTAGACCTCACTAAACTGGGATGTGATGTCCCAGGAGTAGAACTTAACTGGAAATTCTTCCTCAAGGTAGAAGGAAGGACAGACTCTCCCCGTCATCAAGCAACCGAGCAGCAGGGAATCCCGCATGGCTGCTGGGTGGGGGATGGGGTGTGGCCTGCCTTCCTCATGGTTCCACCTAGAGTGGATGGCAGAATGGACGGCTCTGAGGGAGAGCTCGGGCACCCTAGAGGCTGTCCTTCCAAGGGTGTCTGTGACAAAAGCACTCGATGACTAGTGCGCAGGGAGTGGTGCAGCTGGCCAGCACGCATTGCAGGAGCCTACGCTGCGAGGTCACCCGCCTGGAGGGACCAGGAAACATTAGGCCCAGGTCTTGAGTACTTCTTTCAGGAGGGGCCATTTGAACAGAAGCCTGAATGACAAGACGGGCAGATAGGAGGACTACTGATGGTCCAGGCCTTAGTATCCTGCAGCAGGGGTGGGCAGGTAGCGGCCGAGGCTTGTGGACCACACTGAATCCTGGAATTCCTGCCCCTATTCCTCACTCCTCACCTGAAAGGGGGCTGTCTTCTTTTCTCACTACAGATGGTGGCTTCCCCTTGCTCACCATCTTCCTCCAGGTCTTCCTGGGGTCCACAACCCAGCGAGAGGGCGAATGTCATTGGCCAGGCTGTGCCCGCGTGTACTTCTCCTTCATCAATGACTCCTTCCCAGCTTGTAGCTCCCTCAAACCCCAGGATCTCTGCACCCCGGAGACAGGCCCATCCTTCCGCATCAGGGAGAACAGGCCCCCTGGCGTTTTCTACAGGTTTCACCTGTTGCCTGTGAAGTTCCTCTGCCCCAACATCAGTGTGACCTACAGGCTCTTGGAAGGTGAGTGCAAGCCTCATGGGGGCTATCTCTTTGTCCTGTTGCCCAGCAGGCTAGTGCTATAAAGCTTTAGAGTGAGTCACCTGATGTTTTTGCCACTGTTTAATATTCCAGAAATATCTCTTAAGTGTCTGTCACAGACCAAATACTATCGAAGGAGGTTAGGGTACAACTGTAAACAAACCGGCTGGCATCTTGCCTGCCTGACGCTGCTAGTCCTCTAGAGGATGGAGCCCATGAACCTGTCAAGGAAACTGGATGGTTTCTGGAAGGAGTGCAGAGGAAAGAAAAGCAGAGAGAACAGGAAGTGATGGAGACTTCCTGTGTGACTAGGGCAGGGGCCACTAAACAAGGTGGGCTGGTGCCGGATGGACAGATGGACGGCTCTAACCCCAGAGGGGGCTAAACTGGGACCTTTTGTGACTGGAGTGTAGTTAGCCACTGGGAGGAGCAGAGGCCAACAGGATCAGGCTAGTTATGTTGGGAACATATCAGAGTTTTGTTCCCTGGAGCAGGGGGAGCTATGGAAGGTGGGAGGGGAATAGGAGAAGTCTCCACTTGTATTTAAAAGGCTTAGTTGAACTCCTGTGTTGGGTATGGTTCAGGGTCAGGGTAGTATACGGTAGGACTGGGGAGACAGGAGGCACCAGGAGAGAATCCTGAGTGGGAAGATGGGCTGGCATGAGGCTGGAATTGGCACGGGAATCAGGTAGCTTCCTGGCATATTCTTACGGAGACTCAGATGGCTTCTTCTGAGCTAGATACGGAGGTTGAGCCCAGCTCCAAGAATCCTGCTCACGTCAGCAGGCACAGCAGGGAGTGACCCTTGGCTGGGGAGCTGACCCTTTGGTCCAAGTGGACCTGCACCCTCCAACATCCAATCTGAAGAAATGAAGGCCCTAGGAGACTGACTCTGTCCCACAAGAGTCCCGCGCCTAGGGGGTGTACAGCAGGAATGCAAACTTCACGTCAAGAAATACCTGTGTTTTAATGTCACGCACACCTCATTGTCTGCTACTTGTTTTCAAAGTCGTGGACCCGTGATGCTTCTCCATTATCTAAAGTGAGCAAATACCACTTCTGAGATTTAAAAATGGCTGGCATTATTCTTAAGCCAGCTAGTACCCAGAGCTGGCTCTCAGCCTATAGCCTCCGCTCTCCTGGACCCCTCCCCTGCACCAGCCCTCTACAGAGATAGGGAAGCCCTCCCTGGTCACCAGAAGAGACCTGACCCTGTGTCAACACTTGTCTGACCATCTGTGTGAGTAGGGGCTCCAGCCATTAAAAAAAAAAAATAATGGTCAACACACAACTTGGGTAGCCTGCATTTGGAGTAATGCGTGCTGTCCCCTCAGAGCCAGAGAGAGACAGATAACCACTAGGGTGCCCTGAGCTCTCCCTGCAGAGCCGTCCAGTCTGTCATCCACTCTAGGTGGAGCCATGAGCAAGGCAGGCCACGCCCCATCCCCCACCCAGCAGTCATGCGGGATTCCCTTCTGCTTGGTGACAGGGGAGAGTCAGCCCTTTCGCTGCAACCCAGACAGTGAGGTGAGCACTCGCTGGGCCCTGGACCGGGAGCTTCAGGAGAAGTATGTGCTGAAGGCCGAGTGCATCGTGGGCACTGGTGCCAACAAAGAGACGGTGACTCTGTCCTTCCCAGTGACCGTGTACGATGAGGATGACTCAGCACCCACCTTCCCTGGAGGTGTGGACACTGCCAGCGCTGTGGTGGAGTTTAAGAGAAAGGAGGTTTGTCTCGGCCAGCAGTCTGTACCTCTGTCTATGTAGCTGTCCCGCCAGCCATCCAGTCACGGGGCGCTCTGCTTGTCCCTTTGTCTTGCTGTTTGGCTGACTGCCAGCCAGATAGCCAGCAGCAAACTGGGCTCTGAGTGTGAAGGCCTGAACCTGAAGTGCTTATCTTGTGTCTAATCAGGACAAGGGCCTCAGGGAGAGCATGGGGGAGAACATTTTGGCCTGCCTGACCTGGTAAGAAGGAGGGTAATCCCTTCAGCTGGCAGCCCAACCTGTCCCAAGAGTCTGCCGCTGAAGCAGTCAGGAGCCAGGGGTTGATCTTGAGAGGATGTCCTTGCCCGTGCTGCTTGACCAGCCTAGGTGGAGTACGACTGCCACCTGCTGCCATGACAGCTCTGCAGCCAGCTCCTGGGCTCACAGGGGAAAGTTGCTTTTCTAGGGAATCTGGTTCAGGTTTCCTAAGAAATGAGAGTAGATATGGGGATGGGAGAACATGTCTGATTGGATAGCTTTAGGATGACCCCAGGGGCCCTGTGGCTTTGTTCACAACCCTTACTGAGGCCCTGGGACAAACAGTCCGTTCTGATTACCTGCCCCTGGGACTTGTTCTGACAACACTATTTGCTGTAGCTCTGGGCTGTGCGAGGTCATGTGGTCTGACTATACCTGCTCTGACTGGCACTTTCTGCTACCTGTAGGGCACTGTGGTGGCCACTCTGCACGTGTTTGATGCAGATGTGGTGCCAGCATCTGGGGAGCTAGTGAGACGGTACACAAGCACACTACTCTCCGGGGACCCCTGGGTCCAGCAGACCTTCCGGGTGGAGCACTCACCCAACGAGACCATAGCCAAGGCCAACAACAACTCCGTGCGGGCAACCATGCACGATTACAGTAAGAAGCTGATGATATGGTGTTTTCCCAGACCTTCAGGACAGTCTGTACACACCACACCCACAAACACAGCCCACATGAAAACCACATACACTGTACACATGAACCATACACAGCATAATACATCACACAGAGCACACCCCATGCCAGCAACACGCAATCTGTATGTAAACACGGCATGTGATATGTGTTTACAAATGCTACAAAGACACCCGGTACACAAATCCATGCATTCCATACCCATAATAACACAGTGCACCTATAAAAATACACACATACTCTAGTACATATCAAATCATAGGACACAATATATCCTGTCTATAAATACACCACACACATACCATGTGTACCTCCTGTCTCTCTGAAATATACACATGCACACAGACACGCACATGCACACGCACACAGATGCATACACCAGCAGTCTAGTTCAGTAGAATATCCAGCTTTAAATACCAGTGCTATTGTAAGGCTGCCCACTAGGCCTGTTGTCTGGGCACATATGTGAAGGTTGCATGTGTGTACAGGGCTATATGTTGGAGTGATTGTAGCCCGTAGCATGGGGCATGGTCTTGAAGCATAGTAACTGGTTGTCATGTTGTGTCCCCACCTACAGAGCTGGTTCTAAACCGGAGCCTCTCTATCTCAGAGAGCCGAATCCTGCAGCTGGTGGTCCTGGTCAATGACTCAGACTTCCAGGGGCCTGGGTCAGGTGTCCTCCTCCTCCATTTCAATGTGTCTGTGCTGCCTGTCACCCTGAACCTACCCAGTGCCTACTCCTTCCTGGTGAATAGGAAGGCCCATCGTTATGCCCAGGTGAGCCCTGTGAGTCATGGCCAACTGCAGGCCTTGAGGTTAGGGGGTCCTGAGATTTCGAGCAGGCCAGGGTGGGGGGCACCTCTTCCCTAGCCCATCCAGTGCAGAGTTAGCACAGATGGAGCCATAAGGTTCTGAGGTGGATCCTTTAGCCCCCCTCCCCCCATTTGTGTGTTTTCACCCAAGAGGGGCTCCTACCCCCCTCCTCAGCTCCTAGAACGAGCCCTCCATTTCTCATCTCACTTCTTGGTATCTTTAAAACTTTTTTTTTTCATGAATACAAAAGCATTTCCAGGTAACCCTATCTGTGCCTACCTGGAAAGAAGTTCCTGGTGTACTGCTCAGTGAGAAAAGTGATTTGAAGAACCGTTTGTTTCTGGTGACCCCATCAGTGCAAAAGTGAATTTTCACTGGGGAGAATGTTAGCATGCAGCAGACCATGATTGGCAGCACTGCCCTGTGGGAAGAAGGCAGGGAGCACAGCTACTTTATCCAGTTTTGTGCTAGAGAAATTGCAATGTAATGTTCCTGTTTGTCTTTGGAAAATAGTAGTTGAAATGGAAAAGTAAAATACCAGGACCGTAGTTTGGTGGTATAGAACTTTCCTGGCAGTTACAAGGTTCTATCCCCAGCATCCCTAAAATAAATGAAAAAAAAAAAAAGAGCAGAAAACAAGCCACGAGTGTTCATTAAAGGAGACAAGGAATGAGGTAGCGCATTCCTCTCCCACCCCATAACCACCAGTGATAAGGTTCTGGTGCAGGTCTAATTTGGTTTTCCTCAAGCACATTCCGAGTTCATTTGCAGTTTTGCTGTGGCAGCAGGTTGATGCATCTTCAGGGTTAGAACTGCCTCCTCTAGTCCCCGTTGTCTGCCCAGTCCTTACAATCAGCTCCAGAGCCCCGCTTACTCCTGGCACCAGAACACAAGAGGCCCACCTTCTCCGGAGCCAAAACACAGGGCCTGAGAAGGAGTTAGAAGCATCAACTGGACGTAGATCAGCTGCAGTTAACACACTCGGAAGCCTTGTCCTTGGAGTCACTGGTCTCCTACTGTCTCCATAGTTTTTAAAACCAAATCGAGGCCAGGGACTTCAGAGAGTTTTAAGGTCGCCTGAGAAGATGTAGATGAACATTCTTTGTATGGGAAAGTGAAGCAACCAGGAGACTGGTTTGTTCGGGCGTCAGTGTGGCTTGGGGCACACCTGGTCCTGCTCTGGGTCTTATTCTGCACCTGGAGACCTGGCCCCACAGCAGGACCGTTTCTGCAGCTCTTAGCAAACATAGTTCACTGGAGCCTCTGAGATGTACAGGTTCGGTGGCTGGCTCCAGAGCTGGCATCCCTAGAAAGGGGTTCTTTACGGAGCCCCTAAAGAAGCCTCTTGACCTCGAGTGGCAACAGGGAAGTCACACAGCTGGGGTACAGTGCGGGACTGTGGCCCTCACGTCTGACTCCCAGCGGTGCTGGTGTCTAGTGAGCTGGTGTCCTCAAGCGGAAGGCTGGCTGGGCAGGTGGGCCTGTAGGTTCTGAGGCTGTACAACCTGGACATTGAGGAAGGCTGCCATCCAGGCTAAGTTGGGGACTATCCCAGGACTCGGTCTACCCAGGAACCTCTCCAGCTACTGGCTAAGAGCGCCACCTTCCCCCGTCCCCTGCCCAGATTGAGAAAGTCTGTGTGGCAAACTGCCAGGAGTTCAGCGGCATCCTCGTCCAGTACAAGCTGCAGTCCTCCAACGCCAACTGCAGCGCTCTAGGCGTGGCCACCTCGGCCAAGGACACGTCGGGGATCCTGTTTATAAATGACACCGAGGCCCTGCAGCGACCCGAATGCACCGAGCTTCAGTACATGGTGATGGCCACTGACCGGCAGACCCGCAGGCAGGCCCAGGCTCCGCTGCTCGTCACAGTGGAGGGGACATGTGAGTGCCAGGTTCTGTGGAGTGGTGGGACATGATGGATGATCCGATCACAGAGAACAGGTGTTTCGGTTGTTTCTCTGAAACTCCAGTGTAACCAGTCATCTTATGTAGCTTTCGCTGAGCCCGGTCACCCTCACATCCTTCTGTCCTTATTCACTCCCCAGACAAGAGGGTAATGGTGCCTGACTATGGCTCTGGTGTCCAAGCCCCTCTCATCAACACTGCCTAGCTACCCCAGAACCCGGGGGGCTTCACTACAGAGGCGGTGTAACTGCCGTTACTCTGTCTGTGCGTGAGGTCTAGAGACTGGGCCCACAGCAGCCCCCATGACCTTGGCTGATCTGTCACTCCCAGACATTGCTGAAGAAGTGGGCTGCCCCAAGTCCTGTGCAGTCAACAAGAGACGATCTGAGTGTGAAGAGTGTGGTGGTCTGGGCTCTCCAACAGGCAGATGCGAATGGCGTCAGGGAGATGGTAAAGGTAGGTAGGCCCAGGAGCTGGGCGGCAGCAGGGGACAGGGGGATAGGGTGCTGGCTGCCGTCAAGAGAGAGAATGGCCACTTGATAAGGGTTCCTGCAGGGCCAGCCAGTCCCTAATCTTTGTCTAAGATTTGAGCTTCCCTAATCGTTGTGAAACGCCAGTGCCAGCAGAGAAGCCAGGGTAGTATGGGGTTACAAGGGCTTTGCTGCCTTGAAGCTAGAGGTTTCTCAGTTAGATTCACTCTGGGCTTGGAAGAGTCTAGACCAAAGCTGGGATATACAGGAGACAGAGTGGTTCTTCCAGAAGGTCCCAAGCCAGAAGGGCTGTCTGCCTCACTGTGAGTATGCCTATCACTATAAGGCTCCCACTAGCAGTATAGCTTTGACAGATTCTTGCCTTAAGTGATCTCCTTAAAGGGAGGCTATCTGCAGTCCTGGGTCTGCCCAGCACTTCAGCACTTGGGGGACCTCTTGTTCCATGGTTCCTCAGCTGGCGTCTGATGTGTATGTGATGTTACTCTACTTGTTTCTACATCTCCCTGTCCCAGGAGGGGTCCCTAGGTTGGCCAGGGGACCATGACAGAGTCAGATCGTGTGGGTGACATGTGGGGTGACAGCCTGCTGTGTGCTTCATCACAGGGATCACCAGGAACTTCTCCACCTGTTCCCCCAGCATCAGGACCTGCCCTGACGGCCACTGTGATGCCCTAGAGAGCCGGGATGCCAACATCTGCCCCCAGGACTGTTTCCGTAAGCCCACACTAGGCCTGTGATGATGCGTTTTATCAGTGTACAGGGAAAGACAGAGGCAAGGGAGCTAGCAGCAGAGAGATTGGAAACCCCAACCCCACCTGCTTGCAACCTGAAGCCACATTTGTCCATCTGATGCAGCAGGCTGGACCAAGGTAGAGCTCCAGGGCTGTGTACCACCTTAGCTCGCGTAAGGCCGTGGGCTCATCCTCAGCACCAAAGAAGAGAAGTAGGCCCAACCAAGCAGCATGTGCCAAGCCAGACCTCCCAACACCTCCTTTGAACGATCACTGTGTTCCCCCAAGACTGGGCTTTTGTAGCCTGAGTTGTCTACCGTTCCACTGGCTCAGGCCCACTTTCCCTTTGGTCTGTTTCCTACCCCTTTACTGTTCCTGGGGGATAGCCATGGACGATGCCTTCTGAGGCCTCTGAACAGTCTTGGTTCCCCCTACTTCCATAACCAGGGTAGGGGGCACATTGTGTGAAATCCCCTGCCTGGGTGAAAGGGCTTCTGAGCCTACGGCCTTCACTGCCCTACTGACGCCATGTTGAGACGGCGATCACAGTCTGAGGGCTCTGAGGCGTCCAGTGCACCAGGAGACTGAATAGGCTCCGTGTGTCTTCAGATGGCAGCATCGTCGGGGGATATGAGCCAGGGGAGCGCCGTGGGATCAAAGCCGGCTATGGTACCTGCAGCTGCTACCCTGATGATAAGAAGTGCTTCTGCGAGCCGGAGGATAGCCAGGGTAAGGAGTGCCCTTCACAGGGCTCCCTGCCCCCCCAAACCCGGAAGGGAGTTTTGAGCAGCATCTGTCAGGTCCACTCCAGGAGGTTCCTCCTCCTTCCCTCTGGGCCTCAGTTACTCATTGGCACAACCCAGAATAGGGGTGGGAGTCCCTAGAAGGCGTCTTCTAGCTACAAGTTCTCAATGAAGGATGACCAGAAAAGGAGTTCTTCCAAGTAACTTGGTCAGACTGCCTGTGCAGGGCATTGGCTTGCCTCTGGCACTACGAAACTCTCCTGGCATTTGAGTTCCTCTAGACTAGTGGTTCTCAACCTTCCTAATTCTGTGACCCTACAATACAATTCCCCATGTTGTGGTGACCCGCAACCATAAAATTATCTTCTTTGCTACTTCATAACTGCTAGTTATGGGTCATAATGTAAATATCTGATATGCAAGATGGTCTTAGATGACCCCTGTTGGCTCCACCCCCAACAGGATCGCAGGCTGAGAACTGGATCCTCTATCCAGAGCCTTTGATCATTTCTTCCTCTCTTCCTACCTTTCTATAATCACAGATCAGACATCTGTGATAGGAAAACTGCAGCTGGTGTAGCTGGCACACTGCTGTCTGACCCAGGCGGTCTGCCCAGGCTGCCTGCCACTGCCTGTCCTGTGATAGGGTGAGCGGAGGTCTAGGATAGACAGCACAGCAGAACGTATGCCTGGTCAATGATGTCTCAGACCTTCACAGTGCAGTCCCTGCCAGGCTGCTGAAACCTGTCACTGTGCCCCGCCACAGGCCCGCTGTGCGATGAGCTGTGCCGAACGGTGATCACAGCTGCTGTCCTCTTCTCTTTCATCATCTCTGTCCTGCTGTCCACCTTCTGCATCCACCGTTACCACAAGCATGCGCACAAGCCACCCATCGCTTCCGCAGAGATGACCTTCTGCCGGCCGGCCCAGGGCTTCCCAATCAGCTACTCCTCCTCAGGCACCCGCCGACCCTCACTGGATTCCATGGAGAACCAGGTCTCTGTGGACTCTTTCAAGATCCCGGTAAGGGGCCCCACGAGGTCGGTGGGCAGTGTTGGAGGATACATGGCCACACAGGCTTTCCTTACTGCACAGGTGGTTGGTATGGCATTGCCTATATCTCCTGCCACGTAGGACCAACAGCAGGGGACCCCTGCCCTCACAGTCGCCTTTGCGTGGAAAGCTGAGCTATGAAGGCAGGCTGTCTAGGAAGGAAGTGACAGGTACTGATTTAGATGGGCCTCCCTGGGGTCTGAGATGTGAGCCTTGAGATCCCAGAAAAGGTGGCTTGGCCCTAATTAGCAGGGGAGGTGTGAGCGGAAGCCCCAAGGAATGGGAGCTATGCACGCACACACGCACACATGCACGCATGCACATACCTGCCAAATGTTTTATCTGAGAGCAGGAACAGTGGAAGAGGCCCATGTTCTACAGCATTTCAATAGGCTACTCTATTGAGAGGTGGGGGTGGTGCAGAGAGTGCGGGCATCCTAATGAAGGGCTGGTCTGGAGCTCCAGGGCAGCAGCAGTGTACAGGGGAAATAACCAGACAGGGAGGAAGGAGGCACCAAGGGCACTCTTGAGATTCAGGTACCTTTCCATGGTTGCTGCTTGAGCTATGCAACCACCGAAGCCTCCCAGCCCCGCTCATGTCTTCTCTGGGTTTGCTACGGATGGCTTCTACCCTTGCCTTCAGGTACACCTTGCCCCTTGAGCATCCTGCTCTCATCTATCCAGGATCTGGAAGCCAGGGGTGCTGGGAGCAGCTAGGGACAGTTCTCTGAGACAAAGGGTGTGAGTGAAATAAGCCACAGGTTTGGGTGGAGGGGTGTGACGTGGGAACCTGTGGGAGCGCCCGTGGCCGTGGGCTCCTGTCAGTGGTCAAGAGCTGTGAGGTGGCTAGGAGGTCCTGCCTCCCTTGGGGCCTCTGTAGGTGACACCCAAAGAAGCCCTTCCTCGATGTGCCACTGTGAAGTCCCTCTTGTTGTCCTGGTGTGTGGCGCCTGTTCCTGGCCGTGGCTGGGATCTGCAGGCTTCTGGGATAAGCTGCCAGAGCTCCGAATAACCCAGACAGTACGGTGGGCTACATAGGAACGCTGTACAGGTTCCCAAGGGTAAAGACATACCACTCTCGCATGTTTGCTTCAGAGCTAGCCTGACGCCCTCAGGTGTATACACCAGCTCCAGACATAAGCACCATGGCTCAACCACTCGGCCTGTTTTCTCTGACATAAAAAAGGAAGAATTAGGCACTGTGGCCCATTCCTACAATCCCAGCCTTTGAGAAAACCAGGCAAGAAGATCACAAGTTCAAGACCCACCTAGGCTGAAACAAGCAAACAAGACAGTAAGGATAGTGATTTTTTTCTTATGTTTTTAAAGGAGCGAGTTTATACAATTTTCACATGCTTGGTACAGTCTCTGGTATGCCTCAGACAGTTTTCTAATGCCTGAAATGGAGGTGTGGCAGTAGTGCCATGACACTAGTGATAGCCAAGCTTTGTTCACACTTGGGGGGCTTCAGAAAATACAGAGATCCCTCGGGAGTGATCATGGATTGAAAGGGGGCTATCCCCACATGCCATGTAGCTATCACAGTGAGGCCTCTGGCCTGGGGCCATGTGTCCTTCTTGGGCCGTCTTTCTATCAACAGAAACCCAAGGTCTACTCTTCGAGGACACATGGGGTGATGGGCACCCAGTGTGGTGTCAGCACCATAGGGTGAGCTTCTTGCAGGACTGTGCTTGGCTGCTTAGTGTCCGGGAATGTATCCACAGTGGTCATGAGTAGGCCTCATATGTGGAAGGGGCTTGAGTGGGATGCTGGGAAGGCAACATGCCAGCCACAGTCGGAGCTGGGGTATAGCAAAGCGGGGTACATAGGGGCAGGTGGTGGGAGGAGCAGCTGCCTCACCCTTCAAGGTGGGGGATTTCCCCAGGATCTCAGTGTGCTTTTCTCTAGCAGTCAGCCACACAGGGAGGTTTCTCTGAGTGTTTCCAACGTGGGGAAATTCTGGCCTGAGAAGTGTCCTGAGCCATGCGTGCCCATTCAGTCCCCTACGGGCGCCTGGGTGGGGGTGTCAGGGAGAACTCGTGCCTGCGTTACTGCCTAGGCAGCACAAGCACCTCTGGGCCTAGCTGGCCTCAAGGATAAGAATTTGGACCTACCTGCTCCTGAGTTATTTGGTGGAGTGGGCCAGGGTGAGTCAAGACATTGGGTCTGGGCCCTTCCCCTGGAGATGCACTTAAAGCCTCTCTGGCCTGGCTGTGATGTTCTCAAGGGTGAGCTGTGAAATGGGGAGTGTAGTTCAGGCGATGACCAGCATGCTGGCTCTTGTCAGGGCAGAGGCTGGGGGTGAGTTTTAATGGCCTTGCTCCTCAACACTTTTCTCCCTTCTCTGCTAATGCCCCTGTCTCAACCCCAAAACAGGAGGATCCAAAGTGGGAATTCCCTCGGAAGAACTTGGTCCTTGGGAAAACCCTGGGAGAAGGAGAGTTTGGAAAAGTAGTCAAGGCAACAGCCTTCCGTCTGAAGGGCCGAGCAGGATACACCACGGTGGCCGTGAAGATGCTGAAAGGTACCTGTCCAGGAGCCACACCCACCGGGGTGGCTGTGGCCCTCCTTCCATGAGACCCCCTGCAGAGCCCCCATTGCTCTTCTGTGGTGGCTGCAATCTGAGTGTCCCATAGACATGTAGTCAGTGTTCCTGGAGAGGCAGGGTGAGGCGCTTGCGCTACTGGAAGATTCAGGGGTACCGCTTCTGCCCTCTGAGTTTGATCTGATAGTTGCCAGCACCCCAATTTTCCCCTTTCAATGCCCTCATCCGAGGGACCACTGGCATCCTAGTAAAGAGACCCTCTCTGTAAGGACTGCCCCCATCCCAGCAACCCCATGGGTCTTCTCTGTTCCTCTGGCCGGTCATGCCCTGGGTCTGGCTCTCTCTGTGTATATACCTTTCTTATACAGGGAGTGTGACTCTGGCCAGAGGCTGTGACTGCACAGGGTAGAGAGCCTGTGGTCAGGTTTCCAGTCTTGTGAACTGAGGGCCCTGTAGCAACCAGCCTGTGTGCTGAAGAATTGTGCATATCTAATTCTGTGGTCAGGGACTCCAGCTCAGAGTGCTCTGTGTACTTCCCCAGACCCTCACACCAGGTTCAGCCCTCAGATGCCTGAACTACCTTACCTATGTCTGGCTCAAGGGGTCCTGGCACCCTGTCTCCCAGCTGTGTCCTTCACCCCTACCAGTCTAAATGCCAGCGGCAACAGTGTGCCGCCCCTGGCCAGCCAACCAGGAAGAGTACTTGGCTATATGTCTGACACTTTTGTGTACCTTTGTAGTCAAGTACCTAGTGAGAACTAGAGCCATCACTGGCTGTCCTCAGGATGTGTGTTTCCTATGCCTTTAGTGAAATCTGATCATCTTCACAGTGTGCCAGATACAGTTAGGCGCGAAGAAGTATGGCACTGTACCTTATTTGGAAAATGCAGGTCTGATGTGTGGTGTGCTGCAAAATGCTAATGCCGCCTTCACTCTGGTGCATCCATGCAGGATCTCACAGTAACTGAGCACAAGCTCCAAGCACACAGTAGAAGCATTAGAGAGGGCCACGGAACTCAGCTGGTGTCGGGCGGATGTAGAACGGGAGATCTGGGCTCAGGGTAGTCCTTACCTTTCTCCAGCTCCTGTCTCCATAAGCAGGGGTATGGGGACATAAGCAAGACTTCTCTCCTTGTCAGTCTCTGGAAAGACTGACAAACGGGATGGGGGGGTGCATCTCTATAGGCTTCTCTCTGCTGATGGTGGCAGCTAAGGAAATGTGCCGCCACGCACACAGGCAGTGGCCCTGGAGACTTTGGGTGGAAAGATCCTTCTTACGTGGAATTGCTCTGTGGGCTCTCACCCCATGGGTACACGAAGCCACACAGCCACTGAAGCTGGCTGATACTGAGGACTGTGAGGAGCCCTGAGCAGCTGGGTACTCAGGGCCTCCACGTAAATCCAGGCCATGTGCCTGTGAGGGACATGGGAGCCTGTCCATACCCAGCATGGACACAAGGGGACTCCAAGGCTGTCGCAAACCCAGTATCTATGCGTTGTGTTTCAGAAAACGCCTCCCAGAGTGAGTTACGGGACCTGCTCTCTGAGTTCAACCTCCTGAAACAAGTCAACCATCCACATGTCATCAAGTTGTATGGGGCCTGCAGCCAGGATGGTAAGACTCGCCAGATGACAGGGTGGGTGGGCAACTAACTGCCAACACAAGGCTGGGGCTGGAGCCCCTCTTCTGCCCTTTACTGTCCTTTTCTCAGGCTACTTAATTCTCCTTTCTGGAAGCCTGGACTTCTGGCTCCACTCCTAGTCTGGGGAGTATCTAGGTCTGCTAGCTGCGCAGACACATCTCAGAGGTTTGTGTCCGTAGCACTCCTTGGGCCTGCCAAGGGCAGGTCTGCAGTGTTAGCGCCCAGTCTAGGAAGCTCTGAGAGTGAATGTAGTGCTCCTGGGAACGTACAGAACAAGTGTGCTGTTACCTACAGGTGATCCCCACCCCAGCCCTGCAGGGAGGGCACTGTCGGCTTCTCAGATAAGGACAAGAGAGACTGCTCTGTCAGTTTTTCATTCCCATTCTTTTACCATAGGGCTTTGGTGCATGCGTGCATGCGCGCACACACACATGTTGTAAGGATGACAAGGAACCAGACCTAGGCCTGGCTGCAGCCCTGGAAGTTATTGAGGGCAGGCAGGAATAAGGAAATGGACTGGTGCAGAAAAAGGCTGAAGCCAAGATTGAGCTGTCAGATTTGGCCAGGCCTTCCTGCCTCCATTGGCTTTCCCTCTCCAGCCTACAGGACTGAGGATGGAAAAGGGTATGAAGTCCTAGTAGCAGGGCATGGTAGCTCCCATGGTAGGGTTGAGAACAGCACCCACCCACTCAGGTACGACGAAAGAAGGCCTTACTGTACATTGAAGGGAGATGATGTCCACATGGTCACTGTGGGCCAGGAGCAAGTTGGCCTTTCATATCTGATGATCCATAGAGCCTTGACTGCTAGCTGCCCAGAGCAGTTGCATGCCTGCCCAGTTGCTGGTAGAGTGACAGAACTGGCAGCCTCCCCCACCATACCCCTTGAAGCCTGAGGCTGGCCTGACCCCATGCCCAGGGCTGCCTCTTTCTGTCCCCAGGACCACTTCTTCTCATTGTGGAGTATGCCAAGTATGGCTCCCTGCGGGGATTCCTCCGTGACAGCCGCAAGATTGGGCCTGGCTATGTGGGCAGTGGAGGCAGCCGAAATTCCAGCTCCCTAGACCACCCAGATGAACGCGTGCTGACCATGGGTGACCTCATCTCCTTCGCCTGGCAGATCTCAAGGGGTATGCAGTACTTGGCTGAGATGAAGGTGAGCACCACAGACACTGTGCTGCCCCTAGTGCGCATCCCAGCCCCTGCCTGCCATGGCGGATCTGAGGGTTCCTGCCACTTTCTTTCTGCAGCTTGTGCATCGGGACTTAGCTGCCAGGAACATCTTGGTGGCTGAAGGACGGAAGATGAAGATTTCGGACTTTGGGCTGTCCCGAGATGTGTACGAAGAAGATTCCTATGTGAAGAAAAGCAAGGTACCTGGCCATGAGTGTGCTGGCGAGTTTCCAGGTGGGGCAGTGGGCTCCCAGCTGTACTGACAGGATGGGGCGGTGCCCTTAGAATGACTGGAGAAGTGGAAATCTATCCCCACCCTGGGTCCCAGGATGCCAATCAGACCCTTCTTGTTGATGATCTGCCAGAGGTCCCTGGTGCTTTTAGTCACTTTCCAGACCTCCCAATGCCACAGTACTAGCCTCCTCTCCACAGTTCCCTGCTCCAGAGAATAAGGCCACTGTTCACTGGGTAACCACTCTTCCGCTCCTGGGAGGGTGAGGTGGACTAGATGGGAGCATGCGTGTCCTTGTTTGTGGCTTTACATAGGAGTCTCTGGGTAAAACTGGGTCCAGAGATGCACCTCATACATATCTTCCAGGGAGGCCTGCTGTCACAGTGGAAATGTACAGGTATGGCTTACGGGGGCTCTGGCAGCCCCTGAGAGCACAGGCTGCAGACTCCGCTGGAGCAGCCATGCATCATTAAGGGCATATGCACAAAAAAACATGGTCAAGCAATAAAAATGACCATAAATGTGTGCTTTGAAAAGTGAGTTCTTAAGACTTCCTCCCAGGGCATCCTGGGCAAATGGTGAGAACAAAGGACAAGACTTGGCCATTAAAGCTGTTCGTCATTACTGGGGCTGGGAGTGGGGTGCTCATTCAAAGATGCTGGAAGGACCCCGAGAGAAGGAAAATCCAGCTTCAGTAAAGGAACATTTTCTTCCCTCAGAGTTTCTCAGATGAGCCTCGGTCGTGGCATACAAAGCTTACAGGATGGAACCTGGGTATTGGTTTCCAAAACACATGTGCTCTTGGGATACTAGACAGGAACTCATCTTGTAAGATGAGTTCTTGGCTCTGTACCGGAAGTGATGTTCTGCCCCCTGCAAGGTGCCCCAGAGCCCTGGCAGCCCCACCTTAGATGGATTTCTTGGGTTTCTTCTTCGCAGGACTGTGGTATGTTCCAAGTTGCCCTGTGGCTGTGGGTAACCACCTTGACTCCTAGTAGCTTCTCAACAAAGCCAGAGGTTCAGGTTGGAGCTGTGGTCCCTTCAAGATTGTGCACAGTTGATCTACCCACCCCCTGGACCTGGTACCCCATGCTCCCCCCAGAGCTGGGACTAAAGGGTCATAGTTGACTGCCTTGGTTACAGAGCTCAGAGCCAAACTGATACCTTCTTCCGCTACTTCTAGGGCCGGATTCCCGTCAAATGGATGGCAATTGAGTCCCTTTTTGATCACATCTATACCACTCAAAGTGATGTGTAAGTGTGGGAGCTGCCATCCAGGGGTGGGGGTTTTGGGCTATGATGCCTTTCTCTGTAGCTTGGCTAGGGACCACTGCTGTTTCCAAATACCTGTCTGCACTGTTAGTCTTTCGCAGTGAGCCCAGGCTAAGAGGTCATCAGCTATTCATTCAGTAAATGGCTGGGCCCAGGCAGGAGTTTAGTCAAGCACCGTGGGGTGTGGAGGAGTGCGGTGGGGCGATCTGCAAACAGCTCCTCTCCCATGATTGCTAGAAGGAATATGGCTCAGACAGATCATACTGTGAACTGCCCATAGTTGGGGCTTGGGTACTCCACTCCAGGTAGCCTTATATGAGTTTGTGGACTAGTGTATCCCAAGCAGTTTAAAGATGGGCGCCCATACTTGCTCTGGCAGACAGATGACATGTTTGGGTTTTCTAAAGACACAATACTTGCTTCTAAAGTGTTCTGCAATCTGCAGACATACAGATCTTGAACAGAGTGAGCTACGAAAATTAGAGTTCTTTCTTAAGCAATTTTAAACAATAGTTTTCTGATAATATAAAGCTGACTTAGAAGAATTGGAAAATGAAAAGAATTAAAAAATGTAAAATACAAGAGGAGACTAACAGCCTTGAGTCACACGAGGCCCCTCCCTCCTGATGACCGTCGGATATCTTCTGTGGTGTGCACATATATACTTTATTGCCAGGTGATCCATGTTTGTGATATTTTTATTCCCATCCCATAGTGTTTTCTTACTACTAAATATATTCTATAAAAGTTGTTCTAAGACTTTATAAAAATTTCACAGCACGCCCTGAGTTCTGTTGCTGGGAGCTCACCCCTCTAGGTGTTGTTGCTCCAATGGGAGCAGCTCAGGAGAAAGTTGAGCATCCCAGGGGCTGGTCCAGGTAGGCACGTAGACTTTACCCAGCCCTGTGATCCACGTGCCTATGCAGCCAGAGCCTGGCTGTGTGTCAACCCACTGTGTGTCACCAACTTAGGCATTAGGTCAGCTATAGGCAGAGACATCTGGGGCCTACTAAGGAGCCTCCAGGGGCCAGGAAGCTGCTTACTGCTTCCCTTGCTCACTACAGGTGGTCCTTTGGGGTACTGCTATGGGAGATTGTGACCCTGGGGGGCAACCCCTACCCTGGAATCCCTCCTGAACGACTCTTCAACCTTCTGAAGACGGGCCACAGGATGGAGAGGCCAGACAACTGCAGTGAGGAAATGTGAGTGGTCTTTACTTGCCCAGCCACCCTCTGACACTGGATGGAAGGTAAAACAGCCATCCATTCCCTTCTCATTCCCAAGAAGCCCTGTGCCACCAACCCTGGATAAGCTGGGTGATGGGGGTGACAGGGCAGAGGCCAGAGAGCCATCAATGGGCATGAGATAGATGCTGCCACCCCTGACCCCAGGAGGGCTGGTGGGCTTCCTAGAAACGTCTGTGAGTTGATGGAACTGGCAAGAGTCCAAGGCCTCTTGCAAAACGCTGGGAGGACTGTGCTAGGGAGGTAAGGTACAGAGATGAGCAGAGACAGCCTCAGCCCAAGAGCCCCAGAGCCCCAGAGGCACTGTGCTTTTTTCCAGGCAGCTAAAGCTGACGGTCCAGAGACCAGGTTTGGGGGTGAGGGGAGGTAACTGGAGCAGATACAGTGGTACATCCATACTACAGTTGTTGTCTAGCTGATAGCAAGGTTAGGCATGCCAGGGTAGGAAGATGCCTCCTCGGACATCTGGACTGGCAGCTAGCCACCCAACATAACACCTGTGCCACAGCTCTGGAGACCTCAGCCACACTCTTGGGGAAGTAGAGGTTCAGGACATATGACTGGTAGCCAGAAGTTTGTTTTTTAAGTTTTTAAGTTCTTAAGAATTTTATAGAGGTATGCAATGAAATATAATCACACCTGCCCGCATTCCCCCTCCAATTCCCCCATATCCCTGCAACATTTCCCCTCCCAATTTCATACCTTATTTTTGGATGACCCATTAAGGCCAATTACTGCTGGCCGTGTGTGCATAGGCGTGGGGGCCATGCGCTGGAACACGGAATCTCATCAGTGGCCACACCCTCCAAGGAGAATGGGTCTCCCTCCCACAACTGTCCACTGCCTGTAGCTCCTCAGTAAGGGATAGGGCCTGGAGATCATCTACCCCATCTATGCCAGGATCTTGGGTTGATCATACCCAGGCCATGTGCAGGTAGCCACAGTTGCTATGAGTTTGTGTGCGAAACAGCCATGTCCTGTTCAGAAGAAAGCATTTCACAGCCTTCCTCCCTATTCTCGGGAACATCTGTTCTGCCTCCTCTTCCATGATGTTCCCTGACCTTGACTGGGGAGAGTAGACCTTGATATGTGTCCTGTTGAGGGCTGAGCACTAGCCGAGTACAGTTTCTTATGCTTGGCACTTTAACCAGTTAGGCGTGCCTCTGTTGACTGCCGCTCACTGCAAAAAGAGGAAGCTTCTCTAACCACGGCTGAGCCCAGGTCTGTGGATATAAACATGACTTATTTTGAAGACAATTTGACAGCATGATCGTTTAGCAAAGCAACAACTTCAGGTTCTACTCTAGGGCCTGTGGCCTCTCTAGACACGATCTTTTGACTGGGATTATTGAACTAGGTTTGAAATTCCCTCCTGTGGAGCAGACCTCAAATCCAGTCAGAAAGTTGTGACAGCCGCACGTTGCGTTTGTCTCCACTCCTAAGCGTCCTCAGTCGGTTCCTGCTTTGTACAAGGTTTAAGGACGCTGCTTCCTACTCAGCCACCATCGTGGGTGCAGGGTCCAAATGCTGTTCGCACGTGCTGGTGTAAGGAAAGGACAGTGAACCCTTCTAGAGAGGCCACCAGAGGCTGTGCCACGTGTCAGTGCCCTGCCCCTGGGCCCAGCGATGCTCAGAGCTGCAGATGGTACAGAAACGGCCTGGAGAGTGGACACGTATGCCCTCAGACCCTGGGTCCGGTGGTCCCGCTGGGATGTCACCGCCTGCCTGTGCTTCCCTTCAGGTACCGCCTGATGCTGCAGTGCTGGAAGCAGGAGCCGGACAAGAGGCCAGTATTTGCTGACATCAGCAAGGACCTGGAGAAGATGATGGTCAAGAGCAGAGTGAGTCCCAGAGTCACTGCCACACGCCCCCCTTGGGATGGTAGTTTGAGGCTCTGTGTTTCCACTGTGAGGCCAGAGGGAGACGGCGGTGCTGTCCCGTAGGGTGGGGCTGATGAAAACCTATAATGAAATCATTTTGGTTTCTAGCTTGTCTTTAGGCAAGAGCTCTTCACAGGCAAGCACTGGAGAATATTTCAGAAACGAAGGTGATCCTTTTGCAATAATGGAGTGGAATGTCAGGAAGTAGAATTGAAGTGCGTGTCTCAGATGCATATGCTCTGAGGCACCTGGAGACGGGCGTGGTTGGAACTTTGGCACCCAGGAATGTGAGGGCCCTTCAAGGACATCTTGCTGCCACCACATGAAATCTAAAGGGCAGAGTCCTGGTGTACCAGGTCTTCTGGATTTCAAGAGATTTCTGTTATCTCTCTGTTTTTATTGTTAACTGCTCATGTAGATTCCCAAAGCCGGATGTGAGACAAACAAAACACTGGGGAATATTATCAGCCGCTGTGCCTTAGTGAGAAAGTTGAATATTTTTTTGCCTAATATTTATGGAGCAACTGTTTGTACTGTTCTGTATCCGAAGCTAGGAAAACAGGTAAAGCTGACCAAACGGCCACCTGCACTCACACTACTTCCATAGAGGTCATGTTTTCTTCTTTACTAAAAGTTATCCTTCCTTCAAATTCCAAAGGCAGACGTGCACGATCTAGGCTCCCAGTGATAACATTTAGCAGTTTGGGTTGCTGGAAAGATGGCTTAGCCGGTAACAGCACTTGCACACTCATGAGGACCTGAGTTCAAATCCCAGCAGCTATATTAAAATCCAAGTGTGGACAGCGCTATGAAGAAAAGAGACAGGAGGATTGCTTGGACTTGCTGTGAACCATCTTAACCCCAGATTCAGCGAGAGACTCTGTGTTCGGGGACTATGGTGAAGAGTGGCTGAGCCGAATGCTTTATGTCATCCTCAGGTGTCACACGCACATCCACACAGATGTACACATACGCCACATTCATACACATACATTCTTACACACAAAAAAATTATCCTGATACCTAAACCACATAAAGGTCCAACAAAGAAAGAGAACTACAGACCAATTTCCCTTATAAGCATAGATGCAAAACAATCTCAATAAAGTACTTGCAAACTGACTCCAAGAACACATCAAAAAGAACATTCACCCTGATCAATTAAGTTTCATCCCAGAGATCCAGAGATGGTTCAGCATAGGTAAATCAGTAAATGTAATCCACCATATAAACAAACTGAAAGACAAAAACCACAAGACTAGTTTATTAGATGCAGGAAAAGCCTTTGACAGAATCCAATGCCCCTTCATGGTAAAAGTTCTGGAGAGATTACGGATACACGGACATACCGCAATACATAATAAGGGCAGTTTACAGCACGTCCATAGCCAGCATCAACCTAAATGGAGAGAAACTCAAAGCATTTTCACCCTAATCAGGAACAAGATTTCCGCTCTCTCCATACCTACTCAACAGAGTTCCTGAAGTCTTAGCTAGAGCAATAAATGAGGGAGGTCAGAGGAATACAAAGTGGAAAGGAAGAAGTTAAAGTACCTTTATATGCAGATGGTATGATAATATACTTACTTAAGTGATGTGAAAAATTCCACCAGGAAACTCTTATAGCTGATAAACACTTTCAGCAAAGTAGCTGGATGCAAAATTAACTCACAAAAATCAGGAGCCTTCCTATATACAAATGGCAAATGGACTAAGAAAGAAATCAGGGTAACAACACCTTTTACAATATCCTCAAATAATATAAAATATCTTAGGGTAACTCTTACCAAGAAAATGGAAAACTTATATGATAAAAACTTTAAGACATTGAAGAAGAAACTGAAGAAGATATCAGAAGAAGGAAAGATCTCCCATGCTCATGGATTGGTAGATTAAGATAGTAAAAATTATCATCCTACTAAAAGCAATCTACAGATTCAATGCAATCCCCATCAAGATTCTAACACAATCCTTCACAGATTTTAAAAAGGACAATTTTTGGCTTCATACGGAGACACAAAAGCCCCAGGAGAGCTAAAACTATCCTAATCGATAAAAGAACTGTGGAGGTATCATGATCCCCTATTTCAAGTTATACCACACAGCTATAGTAATAAAAAAACAGACATGTTGATCCATGGAATTAGATCAAAGACCCAGACATAAATGCATACACCTATGGACACCTGATTTCTGATAAACAATCCAGAAATACACAGTGGAAAGAGACAGCATCTTCAACAAGTGGTGCTGGTTGAACTGGATGGCTGCCTGTAGAAGAATACAAACAGATCCATATTTAAAACTCAACTACAAATGGATGAAAGACTGCAAAATAAAATTAGATACACTGAACGTGATAGAAATGAAAGTGGGGAATAGTCTTGAACTCATTGGCACAGTTTTGTTGTTTCTTGAGAAAATCTTCAAGATCTGTGGCTACAGAGTTGTCCTGAGTAGAAGTAACAATAAATGGCAAAGTAGCAGGTGTTGAGAAACAGCCAGGACAACGCTGGAACTGTCTACATAGTTAAGCAGTGCACCATAAGTAGCAGGCCCTGATATTTGTCATGCGTGGGAGCTGTGACCTGTATTGGTGCCCTGGCGTAATACTCTGTAGACAGCAGAGGTCCTGGGAAGGAAGCTGAAAAGCATCCGTTGAACTGAATCAGCCACTTGGCACAGTGTGCCTCTGCAGGAGTAATGCGACCCTAACAAGTGCTTTCAGGCCCAAGAATTTGCAAAGAAGCCACTTCCCCAGCCCTCTGCTGTGGTTGGATTAAGGAACCCAGTGCTGTACCTCAGTGCCATCCTCCCAGATGGAGGGCTGTGGTCTTACAGCGAGAGTACAGGGTAGGGGCATAGCCAGAACCTGTGCCCCATGAGCATCAAGGGTCTCTGAGTATGTTTAGGAATGGCCTGGGGTCAAAGATGCACTGGCCATCTCCCTCTTTCTCTCTTCCAGGACTATTTGGACCTGGCTGCCTCCACCCCATCCGACTCACTGCTTTACGATGATGGCCTCTCAGAAGAGGAGACGCCCCTGGTGGACTGTAACAATGCTCCCCTCCCGCGCTCCCTCCCTTCCACATGGATTGAAAACAAACTCTATGGTAGAATTTCACATGCATTTACTAGATTCTAGCAACGCTGTCCCCTCTGCACCATCCCAACTCTCTGTAATGCTTTTTAAGAGTGTTTCTGATCCCAACGAAACCAAAGCCTACTCTGAACCCTTTTCGTTGTAAATATTTGACTTTGCATCCAGTTTACATTCAGGCATTTTGCAGCTATGTCTTTCTAAAAGGATGTGAAAATAAGTGTCATGATCACACAGCCCAGCGACTTAAGATGACACAGGTGATGTGGATTAGAGCAAAATTCTCAGGAGACGTTGGGAAGCAACCCGCAGTTCTTCTGACTTCATTACTTAGAGGGATTTACCTGATCTGGGGAGGGATTAAATTTAGCAAGGGGAAGCTGGCATCCCTAGCTTGCAGTGAAAATACAGCTACAGGACCCCCAGGCTGCTCCTGGGCTGGTGTGTGCCTCCGAAAGCCTTCCATATTTCCGCTTCCGGCTACTTGTCCACCGCTATGCAGTGTGGGGCAGCGGGAATACCACGTGGGCCCTGGGCAGACACCAGACTGCTGCTTTCACATCCTTTGCACCCCACCCCCATTACGATGTTGTCACGTACGAAGCCAGTGCTAAACACTGAGCCAATGCTTTCCGAAAGAACATAGTCTGTGGTGCTGTGGCCTTGCAATGGACAGTAAATGCGGTTCTTGCCAAAACTCCTTCTTTGTCTTGGATTAAATACTTGAAATTTTTTTCCGCTTCCTAACTTCATCATTGATCCTTTTTGAAGTCTTGGAGTTTCAAGCACTCACAAGCTAAGGTAGGTTCTTGCCGCATGCTTCCTGAGTCACAGGTCCTCACTGGCTTTGGTGCAGAGCTACACGCCATGAGTACTGGCGATGCCGAGGGGCAGCCTGTGCGCGCCCTCTGCGGGAAAGGAAGCCTTGCTCCTCCGTTTTAGGGATGACAGGTGAATAGCCTCCTTTACCTTAGAGAATGTTTTCCACAGCGTTCCCACTCCAGGAAGCCATGTAGTCCAGCCGTTTGCTGATGTTTTACACTGTCCTAGGTAAACAGCTAAGCGGTTCACCAGATCTACTTCAGGTTTTAGAGTTTAAACTCGTAAGACGTTGAGATTGGTAGCATCTGCTAAATTACCTTTCCCAGGAACTCTTGGGACTGCCCAAAGCAGAGCGGTGTTTCGGAAACCTGGGATGCAAAACCATTAATGTAATTGGCACAGAAAGAGCAAGTTGGTTTAACTGTCAAAGGGAGTTTTGCCAAGGCCTTACTGTCTGCACATGAAGTTTGAGTTCTTCAGTGCAGAACAAATTATCTGTTTTCATTTTTAGGCATGTCAGACCCGAACTGGCCTGGAGAGAGTCCTGTACCACTCACGAGAGCCGATGGCACTAGCACTGGGTTCCCAAGATATGCAAATGATAGTGTATATGCTAACTGGATGGTTTCACCCTCAGCGGCAAAATTAATGGACACATTTGATAGTTAACATTCCTTTGTGAACGGTAATGGACTCCCAAGGGGGAAGAAACATGCCGAGAGCACCAAGTCCACTGGCCCCTTTGTGAACATCACACTGGCCAAGACCGGCCCCAGGTGGCAGACTTGTTTTCTGTAGTTTGTTTTAGCTGGTTTCTAAAGTGGTTTTACTCCCAGTAGCCGGTGGTCCTCCCTCCTAGCGCACCTGCCCCCACTGGGCGGGTGCTCTGAGTCTCTGGTTAGACCTCCTTTCCCTTTAGCGTTGGGTAGTGCCCCTGTTGGTCTCTGTTTGTCAGTAACCACCACCCACAAGCTGTGTTCACGTGTTCAGGGGCTGCCTTTCACAACTTGTATGAGAGATTGTACCTGAACTGTTTGATTTTTCTGGTTGATACCACTTACCATGCAAAAAAAAGAAAAAGTTTCAACATGAAGCACACATACAAACAACAACACTGGTTGGAAAGCTTGGCCAGAACAACCTGTCCTTGTTTAGAATGAGAGCCCAGTGAAGGTCTGGGTGGCAGCATCCGAGTCCACTAGGGCTGGAGGGGAGAGGGGACCTCAGGGTAGACCTCGGCTCAGCATATTTTTGGTTTTTTAAAACCATATAGCCTTTTCTTAGGGTTTCTGTCATGGTTAAATGGCTCTTAGCTTTAGCACAATGGAGAGATTTGGTGCTGTCCTTGCTATGTAAAGGCAGCTTGAAAGAAGTGGCCCCACGAGACATATTTCCCCCATTGAGCCCTCCGCCTCATTCTCACACATTCAGCACTGAATGACTACTACCGCTGGCCAGAACAGGATGAAGAAAGGGGCATTCGGAGTGGAGTGGCCCTCAGGCCCAGAATTGCTGACAGCAGAGGCCTTGAGCCATGAATGCCACCCGCAGCACACCATCCTGCAGTATACTCCACCACCAGAGCGTTCTCTCATCCTCTGGATCGGGAGGCAGGTGGGTTTGTCTCATTTTCATTGGTATCTTGTGAGCTCACAGCGATGGGGAAGGGCAGTTCAGCTCCTGTATTAAACGCTTCCCTGATAACTGGGTGAGTGGACAAGGTTTTGGCTCTTATAGAGCTTGTGTGACAGGCCCTCGGATCAGCTCTTCCTGTTTGTCCTTTCTGCTGCTATGGAGAGTGTTTTGGTTTCTTCAGTTCTGACCATGACTCATTTGTAAAGTTCTTCTTTTTCTGTACTGATGGTTTGTAGCCATGGACACCCCACACTCCTCCAGGGTTTTTAGGGGTGGCTCTTAGAAGTCTCAGCAGGTTTTTTTGGCTGTGTCTGGATTGTCCCTTCCCAGGAAAAGTTCACATTACCAAAACACTGCCTGGCCTTCAGACTTAAAGCACTGTGATAGGACTTTCAAATAGTCATAGCAAAATACTACATTTTATGAGCATTTCACAAACACAGTAAAATTGTGACATTTTATGTGGCTGAGAATGCTCAGATAAGTATGCCTGATCGAGCCTTACAGAGTGTGTGTAATATTTGTGTGCACACACAGACAGACCAGACAGAAAATGAAAATGTTTATTTAGGCATGTAATATGGCTTTAGTTTGGGCCATTTTTTTCAGATACACTGTGATAAGTTTTTTTTTTTAAATATATAAATATCTCTAGTCATGACACTCTTTTTGTTTTTCAGATGTACTTAATGATAGTTTTATTAAGTGCAAAAATAAGGATAAATTCAAAATATTCAACATGCCTACACAGTAAGTGTGAATTGCTACAACAGGTGGGCTCTCGTGGGCTGAGAGCTCCACGTCTAAATAGCTGGTCCATCTGTGGGGAATTAACACTTAAAAACCACTTGTCTGTCTGTTCCTGAGATATAAAAGTACCCATACTTGTCAAAGTACCCATACCTGTTAGCACTATCAGACAGATTTTTCATCTACATATATGCAGAAATTACCACATATTAAATATACTGAATATTAAGTAGCAACCTGTCAGCTATTAAAATTTGTAAGATCCATTTAAGAAAGGCTATTAAACCATACCATGTTGATTTGTTTTTGTAATCAAGGTGACTAAGGACATAATTTCAGTTGTGTAAATAAAATGATGAATAATAAAATGTGTCCATTTTTTTTCTCTCTTTTTAACTTCCTGGTTGCAAAAAATTAGGTTGCTGATTCTGAAGTTTCTACACATACTTAAACTGTCCTGGAGAATCTAGTGTAGTAACCGCGAGAGAGCGCTAGCGGCGAAAGGCCAGCGGCTCTCGGTGGTGTCGCTGTGGAGTCTTGTAGGACAGTCAGTGATAAGTCACCTAAGGGTGCGCTGAAGTTCTAGGACTTCCTCCCAGCAGACAGGGACCTCCTCCATTCAGGTGCCTTGGCTCAGAACAAAGCAGTGGCCGGTGCTGCTCTCCACTGTTCTCTGGAATTCTTAGCTGCCAATTTCCTGAAACTTCGATAATGATCTCTCAGTTGTTAAAATTTAAAATCTGCACAGTCATGAACAAAAGTCACAGGAGGTGGAGGAAAACTGTCCTCGGCCACTGATAAAGCTTAACATATCAGCTACTTCTGTTTTAGCCTCGGTGTTTGGGATCCCAGAAGTTCCCCAAGCCCCTGTCTCCTCCACCCAGGGCCGTGGTACTCACTAGTTGTTAACACCATCAGCCTGGTCTGTGACCGCATTGGATGTTGGGTGCTAGGAGCCTGAGTCGTTTCTGGTGCATACACATGTACTCATGAACTTTGTGTGTATCACCCAGCAACTGCCTTGCCCTTCAAGGCCAAACTCCAGGCCATCCTGCCAACCTTTGCTTTCTCCTACTTCAGTCTGACCCACAAAAGCTGGAAAGAAAGAAATGCAATGCTGATGCTTCGGAGGTACCTCGGGGCACTGTTTTTACATTAGTATGTTGGGAACAGCTAGTTTCTTTTTCAACAGCATAGACTCCAGGAGGGTCATGTGTCTCTGTGTATCTGTTACTGCCCCCCCCCCCCCTAAAAAACATACCAACTCCCATGAAGGGTTCCTTCCTCTCATGTGCTCAGCTTATTTAGGTGAAGAACTGGCTAAATATATCTGAGATAAACGCTTCATATATAAAAGGAGAATTGAAGGGAAGCATAGTTCCCGCCATATAAAGAAAACATCTCCTCTAGGTGGACAGAAGGGAGGCCATCATCCCTCTCCTTCGAGCACGTTCTCATAGCACATTCATCTGCCCTGCCTACAGAGGGCTCGTCAAGAAGGCTTAGGACTGCTCTACCTCTGTATCTGTGAACAAGACATGGAGAGGAAGCCCAGCCCCAGGGGAGCAGGGTTTCTGTGCAGATTGGCCAGCCTGGCCTCAGCTCCCAGCCCACACAGAAAGTTCCTCTTCTGATCACAGGTCCTTAACTGAGCTTCATAGAATTTCCCACTTTACTGGGGTGCCAAGACCCAGAGGATGGATCATCTTAGATAAGATCATGAAGAACCAGATTTTGTAATAGAGAATGGTTCGATCTGGGCACATTGCCATGCCCTGTAGCAAGGCCAGTGACCCTCTTGAGGATAAGCTCCACCTCCAGTGCTATGGAAACAAACATAGTGAACATTAAAAAAAAAAAAAATCACCGTTTATCTTTGTGACTATGGCATGGTGTGTTGTGGCAAGTGACAAGATGCTCTTGCGGCTGTGGGGCCATGTTAAGTTACAAGAGCTAGCCAACTGAGATCTCTCAGCCGAAGCCAGGCGCGCGAGACTTGACAGGGACACATCTGCGGTGGCATTGCAGGGAATGGGGTCAGGCAGAAGGGAGGGAGCCCACAGCCTGAGACCGTTCTAGCCATATGACTTCGCCAGCTCCTTCCTGTACGAGGATACCTGTGTTCAAGTTAAAACTAAGTGTGGATAAGAAAGGTAAGGGATGTGTGTCCTACAGCTTAAATATAAGAGCCAGTTTTTGGTTTTGGAGGTAGGAACATTTCTTTTATATTTCATAATGCATACATTTACCTTGGAAACTGTCAGCTTCATGAATAAAATCATTAAGGTCACTTTAAGTGTCCGAGTGTTTTGTCTTTGTCACTGATATACTTAGGAGTGAAGCAACTGTCCTTTTTGGCTGGTTTCGCATCACCTGCGCTCCAGTCCTTTCACAGGTGTAGAAGTATCTGGTCCATGTAGGCAATGCACAAAGCTGCTTATGCTACCTGAGGGCAGAGACCTTGGCCAGAGGACTGCAGTAGGTGGACGGTGCCTGCACCGTAGCTCTGTTGCAAGGCCTCCGTTCCCATCGAGGCCATGCATGGCTTTCACATATCTTGGGTCTGCCCTGAAAGCTTTAAAGGATTTGGGAATTTTCCTGGTGGCTTGGTGACCATGGGTCCTGGCAGACTGACATACTTGAATTCCTGAAAACCATAGGGCAGAGGATCAGACCTGGAGCTTGAGGAACATTATCGGTTTCTAGAAAGAAAAGTAGGCTTATAGACTGTGGTTTTTAAGACTAAGAATAAAAACTTATTGGTCAGGGGAGATACTAGGATCGCAAAAGGAGGCTGAGACAGGAAGGTCAGACCCTGCCTCAAGAGAAAATAAAAAGAGGAGGAGGAGGTGGAGCAGGAGGAGGAGGAGGAGGAGGAGGAGGAGGAGGAGAAGGAGGGAATGCCATTAAGGATGGAAGAATTCTGGCTTCTCAGAAAATACTCAATGCAGGAAGTACTGTAGCAAATCGCACTTTTTTTTCTTCCTTTCTTTTCTTTTTTTCGAGACAGGGTTTCTCTGTTGCAACTCTGGCTGTCCTGGAACTCACTCTGTAGACCAGGCTGGCCTTGAACTCACAGAGATCCGCCTGCCTCTGCCTCCTGAGTGCTGGGATTAAAGGCATGGGCCACCACCCAGCAGCAGATTGTATTTTTAAAGATATATTACAGGAACCACCCACATGATAGTTGCCTGTGACCAGCAAAGGATAGGTTCCTAGCTGCTAAGGAGAGGAGGTTCCAACCTTCTGAACTGCCTGAGAGTTGTGCAGAAAGCTCCAGAGCTGCAGCTTTCATGAGTTCTTGCCCATGCTGGAGCGGGCTTTTTTCTGATGCGGCTGCCTTTGAGTTACATGTGCCATTGTAAGTCACTCAAAGAAACTCACTGGTTCTCCAAGTCAGACTTTGGTGTTGCCACTACTTTCATCTGTTACTGGTTCTCTACCTGGGCATAGACATTTGTTCACATCTCACAGGAATAGTGTCACATGACAGATGGGAATTAATATGGAGGAACTAGTAACCTGTGAGGAGTTTCGTGGATATTTAGCCAATATCTCTCTGGAATGATCCAGTGCTACCACGCCGCTCTCTTGGCAGCACTTGGGGTTTATCTAAGAAAGAAACATCAGCTGTGCCCCACTCTTCCTTCTCACAGTCATAGCTCAACTGTGTGTCCTATACTGCCTTCTTGAATCCCACCAGAGGCTCATCCTTCGAGGAGTCGCTTGGTTTTAGCCATTGCTTTGGGTAAGCCTCCTTGTTTAGCATAATAGTTTGCTGCAGCACTTTTTGGTTTTTCAGCTCCAACACAATCCCTTTTGGCAGAGCCCTCCTCCTCTGGAACAGTCCTCTCTCTGGGAGGTAGAAGTGTAAAAGTCACTTAACTTGCTAACCATTCTGTTGGCATTCTAAGTCACGTCCAAAGTCATGAATAACCTAAATCGTGCTCACTCTAAAAATGTATTTCCTGTCTCTTCTCTGTATTTGTCCCCTGGGCTAGCTAGCTGACAAGTTGTATGTGCTATCAGTCATGTGGACATTTATCTCAGGTGGAGGACTATATTCTAAAGGAGAGCTTAAACTGGTACAATATATCCTACTTGATAACTTCTGACTTCAATGTTAACATATGGCTCATCTGCCAATAATCATTACGTCATAGTTCTCAGGAGGAAGATCTAATAAATTGGAGTGCGGTCAGAGAGTAGGCTAAGTGAAGTAGGACAGTTCTCAGGTTCCTTCCCTTAGGGGCAGCAGAGAGCAGGAATCATGCTGCAGTGGTGAAAGGTAATAAGCAGGAGAGAGCAGCAGAGTCTCATCAGAAATTAGCCAACCTAGGAGTTGGAAGGAGGGCAAAGAGGGTAAGGAGAAAGACAAGCTGTGGGTAAAACACAATGATATACACGAATGAAAATTTAGCAATGAAACCCATTATTTTAAAAACGAAACTCCCATGCCATCTTGGTTTCTTCAGTAGCAGAATGGAGGTGTTATAAGTGCCAGCCGCGAGAAGTCCTTACGATATGCATTAGGGTTCTCTAGAGAAACGGAACAGATACAATGAAAATATATTACAAAGTGGGGATATTAGATTGGCTTACACCATAAGGGCTGTGTAGCCCAACAATGGCTGTCCTCTTCAACACTGAAGAGGCTGAGAAGCCAGAAGCTGTTTAATCCATGAGGCTAGATCTGACACTGAAGACCTGGAGGATTCCCAGAGAGCTACTAGTCTTCATTTGATTTTGAAAGCCTGTGGAAGCTAGGTTCAATACCAACAGAAGATAGCAACAGGATGAATGCACTCATCAACAAGGAGCAAAGGTAGGCAGGCAAAAGCAGTACTGATTTTCCCTTAGACCTCTTCATGCTGGTCTTTCCCCTCAGTTAACCATCAAGAAGCATCCTCACAGGTCTACACAGAAGCATGCTTCTCAATTGATCCCTGATCAAATCAAGTTGAAAACCAAGATTAATCATCATAGGATTCGATTATTTTTCTAGTTCACCTTTGAGGCACACTGGGGAAGTGTGAGTAATGGTTTAATAGAATCTACTGGAACTTTCAATTAGTTCTGCTCCTATCATTTTTTTTCTGTATCTGTGGAATCTTGATCCCTAAACTGGTACCTGTATAGCATGTGATGCAGAAAGCAAAGATACACACAGAGTAGTTTCAACCTGCCTGTGCATGGAGAAGTCCTTTGTTTCCTCCCAAACAGATCGAAGGCTCTACTGGGTATTAACTATCACAGATCCATTTGAGAAGAAAGTTTCTCCTTATTAAGACTTCAAGATTGGGGGCTGGAGAGATGGCTCAGGGGTTAAGAGCACTTGCAGCTCCTGCAGAGGATCCTGATTCAGTTCTTAGTATCCAAACGGTGGTTCACAACCATCTGTAACTTCAACCCCAGGGGAATCTGGTACCTTCTTCCGGCCTCTGCAGACACAAGGCATGCACATGGTGCACAGACATACATGCAGGCAAAACACTCATACAATTAAATCTTTAGAAAGTTTTTAAGGAGATTTCAGGGCTGGTATCACAGGGCTGGTGTCAGAAAGCAGGAAAGAAAGCTTTGCAGTCAAAGGCTCCACGCTTTTGGGTGAAGGCTGGAAGTCAGATAATGTCTGTGGGTTTTTTGAAATGCTTGTTACCTGTAGTGTTTGTCCATGTTTTCCCATACAATAAGGAAGCAAGGTTTAAAGCAGAAAGAGCAGTGCCCATGTCTTCCAGAGGCCAGCAAGCTTGCTATCTGAAGTGGGTAGGATCGTGTCTCTCACAGGGCACATTTGAGCCCTCACCCCCAGAACTGTGAATCTGACCTTATTTGGAAGAAGGTCTTCATGTATACAAGCAGATTCAAATGAGCTGTACCGGCTGAGGGTGGGCCTGACGTCAATGACTGGTGTCATTGGATGGAGAGGGTATGACCATAAAGAAGAGAGCAAGTGAAGGGCAGTTTGAATATAGAGGTGTGATCCGATGGTCACAGATCCAAGGCACAAGATCCAAGGGGAGCCAAGGAATGTCAGAAAGGCTTCTCCACAGAGCCTTGGAGTCAGACTACAGTGTCTTGCTGTTGAGCTGCAGCCTTCAGAATCAAATGCTGCATTTTTCAAAATTTATTCTTCTCTCACACAATATATCCAGACCTGATGGAACGCTCTCTTGTCCCACCTACCTGGGACGATTCGAAAGGCCAGATGATCAGTCGATCAGGCAGAGAGCCAGACAGGATAAATGAATGTTACCCTGGGACTTCCATTCAGGGATGGTCAACAAAGTCACTTTATTTCGAGGGTATAAGAGAATATATTGAGGTATAGGGGCAGAGGAAACAGGTAGCCAATTTGCCAATCACTTGTTCAGGGCGAGCTGGGGTGACACATGGTGGGAGGGGCCTGCAGCTTCTTCCTCCTTGTCAGCAGGAGCTGTTTAGCACCCTCTACCAGGCATGCGAGGCTTTGACCTGTTTCCATGGTGCTGCACAGACCCCAGTTTCCTCTCCCTCTACTCCTCCAAGTTACACACACACACACACACACACACACACACACACACGCACATACACACACACACACACACACACACACACACACACACACACACACACACGATCTCCCCCAGATCCACTGCTCCGTTTCCCTTCAGAAAACAGCAGGCCTCCCAAAGATATTAACTGAACACGCATAACAAAACACAATAAGACTAGGCCCAAGCCCTCATATCAAGGCTGGACTAGACAACCCAGTGGGAGAAAAGGGAGGAAAGGAAAGAAAAGGAGAGGAGAGGACAGGAGAGGAGAGGAGAGGAGAAGAGAGGAGAGGAGAGGAGAGGAGAGGAGAGGAGAGGAGAGGAGAGGAGAGGAGAGGAGAAGAAAGGAAAGGAAAGGAAAGGAAAGGAAAGGAAAGGAAAGGAAAGGAAAGGAAAGGAAAGGAAAGGAAAGGAAAGGAAAGGAAAGGAAGGAAAGAACAGGCAAAGAGTCTGAGACGCCCCCATTCACACTTTAAGAGTCCCACAAAAACACCAATGTAACAACCATAACATACATGCAGAGAACATAGCACAGACTAGTGCTCCGTGATTGCTGTGTCAGTCTCTGTGAGCCCCAAGAGCTCTGCTTGGTTGAGTCTGCGGGCCGTGTTCTCCTGGTGTCTTCAACCCCTCTGGTTCCTATAATCTTTCCTCTCCCTCTTCCCTGGGGGTTCTCTGAGCTCCAAGGGGAGGAACCCAATGGAGCTCTCCAATTTGGAATCTCATTCTCTCTTTCTCGCCCCCACCCAATGTTTGCCTGATCCAGGTTCCCTGAATCTGCTCCCATTAGCTGACAGAGGAAGCCTCTCTGGTGATGACCGGGCTATGAGTATAGCAGAATATCATTAGGAATCATTTTATTGACTTTTTTCCAGTTGTATTTGGTTCTACCCTAGGTCTCTGGGCTATCCAGCCTCTGGTTCCTGGCCATCCAGGCATGGGCTCTCTCTCCGTGGTGTGGGCCTCAAGTTAGACCAGTCATTGGCAAAGGACACAGTCAATAGGCAAAATGGCAGCCTACAGAATGGAGAAAGATCTTCACCAACTCCACATCTGATAGAGGGCTAATATACAAAATATATAAAGAACTCAAGAAACTAAACATCAACAAAACAAATAATCCAATTAAAAATGGGGAGGAGATCTAAACAGAATTCTCTATTGAGAATTCTCAAGTGGCTGAGAAACACTTAATGTTCGACATCTTGAACCATCAGGAAAATGCAGATCAAAACTATTCTGAGATTCCATCTTACACCTGTCAGAATGGCTAAGATTAATAACACAAGAGATAGCTCATGCTGGTGAGGATGTGGAGCAAGGGGCACACTCCTCCATTCCTTATGGCAGTGCAAACATGAACAATCACTATGGAAATCAATATGGTGTTTCCTCCGAAGCTTGGGAATAGACCTACCTCAAGACCCAGCTATACCACTCCTGGGCATATACCCAAGGGACACCTCATCCTACTACAAAGACACTTGCTCAACTATGTTCATAGTGCCTTTATTCATAATAGCCACAAACTGGAAACAACCTAGATGTCTCTCAACAGATGAATGGATAAATAAAATGTGGTAATTTACACAATGAAGTATCACTCAGCTGTTTAAAAAAATGACATCATGAAATTTGCAGGTAAATGAATGGAACTAGAAAAAGGTCATCCTTAGTGATGCATTTTAGTGCTAAGTAAAGGACAATCATGCTACAATCCACAGATCCAGAGAAGTTAGTGGTCTCGGAGGACACAAGAATCTCCCTGGGAAGGGGAAAGAGAACAGCTTTTGCCTGTCTACTGGGCTAGGGTGAGGATAGGAGCAAGAGGGATCAGCTGTATGGGGAGGGATGGGAAGAGAGAGTGTGGGGAACAATGACTAGATTTGGGGGTACTTGGGAGGAGATGTGGAGACCTAGTGCAGTAGAAACTCCATGGAATCTGCAAGGGTGACCCTAGTGAGGACTCCTAGTAATGGAGGGTACGGAGCCTGAAGGAAGGTACAGGCATCTTCTGTAACCAGGCAAGGCTCCCAGTGGTGGGACTGGGGACACCAACCCAGCCACGAAACCTTTGACCTGCCATCTGTCCTGCCTGCAAGATGTGCTAGGGCAGTCGTGACATAGAAGTGCGTGTATTTTATGTCAGGTGATTTGTGACAGCTATAACAACCTTGGGAAATGAACCTACCGCCGGAATCTATAGTTAACTTTCCTTGAGTATCCAAGGCCACGGTAGGATACCAACAATTTCCCCGTCTTTGGAGCACCGCCTCAACCTTAGGCATTTTCTTCTTTGGGTTCCTCTTTTGTAGAGTAGGGTGATCTCTGACCCCAGATCTCTGGTCCTTTCTCTTTTTGGTACTAATGACTGTGCTTGTTGAATAGATAAGAGGTAGGAAGCAGTCCACGGAGTTGTTAGGTGTACAAAGCCACAGGCTGACTTTGGCCCCTGTCTTGTTTTCTTCCTTTCAAAATTCTTACCTGGTTGTTTCAGCTCAGGCAAGGGGCTGATCCACAGCCCCTTACAGAACCACATCTCCAGTTTCAGGTTTAACTCCGTAGAAAAAGTGATTTGAAAGGGATGCCTTTTAAAATCCCAAGTGTAGTAAAATATTGTCCAATTATTTGTCAAAATCCCCATGATGATTTGAGCGAGAATAGCCTGCAGAGGCTAATGTGCTGAATGCTTGGGTCCCCGGTTTGTGGAACTGTTTTGTCAGAATTAAGGGGTTATCCTTGCTGGAGGAAGCGTGTCACTGGGAATGGGCTTTAAGGTTTCCAAAGCCCAAACCAGGCCCAGTCTCCCTCTGTCTCTGCCTGCACCATATAAATAAGATGCATGCTCTCAGACACTGCTCCAGTGCCGTTGCCATGTCTGATTGACTGCTGGCCACCACGCTCTCCAGCATAATGATCATGGGCTCACTCTCTGAAACTGTAAGCCAGCCTCCCAATTAAGTGCTTCCTTATAAGTTGCCTTGGTCTTGGTGTCTCTCTCAGCAATAGAACTATGACTAAGACCATCTCTTATATTATCTTTTTGTTGTATGATTGAATTATAATACAATCTTTTTATTGCAAATATTTTAGATACAGCTTTAAGAGACTTCATTCTCGTGTTTTGAACCTTCTGTGGCCCACATCCCTTTCTGGTTAAGTCCACCTGTGTAGTTGTACACCTGTGTGCTGGCTCACCAAAGAAGACAAGGAGGTGCTTTCATAGGTGCAAACCCTCAGGAGAGGGAACCACCTTCATGCCAAGCACCATACCGGACAGTAGAACCCTGAGCATCCCATCTCAGGGGTTTTTATTGATACTGAAGCTCCTTAGGTGTTCTATTGATACCATGTGCAGATCATGAGGAATTTACATACAGCCAACACCTGCAGACAATATGAAATGCCAAGGCCTGGGCAGCCCTTCTCCCAACAGTGCACAAAACAATTACTTTAAACATAACTGTAAATAAACTTCTGCAACAATTCCCCTTTCTTCAAGCCAATAAAAAAAAATGCTTTATCTCTACAACACAACCTAACACTACACTAGCAAAAGTATTTACAATCAACAAGGCTTGGTAAGATGCACAGGACCAAATGAAAGCAAGCATCTAGCAAACCTTTCACAACATCTTTGGACAGCAGGAAAACATTATCAAAGTCCAATTATCTGGAATTTACTCATGATCTTCTGGGCTCCTCCAAAGGGCACGGGTCACTTCTCAGGCTCTGCCCTCTGCAGACACACAGCTTGTCCTCCAGGCTCCGGCTGGCTCCATTTCATACTGCTGCTGTCCTTGGTGGTCATCCCATGGCACTGGCATCACCCAAACTGCTGAGGTCCCTTGCTTCAGCTGGGCTACACTTTCACCAATAGCCTCTCCTGGGCTCTCTTCATGGTGCCAAGCCTCATCTGCTCTCCAAAGACCTCTTCATACCCCTAAAACCAGTACCATCTGGGTGACTTCAGCTGCCAGCAGGAGACACAACCTCAGCCGTTTCTGGAAGACAGCTTCTATGTGCTGACCCCAAGGAAACACTTTCCAGATTTTAAGATAGAGTTTGGTTTGCAGGCAAAAAAACCCAAAAACTACAATGCCAAATATCTGGTCAGTTCATATTTGAGTTCAAAGTTCTGTGGAATGTTCCGTAATATATAATGCAGCAACCATTAGTCTTGATTCCTTTAGCAATATTTGTCTCAGCCTCATCACAGGTGATCCTTGTCTACAGGAAGGGTTCCTTCATGGCATAGAGTTCTCACCATAACAGATGTGTCTTGTCAGGACCACCTCTCCGGTATCTGGACCACTTATAGTCAGGTTTGCAGAAAACAAAACAAAACTGTTCAGTTTAACTAAATGGTTTCTTGGCCCCAAGCCTTGACTTCCACAACAGGGGATCCTGAGCCTGTGAGAAGAATCTCTGCCTGAAACATACTAGTGGTTTGGTGTTCTTTCCCACCATCGCTATGGAGAGACATATAACCTTCTTCATAGACATCAAACACAAGACTCTGAGCTGCGTGCACACACACACACACACAGCAGCTGTCAGAAAACTCAGTTCGCAGAACAGTGTGCTTTGGCTCCCATTTGCTCTGCCTTAGCTGCTGCCGGCGACAGGAGGGGACACGGTTAGCTGCTAAAGCATGCCCTACATAGCCACACCATTTCCTTGAACTTGAGTCAGCTCCATGGTCAGGAAAAGCAGTTGAAACCTTGCTTTCTCCCTGCTTCCAGCTGAATTCTTTGTTTTATCATGAAAATTTCTTTCTCTAAAAGCCTCTGTTCTGAGGCTCTCACTTCTGAGCCCTCTTTCTTACCTAATTTTCACAGCCTCTCTCTTCGTAGAAGCTTATTTCTGTCCTCACTCTCTTCTTCCTTCCGGAGACTTCTACTCATTATTTCTTTTGCATATATATTCTCTGGGAATTGCCGTGAGTGTATTCTACTGGACTCTGTGAGGTCTGGAGTTTATTTTTCTTCTTCCCTGTCTCCATGTTGGATGTAGCTGGCGTGATGTCCCGCTCCATGCTGGTGGGCCACTTGTAGCAGTTCTCTATGGTGTGGCTCAGCAAGGAAGACAAGGCGGTATATTCATACGTGCAAACCCTGCCAGAGCTCAGCAGAAAGAACCTCACTGGACAGTGGAACCATTTTAAACATAACTAGAAATAAACTCCTACAATACACCTGCCTTTCGGCATGCGGGGTTTCACACTGTACAAGTAGAAACAGAGCGGGTAAACCTGGATACTGTTACTCAATGACTAATTGCCAGTATTGTCTAGGAAAAACTCGTAATTACAGTTTGCTTCTAGTCTTTTTTTTTTTTTTTTTTTTTTGGCATTTCTGTTACATTTACTTGCCATGTAGCCACACACATATTCGCAGGCCACAGTGTGTGTGGTGAGAGGACAACTTTCAAGGGTCTCTTCTCTTCCACCATGTAGATCTCAGGAATCGAACTCCAGCCATTAGGCTTTACAAGGGGTGCTTCTACCCAGGGAGTCATCTCAGTAGCCCTGTCCAAGATTTACATGTGTCTTATGGCGAGCATGAGCCTTTAAAGAGACAAGCAGCATTTTCAGAGATAGGCAGAGGTCTGAACAAAAAGAAGGAAATTATGGACAGACTGTGGAAGGAGACAGATCAGAACAATTTGAGAGAGAGGGCATCGATTCAGGGAGGCAATTAAGAAAACACATCTAGTATTTTGCTATTAATATTTGTCACACTGGATTCATTTTGACCAAAGATATCTTAGGGAAGCAATATTTGAATTGGAACTTCATTTGGAGACTTCTGTCTTACAATAACAACTATGGCCCACTGGGCCTGGGAAATACTCTTTGCTTTGGTCTGTGAGGCATCTCCCAGCTGAGCCCTTGGGTTCGGTTACTTGTTTCCATATCCTCCTTGGTGAAATGAATGCTTTTCAGAGAGAGTGCAGCAGCTGCGACCGTAAATAGAGTGCAGGTGCTCCTTCACTGAAAACAACGTCCAGCTAAACTAAGAATGCCAGATGTTGCAATATGTTCACTCTACCTCATCAACCATAGCTTAGCAATGCAGCCTCCTGTATAGGGTGCTGGCGCTCATCCTTCAGACTGTGTAGGCTGAGGCCTTGGCTCAGCATGAGAGCCCATTGTTGCAGATTGCCTGGGAAGGAAATAGAACAGGGAACAATCACAAGACAGGAAGCCTGAATTTAATTTGTCCCCACCCCAGGGAGAGGAGCAGAGGAGCATGGGGAAATAGCTATGCAGAATGGCAAGCTGAAAGGGCAAGTTGCAGGAGTCTGGAGCCAGGAAATGAAGCGCTGACCTGACCGGAGAGTCACCCCTCCTTGGTTATCAGGAGCAGATCTTATCTACTAAGAGTAACCCTGGTGTTTGTAGTCCAGAGCCTAAGCTCAGGGAAATGGATCAACCTCTGGAGAGGCCTTTTGCCAATCACTACTGTGAAGCTTGAAGACTCGACTCTTCAGCATCCCTCCAGCAGGGTGATTAGTACTCAGAAGGTCTTTTAAGTATGAGCACAGAGTCTCACCAGACACCAGATATCAGTGCTGTGGTTGCTTTTCCTCCCCTGGCAAGGGAGACATATCCCAGCTAAAACAGCCACCTCAGGGGTCTGAGCTTTGAAGACTCAGAAGGGCAGACCTGCCCAGCCCACAGACTGCCAAGCTCACGTGGGGCTTAAGCCACCCCTGGCACACAAGGAAGGAAATCTACTAAACTGAAGGCAGACCTGGTAGACAGGGCACACTTGTCCAATATAGGCTCAAACCAACTTAAGCCACAGGAAAGACAAGAGTCCAGGGAGTTTGGCCAAACCCTCCCCATGCAGCTACAAAGTCTCCAGTTGTCAGGGACCAGAATGCATCAAAACATCATCCAAATTTATCCCCCCTTGACCCTTGCATTTTTGTTTCTTGTAATTGTACTTTCATCAGTAGTTTGAATTTTTTCCTTTTTATTCAACTTTGTAAATTCATCTAACTTTTTTTTTACACATTTTTTCCATTATTGAACTTTTTTCTTCTTTCTGTTTCTTTTGTGCCCCATGTTTGCCTCCATCCGCCCACCTTTTTGTTGTTTAAAAACAGAAACCCAGTGCTAGAGAGAGGGCTCGGTGGCTAAAAGCATTGGCTGCTCTCCCAGAGGACCCGGGTTTGATTCCAACTCCTACTCGGCAGCTCACAACTGTCTGTGACTCCAAATAAAAAGACAATGGAAAACATCACCAGCAGACCTGGTTAAACAGAAGAAAGGACGTCAAAGATGGAGGACAAGCCTGAGGAACCACCGCGTGCAAGCATCGATAAGGAAAACTATGTAAGCAGGGGGATGGGGAGACGACTGTCAGAGGAGTCCCAAGCCCAGCGAGTAGGAGATCCACCCTTGTGCCGCGTGGCTGGTACTTCCGGAAAGCTGCTCTGTTCTTTGGGAGGGTACAAATGCTGGAACAGAGCCGGCCGCGTGCGCATGAGGACCTGACTTACGATCCTCAGAAGTCAAGCGCAGCAGTGTGCATCTGGAAGCCTAGTGTTGGGGAGCAGAGACAGGCAGACCCCTATAACTCACTATCCAACCAACCTGGTCACTCGGAGAGTTCCACTTTCAGTGAGAGATCTTTTCTCAAAGAACAAGATGGAGAGCAATAGAGGGAGGCACCTGGCATCAAGATCTGGCCTGGCCTACACACATCCAAAGACACACATGTACAGCTCACACACACACACAGACTACACGCAAAACAGTAGAAAAACATTACCACAGAATCCAAGAATCCATGAGCTAGAAGAAAAAAAGCTAAGCTAGTCACTAAAAGCAAAGAGAAATCTTTTTAATGAAATTATAGCTGAAAAATTTCAAATCTAGTACAATTTAGAAAAAAAAAAAAGTACATTTAAATGAAAGAGGCACTTAGAACCCAAACTGATAACATCCTTCCATGGCACATTATAACAAAGATATTAAAAATACTAAGAAACAATAATAATAGTTGCAAGGGGTGTGTGTGTGTGTGTGATGTGTGTGCTGTGTGGGAGTGTATATGTGTGTCAGGGATACTAAGGGGTTTGTGGAGGCAAAGCAGAACAGGCCACTGCAGCATCGGAGGAGGAGGACCCCACCCCCATCCGCCAAAGACCAATGTGGAATGTAATATACGTCTGGAGCAGGGAGAAGGTTGTCTTCTTTCTGGGTGAGGGAGCCAGAAGCCCTAGGATCCCAGACTGACAGCCCCACCCCTCCCCCAGGGTCACCAGCTCTAGAGAGCAAAGAAGGCGTTTCAGCCATTCCTTGTTACTGGAGAGAGGGGGGACTGGCTTTCCTTCCTCGTTTGGTGTTGGTGCTTTTCCCCTTGGCTTTTTTACCACCATGTTCAACACCCATGAGCCTTTCCGAAGGGGTGCATGTGTGGATCTGGGACAGAGTCACCTGGCCTCCAGCTGGCAAAATTTCCTCTTCCTGATTCTCATCATCTTATTCTGGCTGCTTAGTGTCTGAGCTGTGTCTCCTTCCTGCCCATCTCCAGCTAGAGGAGAATCAGTACTGGGGGAAACTCTGTGGGCCCCTCTTTGCTTTTGGACACCACCCCCTCATTCCCATGACCCATCTCTGTTGGCTAAGGCTTCCTTCAGTGTGGGGCTGACCTAGAGTTAAGAGGGAATTGAAGTAACCCAGATTTTCTCATCTGAGAGCAGAAGGCATTCAGCGGCTTCCCTTTCTTACTCTGACAAACCCCAGCAAGCATTTAACAGCTCCCTCGGGTGCTGACATGCCTTAGGTCACTAGCCACAGATAAGATCCTGCCTCTTCAAGGCATATGGCTTGCTTTCTGCTTATCTGACTACTGAGGCTGGAGGGCCTGCAGGCTGGACTTCTCCTTATAAGTTCTCTTCCCCTGGCCTCTGTAATCCCCTCCCGCTCATGCAAATAGAGCTTTCTTAATACTCTCACCTCAGCCAATGACATGAAACCACTCTTCTCTGGTTGTTAGCCCCCCACATGCAAATGGAGCACTCATAGTATCACTGTCCTGGGTAATAGCATGCCACCACATGGGACATTTCCCCTCTCATGTATGTATGTATATGTATATATATGTATATGTATATGTATATGTATATATATATATATATATATATATATATATATATATATATCCCTTTGCTTCAATAAACTAAGCTGTTCACACTGACATTGCTTCCCAGGAAGCATGTTTCTCATTGCCCTCAAGCCCTCCACTCAAGACCCTCGGACCCTGGAAGAAGGACTCCTCCAGAGAGGGGGCCATGGAATGTGGACCCACACTTCAGAAGGACATGGAAGCAGCAAGAGTCTGCTTAGGGTGGCGTCTGCTCTGCACTGCTGACCAACAGCACTCCCCAGCCAGTCCTCACCCCAGAGGAGGCAGACAGACTGAGGTCGGGTGTCCGACTCTCCTTCCTCCCAGTCCTTTGCTTTTCCCCAGATTTCTTGATTTGATGTTGAAAGGTGGGCTCTTCCAATGCTCCACTTGTTGAATTAATTTAGTTTCTCTCTCCCCACTGTCCAATGTGAGTTCTGACTCTAAATGTCTCTTTTTTTCATCCCTCACTACCTCCTCTATTACAATTTAAAAAGAAAGAAAAATTGTTGTAAGAAAAAACACGCCAATTCACCTACAAAGGCAAATAGAATAATATCAGATCTATCATCAGCAGCCCTAAAAACCAGGAATGCATGTAGCAAGATATCTCAAGGCCTGAATGTAAGTGCCAACCAACATTGCTATGTCCAACAGAACTCTTTTTATACTATTATTATTATTTAATTAATTAATATATAATTGTATCACTTCCTCCTTCCAGTCCGCCCTCAATCCCTCCCATACTCACACCACTCCCTTTCAAATACATGCTCTCTTATTATTTAATTATCCCTGTTACATGTATATTACATATAAGCAAACATATAAATTCAACCACTGGGTCTGTTTAGTGTTGCTTGCGTATTTTTTAGGACTGACCGTGGACGGATGACCATTTAGCATGTTCGTCTCTGGGGCAGGCTTACTCTCCCTCCCTCTGCATTTTTCAGTTGCTTTTAGCACTTCATGTAGCATTGAGGCCCTATGTGCTTTACCCTATCCGTGTCGGCATACCGACTGGTGTTGTCATCAGATCTTGTTTGAGCAGCCATAGTGTTGAGGTTTCCTGGGCATAGCTTCTCTTTCATATCAGGAAGACTCAATCTTACAGTAGACATCCTGGTCTTTGGGATCTTACAATCCTTCCACCCCCTCTTTCACAATTTCCCTTGAGCTTCTCGGGGATGGATATGTTGTAGATGTGTCACCCCACAGTCAGTTCTCCACATTTGGACTAGATGTAGCTTTTCTGTAACGGTCTCCCTCTGTTGCAAAACCAGCTGATTTGGTGAAAGATACGAGTTTCATGCATCTGTGAGTATAAGAGTAAGTAGTTAGAATGCAGTTAGGAATTATACTGGTTTAGGAATGCGGCAGTAGTAGGTTCTCCTATAAGATCTGTGACCTCATTAGCTACCAGTGGTTGGCTAGGTTTTCAGTACCAGACATGAATTCCCTCCGCAGTTGGTTACCACCCAGATGCGAATGCCACTATTACACCATTAGGGATATCTTGCCATGCTGACCATTGTTGTGGTTCATAGGTGTCACAGGTAGATAAGACTATTGAATGTTTTCCTCCATTGGCAACTTTTATAGCACCTTCTAGGATTATGAAAGCTAGTCATCAGGCTTTTGGATCAAATTCAGTGTGTTTCTTCTAAGTCCTGTTTCTAAAGTGGGTGGTGTCTTTAGCAATAGGAACTTGCCTTCAACTTCTAAGACACAGCCAAGGGAAACAGAAATAGCTTAAACTGGGATTTACAAGGGATTCTCTGGACTCCCTTGACCAACAACTCAAAAGGAGGTTTCTCATTCCTTGTACTTGAACTGGCCTCTCTGAGCCTTTACAATTAAAGCCCACATTCATTTCCCCATTTATCTCTTCATTTCACCTCTATCCCACTAGTCCCTTTTCTAGTGTTCCTCCCTTCTCCTCCCATAGTCCCTTTTACTTTCTAGTTCTGCATTTACTCCGGGTTATACACATCTTAAGGTTTGGAGCTAAGAATTGCAGATGAGAGAGAAAATGCAGCATTTGTCTTTCTAGTTCTGGGTTGCCTGACCCAATATGATCTAGTTCCATACATTTACCCGCAGGTTTTAGGATTTCATTTTTCTTTCCTACTGAATAGTATTCCAGCTTGTGTGTGTGTGTGTGTGTGTGTGTGTGTGTGTGGTTGGGAGAAAGTTATTCTAAGGGAAGAAGCCAATCTTACCATCCTGACATCTGTCATTAAACACTGACACAAATAAACTTGGAGAGGGAAGGGTTTGTTTGGCATTCAGGCCCATTTCACAGACCATCACTGAGGAAAGGCTAAGAAGTAACTCAAACAGGAACCCGCGTTCAGGAACTGAAACTGAGGCCATTGAGGAAGCTGCTTGCTCACCTTCCATGCTTGCACCACTTACTTTCTGATACACCTCAGGGCTGCTTTGTCCAGGGGTGGCACCCCCACAGTTGTCTAGGCACTTCCACATCAATGATTAGTCAAGAAAATGCCCCCACAGATTTGCCCATAGGTCAGTCTGATGGATGTCATTCTTCAAATGAGGTTCCCTCTTTGAGGATGACTCTAGTTTGTGTCAATTTGATAAAAGATAACCAGCACAACCCAGAATAATCTTCAGCATTTTCATTTTCTCCCTGGAAACTGAAGAGCTGAACCATAGGTTTGGGAAGGATTCAGAGGTTCAGATTAAGGGCTAGGAGACATGCCCACTGCTCAGCGTGTGCACCATATAGAAAGTGGGCATGCGGCTCTGTCTGAAGTGTGATCAGGAAGGGAGGAGGGAGGGAGGGAGAGAGGGAAGGAGAGAAGGAAGGAAGATAAAGAGAAGGCAACAAAAACAGCAAGTGAGACAGAAACCCAGCATCTGTGGGGCTAGCATAAAGGAAAAACAGAAAATGCTTGAAGTTTATGGGAATAGATCTATCCTGAATTGCAGAGTGCTAAGAAGTGGGGTGGTTTTGAATTTGGTTAATGGGGACACTGACTTCTCTTTTTGGAGACTTTACCAGAATTCATCCATTCACAAGTCCAGTTAGACGCTGTGCTTGGCACTGAGATGGTAGAAATTGTAGGGGAAGTTTCATCCTTTCCATCATAGTCCCCATCCAATTTAAACACCTCCCAAACATTTCCATGACTGGTCATGAGACTAGAACTTTCTGTTTGAAACAGAGTCTCAGGTTGTATCCTAGGCTGGCCTAGAAGTTAGTACGTAGTCCATGCAGGCCTCAAAATTATGATTCTTCTGCCTCAGCCTCCTGAGTGCTAGGACTATAGGTAGATGCCACACCCGCTTCTAGGGACTTTTCAGTAACACTGATGAAATGTCAAGCACAGTGTGGGCACACAGTAGGTGCAGGCTCAGACTAAAGGTGCCAAAGCTTCCAATGTGGCAGCATAGCTCTCTTAAAATATCTGCAGCACAGTCAGTTCTTTAACATATCAGTGAGATCCCGTTTATATTTACTCTATTAGTACCTTAGGGAACTTTCGTCTTCTCTTGGAAATTTAGCAGTGCTGTGCATGTTACCATTTGCTAGAGGTTCCCATGCTCTAATTCTGCTAGGAGAGAACTCCGTTGCATTTTTACACTCATACTGCTAAGTCAGGTGCTCAGACTTGTGGAGTAACATCACGCTCTAGAAACACATTAACCAGACCCACACATGGCTAATCTTCACACAGGTGCATAACCTGCTTACTGGGAGGAGCTGACCAGTGGGAGGCTGGCGATATATAGCCAAGCACGCCTTCTCCCCAAGGAAGGTGGGTACTGAACACTGAAGAGACCCTTTCATGTTTTCTCTTTTAAACAGTTCAATTTGTTGTGTGTAAAGTACTGGGAGGTGAAAAGATTGTCCTCTTCAGGAAAGCACAGACTAGTGGAGTCTATGGCTGGATGAGTTCTTTATCCCTGGGCCAGGCAAGAGGCAAGGGGAATCAGAGCCATCTTTGTTTACAGTTGCTCTGAAATGGTGCGAGAAAGAGTGGGGTGTTCAGTCAGCAAGCCTGTCAGAGAAGTAGGTGGTCCAGAGCCTTAAAGTTTTTAGAATTGTCCCTTACAGCATGAGAGGAGACCATCTGGGTTAAAGATATCGTGGCAACTGCCAGCTGATAAAGTTAGTTATGATAAGAACAAGCTCTCCTCCCCTGGAATGCTGCTTCTATGGGATGCACCCAACAGCCATCCATCCACTCTAATGCATTCATGAACCACAGTAAACTTGGGCACGTTACCTGCTGCCTGTCAGCCACAGTCCCAAATATCTCAAATACAAAATAACATTTAATTCAGAATAGAAACATCACACATCTTTAAACCATCTGTTTAAAGAAGCCTCTCAAACACTCACCTCATCCCAAACTCTACACAGCTCAGTGGACTTCTATATAAGTCAAAATGGCCATTCTGAAGCCGTGGAGCTTTGCTCAGTATTTTTTTTAACGAGAAATATATCTTTTTCTCTTTCTTTCTTCTTGTGGTTCTTGCTACTTCAATACCCAAAAAAAGCTGGATTCATTTACCCAACATGAAAAAGGAAAAAGATTTTTAAAAACAACTACGATGGGGTTGTGACCAGAAAATAACGAGCTTTATAAGCTCTTTTCTGTGTCCGGTGTCCCTATGCCTACATTCCCTGTTTTTATTTCTGAATTAATTAGAATAAAGTGATGTTATTTTTAAGGTTGCATTTAATCCTCACAGTCTTAGAAAACATGTATTATTGTTATTGGCCCCAAAACAGCCGAGAAACTGAGAGTCAGAGTGCCTAAGTCCAGGCAGTCTGCCAAAGTAACCCTGGGGGGGGGGGGGGAGAAAAAGCTGAACCAGAGTGGAACAGACCCCAGAGCTGGCTCTTGGCGCCGCCATGTTCTACCGAGACACACGAGGGCCTGTGCTGCTAGGCTTCTCTCCCCTGCTATGCTAGTATTCATGGGTTCAAACCGCCTTGAGGATATTCCCCTAGCAATCATTTGGGTAGGAGCAAGAGTGGGAGAGGTTTTGTTTTTTTCTACGCACTAAAATCATACAATTTCAGACCCGAAAACCATCTATCTACCAGACTGTCTACTTAAACTTCATAATTTAGCATATAAGGAAACTTGGGTCCAACGAACTGGAATGGCTAGCCCGAATGCCGTTGGCAGGCTAGGTTTTTTGACTAGGGCCCCCTAAGGGCCCAGCTGGCCGGAGAATGCGCAGACAGCTCTGGAGACCCACTGGCCCCTAACGCAGCGTCCCAGAACCTCTTAGGGTTCCTAGAACAGGGCTCCGCTACACATTGGTGTTCTCCAAGTTTTCTGCCAGGGATGGTATCTCCAAAGCCAATCAATCTGTCATTTGGCTTGATACCCCAGTCCCTGCAGATTTCTTCCTTCATCATTTTTTTTGGAGGGTCACAGGCACCCAGTTTTTTGTTTATATTTGTTTTAGTTGAATCAACACTGTCGATTGTGGAGCTTTCTGTGTCAGGCATGGCCTAGCTGTAAAGGGTGATGCTTGGCAATGAAGGGCGGGGCCTGGCCGTGGAGGGCGTGGCCTTACTGTGGAGGGCGGGGTCTGGCCGTGGAAGGCGGGGCCTTACTGTGGAGGCGAGGCCTGGCTGTGGAGGGCGGGGCCTGGCCGTGGAGGGCGGGGCCTTACTGTGGAGGTGAGGCCTGGCTGTGGAGGAGGGGGGCCTTACCGTGGAGGGCGAGGCCTGGACGTGGAAGGCGGGGCCTAGCCGTGGAGGGCGGGGCCTTACTGTGGAGGCGAGGCCTGGCTGTGGAGGGCGGGGCCTGGCCGTGGAGGGCGGGGCCTGGCCGTGGAAGGCGGGGTCTTACTGTGGAGGCGAGGCCTGGCTGTGGAGGGCGGGGCCTGGCCGTGGAAGGCTGGCGCGCGGCTGCGCCACACCCTCGTTTTTCTCATTTCCCTCATTTCCTCGCGCGCGCCGGAAGTGGCGGTGCTCCGCAGCGGGGCGCCGGGTCGGCCGGCGCAGGGCGCTGGCCGAGTGTCTGGTTCCCCAGAGGCGGCGGCGCTGAGCGGCGGGCGCGGTGAGTACCGCCTTCGCCTGCCGCGCCTCTGGGCGGCGGCCGGTCTCCTCCGACGAGCCTCCGGGACGCAGCGGGGCTGACGCTCCATGACACGCGCTCCCGGGTCTGGTCGGGTGTCAGGAGACCGCTGCTGCCAGAGACCGTTGGTTTGCGTGTCAGTCCTGGTGCCATCAGCTCAGAGTGGCTAAACTTTTTACTGTGGGGTTGGAAGCGTTCTCGGGAGGCAGCCCTCCTGGCTCTGACAAAACGGCCTCTTTTAAAAGATGGTCTTGGAGGAATTAGTGACCCCCGGAGCCTGGAAAAACGGGGATTGGCCAGAATGACCAGATAGTTTAGTGAATCCTGCATTTCTGAGCAAGTGGCTGGGTAATTTGTCGATCACCACGGCGACGCTTGTGTGTGGGGTGATGGCCTTGGCAGCATGACAATTTACTTACAAATCTGAAGCTTTTCCTCTTAAGCCCTTGTTAAATCTGAAGGTGTCTTTAGCCTGCTTTTGAAAAGTATGTGCAGTGTCCAGACTGTTGGGATCACTGAAGGTCCCTGGGCCTTTAATTCCTCGGGGATTAATGCTGCCTTGTAAAGATGTATAAAAATAGCACCTTCGATTTGGGAAGTGATAAAAAGTGTTTTATGACATAATGTTCAGGAACATTTTGTATTATTATCATCTGCGGCTACTTGTTTAAAATTATATGACTAACAGAATGCGAAAAGGATGTTGGATTTCCAGTACGTGTGGTTTAGAGGATTTGAAGCTCAACAACCAGTTTTAGTTTCAGAGAATTTTAAAATTACCTTTATTCTTTCTTTGTTTCATTTGTGGAGTTGTAAAATACATATGAAGTCAACAAACGCATTAAGATTAACTGCATAGGTCAGTGAATCTTTACATGCGTGTTCCCTTGTCTGCTACTACACACGTCAGATTGTAACTGTGGAACATTTCCACATTGCTCTTCGTCCAAGTGGGTTGTACCCCTGCTTTGCAGCCTGTATTCTGACTTCTCCCATCAGCCATTAGTTTGGTCTGTTTTGATCTTCACATTAATGGAGTTAATATGTAGTATTCTTAGAAAATTGCTTGTGGAAGTCACTCCTCATATTTTTTGGTATGATGTCATTCATAATGGTATGGTATTGATAATTGTTTCTTTTCTTTCTCTCCATCCCTCCTCCTCCTCCTCCTTTCTCTCTCTCTTTTTCTTTCTTCTTTCTGCCTGCCTTTCTTCCCTTCCCTTCCCCCCCCCTTTCTTTCTTTCTTTTTTTCAAGACAGGGTTTCTCCGTGTAGCTCTGGCTGTCCTGGAACTTGTTCTGTAGACCAAGCAGGCCTGGAACTCACAGAGATCCACTGGCTTCTGCCTCTCCAGTGCTGAGATTAAAGATTTGTGCCACCACCTCCTGGCTGATAGTTCTTTCTTATTGTGTAATATTCCATTGTGTGTTGTGACTTTTCTTCTGTTCACATCCATGTGTGCTTCCAGTTTCGTGTATTATTTGTTTTAGATATTAAGAGTGTTATAACATTCTTGTAAATGTCTTAGTATGTGAATACGCTTCTGGCGAATGTAGAATGACTGAAGACATAAACTAGGGAAAAAATTACATCTTTACTAACATGTACTCTTATTTTAAAAATGTAACAACCTATTAACTAATACAACAGTAAAGGTTAGTTTAAAAAGTAGAGCTTTTATGAGTTAAGGCGTGGTGCTACACACCTTTAATCCCAGCACTCAGGTGGCAGAAGCAGGTAGATCTCTGAGTTCCAGACCAGCGAAGGATCTCAAACAAATGAAGATTTTTGTATTCATTACTATTTACACTTTGTATTTGCACCAGCGACAGTCTTCCTGCAGACTCATTACGTATAACTGCCTGTCACCCACAAGTCAGTTAGAGCAGGCCATGATATGACTGTACAGTTCGGTAGCAGTTAGGTAAGAACTGTGTTACTCAAGTTAGTGGTTGTTAGGGGAGATGTGGTAGCTGTTAGGGGAAATGAAGCACCAAAGGGTATAACTAAAAATAGATTGGAGAATCATGAAATTTCAAGACAAAGAACTTGCATCGTTACTGTCATGCCACACAAGTACTAGTGTACATGTGAAATTGAGCTATAAGGTTAGTTTCAGATGTGAATTATTACAGTAGTATAGTAATTTCTGTAACAGAGAACAAAAATCATCAAACATCTGTAGGAAGTCAGAGCATGTAACATGCACAAATATAAGAAGAATTGAGTTGAAAGTATTAGTACCTCAAGTGTGGGAAGGTGCTTTGCTTACTGAACACACACACACAACTACTCAGTTGCGGAATATTGAAACACAGAAAGCTACAAAGAATGCCCATGACAGAAAGATCTGGAACCAGTTACCTTTAGCAGGAGTACTAGGGTTAAATTGGAAAAAAATAAATAACCACAGAAATACTGAGGGTAGGAATATCCAGGCAGAGTCTTGGGTACTTTCAGTTAGACACAGAGAAGAGGGGGAGAGACAGAGGAACAGAGAGAGGGAGAAGAGATGGGGGAGAGAGGTGGGGAATATCAGGGGGCAGAATAATGCTGGCGAACATAGATCAATAGATCAATCCTTCCCTCTCCTATTTTTTTTTTTTTTCCTCTGTGGGCAGAGATGATCTGAAAGTATGACCTTTCAGAGAGTTTGGGAAAAGATAGCTACCTGTGCTAGCAGCTCCTTGTTGCCACTGTCTTACCAACTCACAGATGATGCCACATACGTATCAAGGAAATAAGGATACTTCTCACAGCAGAAGTGTGTGAATGTATGAGAGAATTGATATACCAAAACTCTTGTTGGAGACACACTTAGATACATTCTAATAAAATTATGAACTGTGGAGATAAATATATAATGTTTAAGCTTCCAAAGACAATGTTTTCTTTATTTATAAAGGAATAAAAATCAGATTTGCAAATGCTGTATGACAGTGCAGTGTTCTAAAGTGCCCATGGGAGCAGGGCATGGCCATGCATGTGTGTAATTCCAGCACTCGGTAAGTTGAAGATCGTGAATACAAGGCTAGCCTTGGCTACATTAGAAGATTCTGTCCCAAAAAAGAAATGAAACCAAAAAAAAAAAAAAAAAATGCCCATAGGACTATTTGAACTTGGAACCTTATCTCTAACTAAAATCATTCCACTCACATTCAATAGAATATACAGGATATACTGTATCAAAATGAAAAATTTAGAAAAAACATGGAATTCGAAGAAAACAATGAAACTTATTTCTTAACTCCAAGTTGTGGATGAATTTAGCTAATAAATTTAATGTAATGCTAAGGATCTTTTTTAAGTCTTTCTTCTTCTTTTAGTTTTCACAACAGGATTTCTTTGTGTAGCCCTGACTATCCTGGAACTTGAGACTGGGCTGGCCTCAAACTCTGCCTGCCTCTGCCTCCCAAGGCACGCCCAGTCTGAATTTTTAAGTGGAGAAATAAACTGGAGAAAATTTTTAATACGGCAGTTAGTCAGCTTTTCATCATTGTAAAATACCTGAGATAAAGGGGAAAAGGGTTTTTTGTTTTTGTTTTTTGTTTTTGTTTTTTGTTTTTTGTTTTTCTGGCAGTTTCAGCTTATTGTCACTTGGCCCTGTTGCTTTGGTTCTGTGGTGGCACAGTCAGCATGGTGACAGGAATGTGTGGCTTACCTTGGGGCCAAAAAGCAAAGATAGTGAGGAAGGACCCAAACTCCCAGTATCCCCTCAAGTGCACAGTCCCAATCATCTAACTTATGCTAATGCTGCTCCGTAAGTAGTTACTGATGGTTCTGCCACCTCCGATAGCATCACGGGCTTGAAGCCAAAGCTTTAATACATGGGATTTGGAGGGACATTCCAGATCTAAGAGATAGCAATTGGAAAGTAGAAAGTGTTAAAGGCTATTGGAAGCTTCTCCGGGGCAAGGGAGCCAAGGGACAAGTTGTAGACGCTAACTAATTACATGTTTCATCAGTAGGGGACTTTAGGCAGCAGTTCCATTTCAAGGATTTGTCTTTCAGTAAAAATACTGTATTCAAAGTCAGATAAATGAAATATTTAATAGTAAACAAGATCTTTAATAGTGGCAAAAGGTTTTTGAAGGATACACAAAAATGGGGGGGGGGGTGTAGGAGAGAGACCTTCACTAAAACCCTTAATCACATTTAACCTTTTTTATCCTATGCATTTACTGTATTTATTTTAGAAGTATAGCTTTTTAAAAGCTGGATATGGTAATATACAACTCTAGTTGTACAGCTCTTTAGGAGGCTGAGGAAGGAGATCACTTGAGTTCAGGAGTTCAAGCCCAGCCTGAGCAACATAGAGAGACTGTCTTAGGGGGAAAACTTAGGTGTATTTCTAAAAAATAAGTATTAGAATAGGAGTTGCTGTATCTGGCTGGCTACCTATCTTAGTATGACCTGTGGCCTAAGAGGGGTTTTTACATTTTTAAATACTGTGGGAAGGTAATAATACATTATGACGTGAAGACTATATAAAGTTCAGATTTGGTGTCCCTTGAAACTCAACTTTCTGTTATTTCTGTATTGACTGTGGCTGTTCTGTGAGACAAAGTAAAGCTGAGTGACTGTGACACTCTTTGACCTAAAGTGTTTGCTTACCTCTGCTTTAGAGGCCAGATATAGACCTCTGCATAAAGGCATTTTGTGCATGATGAAACTGACTTTTCAAAGGGATTGTGAAAAGAGTAATGAAACTTGCTTATCTGCTTCAGAAATAAGGTGCTAATTTTGTATTAAGGATTACTGCCAATAGAAAAGCTAAAACTGAACAGTCATGTAGGAAAAGTTGATAGATTTGACTGTTAACAACAACAACAAAAATACATAATGGAAAATAATACCTGACAGTTACTGAGCGCTTAATGCTTGTTAGGTTTTGCTTGACTGTTACAGCAGTACTCCACAGAAAGTTCTATAATTATCCCCACTTAGATGAGGAAACTGAAGCTCACAGAGATGGAGGAACTTGTAATGTAGTGCAGATATTGGAATTTTGGCTATGTCGCTCTAAAGCCATTTATACAGACAAGAAATGAGAAAAATAATTTGCAGCATATTAATGCCACTTGTAGGTGTTATCCATGTTGGAAAGAAGGATCTGCTTCATTGAAATATTCTATTGTATAAATGACCATAGTTTATTTCATCTTTCCTATGGCTTTGTTTTTCAATAAATTGCTTTTATTTCATTTTTTAATTATTTTAAATGTATGATTTTTGCCTGCATGTGTGTCTATGTACCACAGAGGTCAGAAAAAGTCACTGGGTCTCCTAGAAGTGGAGTTATAGATGGTTGTGAGCTGCTATGTGGGTGCTAGGAATCGAACCCAGGTCCTCTGGAAGAGCAGCAAGCACTCTTAACCACTAAGCCATCTCTTCAGACCTAAGTTGCTTTTCACTTTTATCCCACTATTACATTAACTTATCTTATGCATGTGATATTGTACACTAATAGTAATATTTGTATAGTTAAAAAAGCTTAAAATTACAGATTACTGAAAGGGTATATGCATTTTTTAATTAAATCTGTGCCATAAAACAGGGTACATGTGCATGCACACATGTGTGTTTAGTTTGTCCTTAATTAAAGGAATCATAGCATCTTGGAAGAAAAGTTAGCTATCCAGGGACTAGAGGGATGATGGCTCATTCATTGATCAAGATGCACCCTGCTCTTGGAGAGGACATAAATTTGTTTCCTAGTACCACATTGCACAATTCATAGCTGCATGGAGCTCCAGTTCCAGGGAGTCTGACACCTCTTTACCTCAGGGGCACCCACACACACACACACACACACAGTTAAAAGCAATAATTTTTTAAATTGGCTATTCAGGCAAACTGCCTCATTTTACAGAGGTCCAGAGAGGTTAAGTATTATGCCAAAGATTATTTAAGTGTTAAGTAGCTGAGTCTCAGACTTGTTTTTGCTGTACTACAGGCTGGCCCGCTTTGTGCCATTTGTTCAGCCGACATCCAAGTACTGTGAGTATAGTCTTCTCCAGAACACCTTATCGGAAGGACCCATTTGGCGTTTTTCTTGGTACTCAGCACAGTACTTGGCACACGGTGAATTCTGAAGTATTTTCAGAATAAGTGCTGCTTTCTGATGATTGGTCCCTTTGTTTTTAAATACTTAAAATTTGCAAGTGCTTAAGAAATAAATGCTTCTAATCTCCTCCTTCCCAGATACTCACACTTTATAATAGTCTTCTGATAGTGGTGATGTCTTTCAGGTAATTCTGTAACCTTGTTTTGCTGTGTATATAGTGAACTGTAAAAAATAGCCATAGCCAGGCGGTGGTGGTACACACCTTTATTCCCAGCAGATTAAAGCAGAGGCAGGGGGATCTCTGTGAATTTGAGGCCAGCCTGGTCTACAGAGTGAGTTCCAGAACAGTCAGAGATACAACAGAGAAACCCTGTCTCAAAAAAAGAAAAGAAAAGAAAAAAGAAGAAATAGCTATGGTAGCTCATGTATCTAATCCAAGCACTTGGGAGGGAGAGGCAGGAGGATTGCTATGAATTTGAGGCCAGCCTAGGATACAGAATGAATCCCTGTCTCAAGATGGAAAAACAAAAAACCTAGCCAGGCATGGCAGCACATCCCTTTAATCCCAGCACTCAGGAGGCAGAGGCAGGTAAATCTCTGTGAGTTTGAGGCCAGCCAGGTCTACAGAGGGAGTTCCAGGACAGCTGGGCTATGTAGAGAGACCCTGCCTCAGAAAAACAAAAAACAAAACAAAAAAAAAAAGGAAGGAAGAAGAGGAGGAGGAGGAAGAGGGAAAGGAGGAGGCAGGGAAGAAAAAAAAATGTTTATGTTATGTTTAGTTTTTTAAAAAACTTAAAATAAGAAACCAATTACCAGTGTAATTAGCATTACTCATACTTTACCTTGCTTTTTTAAGATCTCGTTTCCATCTACGGACTTGTAGCACAGGTGTGATAGTGATGCATTCATTTGAATATATTTGCAGTTAAGTATGTCTAACAGTTTTTGTTGTTGATGTTATTATTTTTTTTTTTTTTTGAGGCATGGTCTCCCTATGTAGCTCTGGCTGTCCTGGAACTCACTATGTAGACCAGACTAGCCTTGAACTCACAGGAATCCACCTGTCTGTGTCTCCTGAAAGGTGTGTGCCAATGCTTGGCTTATTAACAGTTTATGAAAGATTCTGTTTCTATATGTTTAAATGTAGCCTTTCTTTTGCCTAACAAGTAGGCTAGTATAACTTATAGTTAAGAAATACCTTTATTTTTCAATAATGACATTCAAGTGGTTCTTTTGTTAAAGATTATGTCTTTGAAGAATGGGAAGTCCTTAGAATTAATATTAGCTTTGCACTGTCTTTTATTCAGTTTATTAAAACTTAAAATTTCCTCTTTTTTTCTCCAACATTTAAATAAGATTTCCAATCAGATGTTATTGTAGTAAAAGACACTGAATTAAGTTTCTCAGGATAGTTGGTAGTTATTTGATTAACTAAGGTAATAAATGGCTAGGGGAGTTAAGCTCATTATTTGTGGTCTACTAGCCATAAGAAGTTTTAATCTTGCCTACATTTTAATGCAAATGTGCACAAAAATATACTATGTAGAATTTTCTGTAGAAGGCACCCAGGTTTTCCTAATGACTAAGAATGCAAGCAACTGAGACTGTGTCCCTACTGATCAGTTTCCGCAGTGGTGCACACTGGAGAAAGCATTCCTATGAAATGTCTCCTGTCATGTCACAGTATCCTGCTCGGAAACGCTTGGTTAGAATGGAAGTTCTATTTGCAGCAGAGGACTTCGTGCCTCCTCTTGCCTGAGTTTAATCTCTTCTATTTCTAGAATCAACAATCCTTAGTTCAGAATTAGACTGGAAGAGCTCATTGGAGCATGAAAGGTAGCATGTACTTTTGTAAATTTACCATTTTTCTTGAGGCAGATAAACATAATTAAATTGTTTGTGTTTTTTTCTTTATATCGATTCCAAACCTTCCAGAATTGTAAGGAATCTTTTGCTGTGTCATACAGTGGAAAGTGATCTAATGCTCAAGTAATCTACCAGAGAACTTTGGATGTAAAAATGTTTTTAATGTGTTTTCCAGATGTCTGTGACCTTTGGAAATTGTACACCACCCCGCTTGATGTTTAGGCTCCCCAGATTGGTTGAATTGAGCAATAGAAATTAATGAGCTGGAATATTTGAGCATAACTGGAGGAACTTTCTCTTACTAGTAAATTATTGCTATAATAAAAACTGTTTATAAAAATCCAATTCTCACATATTACATGCTTTAATTGGGAAGTAGTGAATGAAAAGAATTATAAGCAGTATAATTATTAATTGGTTTAATAAGAATCCGTGTAAAAAAATTGAACATAATTTTACTGACCATAATTTTGATGTTTCCTTGATTCAGGGGTGATATATGTACAAACAAACTGGTTTAAATATTTATACACAATATTTTAGTATTTAGTATGGTATTTTTCTGAGTATTTTCTCCAAGTGCTTACCAATTGCTCTAAACTATATTAGCGCCTCTCTATGGAACTCTACATATAGTAGGAACATAGCCAAGTTTATTGAAGCTACCAACAATTTAATATACTTAAAGAAACAAAAATTCTGATTGACTCTGATCTGTCTCTTTCAGAAAAAAATCACCACCCATATAATGGATTTTATAGATCAGATTGCTTGATATGACTATCATGGTAACAATACAGGAAATGTGCTTAATTTCTTACTTCTGCAAGTAGTCATGACTACTGAAGAATCTTTTTAAACTACAGCAGAGCTCATTTGGGTACCTTTTATGGAAATCCTAATTTTGTTTTTAACTTTTGATAATTTTTTGCTAAAGTTATGAACAAGCAAAGAGCTTGTCCTACTAGGCAAACACACACCAATAAGAATGTCTAGAAGAGGACTGATTCTTCACAGCCGGACCCAGTGGCTGCTGTTGGGCCTTGCTTTGCTCTGCAGTTTAGTATTATTTTTGTACCTCCTGGAATGTGCACCCCAAACTGATGGAAATACATCCCTTCCTGGTGTTGTTAGAGAAAGTTACGGTAAAGAATATTACCAGGCTCTCCTGCAGGAGCAAGAAGAACATTACCAAACCAGGGCAGCCAGTCTGAAACGGCAAATTGCCCAGCTAAAGCAAGAGTTACAAGAAATGGGCGAGAAGATGAGATCACTGCAAGAGAAAAAGGACACAGGGGCTAACAGCATAGGCTACCCAGGCAACAAAGAGCAGACACCCGGTGACCTTTTAGAGTTTCTTCATTCCCAGATCGACAGAGCTGAAGTTAGCATAGGAGCCAAACTCCCCAGTGAGTATGGAGTCATTCCCTTTGAAAGTTTTACTCTAATGAAAGTGTTTCAGCTGGAGATGGGTCTCACTCGCCATCCTGAAGAAAAGCCAGTTAGAAAAGACAAACGAGATGAATTGGTAGAAGTTATTGAAGCTGGCTTGGAAGTCATTAACAATCCTGATGAAGATGATGAACAGGAAGATGAGGAGGGCCCCCTTGGCGAGAAACTGATATTTAATGAAAATGACTTCATAGAAGGTAATATGAAAAATATGTCGGTAAGATCCATGCAAGTTGTCATATGATCTCTACCCACATGCTGTGGCATGTGTGCATGTGCAAGCAGACACATACAAATATAAAAACAACTTTTAGTATCTTGATAAATTCTTATGTTAGTATGACAGAATGCTAGTAGCACATGCTACTATATGTCAATTGTTACAACAGTATTAAAGTATTTACATTTGTATTAAAGTGTTTACATTTGTATCTGTTTAATTTTGCCCAAAATTTGAAGTGGCTTTGGAAAAAGTTAAAATGAGGTCATAATAAAACACAAGAGTAAGAATTAGGAAAACAGAATAAATCTAAGCCTAGATACAAGAATACTAACCAAGTTGAAGGGCTCTTATGGGCCATGTGATTTGCATTCCTCTCTTATCTGGTATTAATGTTCCTCTTATGTTTTTAAAAATGTATGAACTAAGGTTCAAAATTTGAAAGCCATTTGATAAGGAAAGAAAAATCTAATGCAATAGGTTGGTGGTATTTTCCATATTGAGAGAAGCAAATGATCACAGCATCGAAGGGAATACATAGTTTTGTGTTTGAAAACGTAAGGAAATAGCACATTTTCATAATATAGACTGCAAAAAGGATATGGGTCTTTCCTGTATTTTTATTTTTATGTGTATGAATGTTTTGTCTGCGTGTTTAATGCACCGTGAGTGCAATGCTTGCAGAGACCAGTGGAAAGTGTCGGATCCCTTGGGACTGCAGTCACAGTTATCCTCCATAGGGGTGCTGGGAATCAAACTTGGGTCCTCTGGAAAAGCAGCCAATATTCTTAACCACTGATCTATCTCTCCAGCCCCAGGTTATGATTTTTAAGATGGTACATAACTTTAAGGTCATGTAAATTTTAGATATTTTTTAAAGTTCTTTTTGCTTTATTCTCTAAACAGCCTACCACATGTAGCATTTTGTTTGACTCCAAATTGTCATGTCTGTCACTTGTATGGCTTTTTAAGTCTATCAGGGAGGCGTTGTGCTTTGCTGGAGCATTTTAGCTACCTTTTTCCTATGGCCTCCTCTTTTGTTTCTGCTCTTAAGTCATGCTAATTTTATTAGTTATTTCTCTCAACTTTCTGAAAAGCTTAGTTTTTGTTTTGTTTTGTTTTTATGTATTTCACGGCAGATTTGAAAGCTGCAGAGGGAAGAGGATAGTTAAGTAGCATATGACTTGTCCTCATACCCACCCTGCCTTAAAGCAGGTAAACTGTGACAGTTGTGTATTCTGCAGCTGGTGCTTACTCTCCTCTGCCTGAAACATATTCCGCCTTTTACTTTTCCTCCATTGTGCCACCACTGTCTTCTCTACTAAGTTAATTATGAGCAACCATTAAGCAACTTCTGTTCCTCCTCCAGGCCTTAGCGTAAATGTCATTCTTTGCAGGAAGTGGCCTCTAACCTCAAGCCTAAAGTGCTTCCGTGTGCTTGCTGCCTCTATAGCGTACCCTCTGTTGTACAACTTGTTGCATTATGTAGTGTTGCCCATCTCCTGGTCGATTGTTCTTTCTAGACTGTAAGCCTTAGGAGGGCTGGAGCAATCCTAACCTTCTCCCTCCTGGGTGTTGTACTTAAAAATCATACTGCCCAGTTAACCTCCATACTTCTTCCCTAAACACATCTCAAATCATTGTATTGAAATCTATATTAATATGTCTTTTTCTGACTTTTCTCTAGAGATGTATATATGTACACACATGTGTATGTATGTGTATATATATGCACACACACACACAGATACACACATATACAGTATATTGTTACTGTTTAGTCTTCTGCCTTCTCACTAGACTGGTCCTTCCTCACAGCTGAGACCACATGGTCTCTGTATCTTTAGTGACTAACATGAAGGTACTTGATTCATTTTTGTTGACTTGAACCAAGTATTAAAGTTTTGACTCTTGGGCTCATAATTTCATACTATAGAAGTAATTTGTTTGACACTGTGGCAATAGGGTCTGGCAGTAAGGGGGAAAAGTCATATCTGTAAAGGAATAATTACCATTGGATGTCATTTTGTGAGTTGAATAATGTAGCAGAGCAGTAAAATTCTTTTGTGGCCCTTTTCTTCTAAAGAGTAGTTGTATTCTCACAATAGATAGAACCCTGCTGTCTGGTTTAATACTTTCCATCCTTGCCTGAGCAAAGTCTTTATTCCTGTTGACGTAAACTTGAAATGAACTTGTTTTTGTTTCAAACCCTTTCCTTAAGGTTATTATCGCACTGAGAGAGATAAAGGCACACAGTATGAACTCTTTTTTAAGAAAGCCGATCTCATGGAATACAGACACGTGACCCTTTTCCGCCCTTTTGGACCACTCATGAAAGTGAAGAATGAGATGATTGACATTACTAGGTCCATTATTAACATCATTGTGCCACTTGCTGAAAGAACTGAAGCATTCGCACACTTTATGCAGAACTTCAGGTTTGGCTAAATTCTTTAAATACCGCATTTTGTTCAGATTTACTTAATTTATTCAAGTATAATTACTTGGAATTATAGAATAATTTTATTGGCTTTAAGGGTTTTTTTTCAGTTTTTTTTCTTAAAATATTGATGGTGCATTATGTTTCTTGAGAGTATGAGCTATAAAGTAAATTTAAGGGTGGCAACTACTTGGAAACTCAGTTTGATGACTTTATAATTGTGTTTGAGTTTAAGATAAGCTAAACTTTTTTAAAAGATTTTTTTATGTGCATGAGTATTTATCTTCATGTATATATGTTCACCACATGTGTACAGTGTCCATGGAGGCCAGCACAGGGCGGTGGGTGCCCTGGAACCAGAGCTGTAGATGGTTGTGAGCCTCCATGTGGGCTCTGGGAACTGAATCCAGGTCCTGTGCTAGAGCAGCCACCATTCTTAACCACTGAGCCATCTCCAACCCCCATAAGTTGAACTTTTAGAAGCCAACTATATTGGAGCCTAGTTTATGTACAATAAAAATTCATATAGTCTAAAGATAATGCGAAGGATATTTCAAAGTAAAGTCTTGCTTTCATGATTTTGACAAACATGTAAACTAACAAATTACTACCTCAATGAAAATCCAGACCATTGCTCTCTCTCCCAGTAAAATCTCTTGAGAGCAATTTGAATTTTAAGATTTAAATAACTGAAAGTTGGAGAACTCCATCTGAGGAAGCACAGTATTCGGGTCTTTTTTTTTCTTGCCATCAAATTGTGGTATTTTAAAGTGCTAAGTGTTAAAGTGTGTTAGATGAACCATTTAAGGAAAATATGACTTTTTGTTTCAATTTAGCAATTGCCATATTTTAATTGTTTTAATATACTGTTTTAGTTCTTTATAAACCTAATCTCTATTTTCATATTTAAAAGTTAGTTAACTCTGTTCTTCAGTAGAATATCCAGAATTCATACTTCCAACTGAGTTTTGCCTGTTTGAAGTAGTTCCCATGAGGTATGATTTCCTACAACTCTTTATAATTGCCTTACTTGGCATTGCTTTAAGAGGCTGCCTCATCCTCTCTAGCAAGTAACCTGCACTGTGGTAGCTGTTCCTTGGTGACAGGTACAAGCACCATACTACCCGCAGCACTGGCTAGTTTTCTGGATGGTTCCATTTGAGAAGTCTCTTGATCTGAGACAATTATTTATTTATTGGGTTCTGACCTGATTGGACATACTTCCTTGAATAATTTTTAATTTGCTGTTGAAAGCAATGCCACTGCAAATGTTCCAGAAATGTTTTGAAATATGGCAATAAAGTAGCCATGACCTTCCACAGGGTTGTGCTCACTGAAACACAGACCTTGTGACTTTGCTGTAATACCTTCGACAACTGGGTAGCACCATCGCTTTCATGTTTAACTAATGCTGCATGTGATTTCACTCTGTATTCACAGTGTCTTATTCATTTTCTTACCGGAATTTTATCTGGTTGCTTTCTGATTGAGCAGTGCCTTGCATGTTTTCTTAAGCAAGTTTATTTCTTAATTCTGTTAGAGATGTTTGTATCCATCAAGACAAGAGGATTCATCTCACAGTTGTGTATTTCGGGAAAGAAGGACTATCTAAAGTCAAGTCTATCCTAGAATCTATCACAAGGTTGGTGAGCCACACATCCTGGAGTCTTTAATGCTAAGTGTTGAAGTGTGAAAGAAGAATGAGAATTTCAGATGTTTAGTGTCAGTAATTTTGAATAACTACTTTTTAAAATCTGCCTCAGGCCACGGAGATGGCTCAGTCGGTAAAGTACTTTTGTACAGCATGAGGCCTGAACATGAGTTCTCAGAGCCATGTAAAGCTGGGCTTGGTAAGCACGTGTCTGTAATCCCGTGTTCCTATGGCAAGGTAGGAGGCAGAGTCTCCAGAAGTGTGCAGGCCAGCTGCCGTGTGTGCAGTGACAACACAGACACTGTGTCTCAGACAATATGGAAGGCAAAGACTAACACCCAAGATTGTTCTCTGACGTTCACATTCATACCCACACCTACGCACACAAATGTGCCCACACACACATGCATGCGTACACATCATACATATTCACACATCAGACATACACAAAGTTGTCTGAGCATGTATGGAGGGGCGTGTGGTAATGACAGTAAGTTCTTCATTTCACGTACAACTTGACAAAACCATCTTCCTTTAGTTGCATAGCAGACAGCCTCAGATGACTGTGTTCAGGTTATTCTGTGATCTACCCACTTGCCATATTCTTGAAGGTTCTTTCCCCTTTTCTAAATCTGACCTCTGCTTTGATAGCATTCTAACTTACCTCGCCTTTCTTCCCTCCTGTACACCATGCTTCTGCTCCATCCTGCAAATGGTACTTAGGTCTCCTATATCTTTACAGCCCCCGAACTGATTCTTCAGTACATGGTTGTAACCCCTTTGGGGATCTAACAACCTTTTCACAAGGGTCGCCTAAGACCATCTTCATATCAGATATTTACTTACGATTCAGTACAGTAACAAAATCACAGTTATGAAGTAGCAGTGAAAATAATTTTATGGTTGCAGGGTCACCACAGCGTTAGGAACTGGGTCAAAGGGTCGCAGGCTTAGAGTGTTGAGAACCACCACTCTAGAACTTGCCATCTGATGCCTTGCTAGGAAGCAGCAGGTTTGAAATTTCACTGTAAGAACCACTGTCCTAGCAGAAAACCCTGATGCCTCCGCTTTCCTTTTAAGGTACTAACAAAGTTGTTTGGCCTGGGATGGACGGCACTCCTCAGTCTGATTTTCCTTCCATTCTAACGCTTTAAAGTCCATTGGTATGGCCCTCTCCTCATTGTTCCTGTATGCTTAATCTGACCCAGCTGCTTTCTTTAAAATGGTTTTGTTTTTTTTTTGTTTTGTTTTTTGTTTTTTTACCTTTTTGCTTCTGGGAATTATTTGATATATGATCTTTCTACTAAAGTTTCCTACTAAGGTTAGTTCAAATTCCCCCTGACATTCAGCTACTACAGGCACAAGCGATCTCTTCTCTCTTCCTGGAACCCTGTTCATTTACTCATTCAGCAAATACTTACTGAACTATTGCTCTGTGAGGGACACTGTGTCATAGTACTTAACACAAAATCTATTTTGATGGAGTGGGGAGATACCCAAGTAAACATGGCCCATGATACTAAGGCAAACAGCTGAAGAAGAGGATAGAGATTAAAGAGCCTACTGTGATATCAGGGAGGAGCCCTCTGACAAAGGAACATTTGTGGGAGGACCTGAAAGTATCTGTTCCTGATAATGAACACATGAAACTGAAGATTTCCTTTCCCTGTGTGAATATATAACCAACATAATAAGTTATTTGAAATATAAAATATATTTTGTAAATTCCGTTGAAGGAAGGACATTGTCAAACTTTAAATGGGACTTATCGGTTGTTGTATGTGCTTTTCTCATAGTGAGTCTAATTTTCACAACTACACTTTGGTCTCATTAAATGAAGAATTTAATCGTGGAAGAGGACTAAATGTGGGTGCCCGAGCTTGGGACAAGGGAGAGGTCTTGATGTTCTTCTGTGATGTTGACATATATTTCTCAGCTGAATTCCTTAAAAGCTGCCGGTTAAATGCTGAGCCAGGTGCGTAAAACACTGTTAAACGAGCTGAGCATGGAGTTTAGAAGAGTGTCAGTGTGTTCCAGTGTTTAGTCAACTATAGTTTGAGGGAAAACAAGTTTTTATTAAACCTTAGGATGCTTTTAAAAGTTAGGCATAATTTAATTGAAACAATGAGTAATAAATTGAAACTTTGACTCTATGATGTTGGAAACCTTTTTCTTGGAGTCAAATTCCAGTGGTTCTTTCTGAAGGGAAGTGAAGAAATGTAGAGGCTGAGTGATCTCGGTGGAATGTTTGCCTAGCAGGTGTAAAACCCTAAAGTGGGCGCTGAAGAGTGGAGAGGAGGGAAAGACAAAGGAAGATAAGTCTGGAAATTGATGAAGTGGAAGCAGCTCAGGTCAGAAAGCCACACAGGTAGTATGGAAGGGAGAGTTAGGAGGCTCTTAGTTTCAGGAACTTAATGTATGTACACACGCACACGCACACACACACTCATGTGCACACCTTACACAGGCATGCAGAGGTAGTGTTTGGTTTCCAGATTGTGCAGTTTAAAGTGATTTATGGTACATTGTAGATATAAAACAAATTTGTAAATTTATAAGTATAGAAAAATAAAGAGGCTGCCACGTAACAAGCCCCTTGACCATTAGTGAGTACTTGTCGCTAGCATAGCTGGCTGAAGCCGGTCGTAGCAAGGTTCCTCTTCTGAGGGGAAATGGCTTAGTTAGCTGGTAAGGTCCTTGTGTGCCATCAGTTTGAATACAAGGTCTTCTTCTAAACTTTCTCAGATCTGGGTTTACATCTGTCTGCAATTCTGTTTTATTCTCTACATATCTATACATTGCACAATATTCCACGTATTTACCGGTTTTAATGACTCTATTTGAAGAATAAATAACAGAAATCTCTGAGTTTCTGGTGTTTATCAGAGGTTAATTTCCGTCTGTTACTGCTAACTAGGTGAAAACAAAGAGTAATGAACTGGCTCACCTGAGTGCCTTTGCGCTCCTCCGCAGAGGTAAAAGGAACGCGTGCGACACCTGTAGTCTGCTGCTGCTGCTGCTGTTGTTATTTGGCAACTACAGCTTCGTAGTGTGACCTGTTGTGTTAGCAGATGAATTTGATATTCCATAACTTGAGCATTGAAAGAGCATTGAAAACAGTATCACAATGATAAAAGATAAAGTCTCTGTAGATATAGTAGTAAGAGTCAGTCCTCCATTTGTCCCTCTTTGTGTGAGGCAATCATATATTTTTACTTTCAGGTAAAAAGGTGTTTTACCCTGTGGTGTTCAGTCTCTACAACCCTGCCATCGTTTATGCCAACCAGGATGTGCCTCCCCCAGTGGAGCAGCAGCTGGTGAGACTCGGGCGTTTTTGGTTGTCAAAGGCTCACTGACACTTTTTCTAGTTTTCTTTGTTGTACAAGTGGAAATGAAGGTTCAATTTTTAAAAAATTAGCTGTTTCGTATTAGCAATTAGCGGCTTCATTCGCGGTTCACAGCCTCTTCTGCATTCTCTCCCCCAGCAAGAGGTTTCACTTCTGTCACTTTAGAATTCAGTGACAGTGGCAGGAGGAAACATTAACCACAGGAAAACCCTCATGTTCCAGAACAGAGTGACTGTGCAATCACGTCTCTGCCAACTTATTTAGTAATACTAAATTAAGTTTTAAACTCCACTAACTAGAAGTTAAAACTGCTTTGCTGAATAACTATGAGGGAATGTTATGCTGTAGGAAATTATGTAGAAAGTCGTGAATGGCAAACGCCTTGCATCAAGGCCTGTAGTTATTGCCTAAGCTATATAAGTACAGCTTAAGTAAGCTTTTTTAAAATGTTAAATAACCTTACGGTTTGAAAAACTGTGGTTTACAGAGACGTTATAAGGCTAGTGCATGGCGTCCCTGTGCTTCATTTGCCTGGTTCCCCAGTGTTACTGCATTGTGCAACCGTGGTACAGAGAAAGTGTGCACGTGCACACACACACTTAATTCCCTTTGTCTTATGTGTAGGCCAGTATTGCTTAGGAATACATATACAAATAGGACCAAAGTGGCAGATGAATCACTCACGTCCACTTTAATCTGATACTCCAAATTCTTTAAAAATGAATGACAGGAAAGGACAGACATTTTCTCCAGTAGTATAGCCACTGATAAGGTGTCTGTGCTCCTGTAAGTGACCTACAAGCATGCTCCTATTAGCAACTCTAGTGAAACTCACTGGTTTACAGCTGGCTGGCTGGCTGGCTGGATGGATGGATACATAGGTACTAAAGAGGACGATGAACAGATGTGGTGGGGGGAAAGAGGGTAATTGGGGTGAATATGATCAAAATAAAAAGTGTGTGTGTGTGTACGTGAGAGAGAGGAGAGAGAATGTCATACTGACATTCTCACAATAATGAGAGAAGCTCACTATTGTGTATAATTAATATATTGTGAATAAAAATATTTAGATTATTAATTAAAATGGATATGTGAGTATTACAAAATGAGAGAAACAATTAGCAGACAGACATACGTATTAAGAAGTTTCTGTAAGATGACAGTGTTGCTGCTGGAGGATGGGTGACCTCACTCAGCAGATTAAAGTGCTTGCTGTGCAAGCCTGACACCCCACATTTCATCCCTGGATCCCATAATAGAAGGAGAAATGGTGAAGGGTAGCATCACCAACGGTGCCATGTATTTGCTCGTGTGTGGGGTACAAGAGATGGGGCTCCTCACCTGCATTCTCAGTATAACCATGAGAAAAGTTTCAGACAGATTCACCCGTGGGGCAACCTGCAAATTACCTGCCATAACGTTTTAAAATTCAATGTCATTAAAACTCTTAACTTCAGTCTCCTCGTTTGAGACAGAAACCTGATCTAGTTAATACTTTAAGTGATACTAAAAATAAGCAGCAACTACACGTAAGAGAAAAATTAGTTGAAAAGTTGACAATAATTCACAAATACAATCAGTCAGCTTTCCTAGGAATAAAAGAGCTTTGTGAAATCACTTCTTTTAAAAACCACAGCCATGCAAGTGAAGCTAGTGAGAATGTAGGCCAGTTCTGTGGGTTGGGTTTAAATGAATTCATCTCTGTTATCAATAATACCAACTCCTAGGGTCTCTGCTGAGCAGACAATCCGAGTCTAGAATAGCAATATGCATAAGCTGACAACATTAAACACAAGCAAAACTGTAATAAGAAACAATAATAGTACTTACTATGTGAATATTATTCATCAAGAGAAAGGCATGAGATGTAAATAAAATAAATACCAAAGTGTAAGTATAAAGGAAAATAGAACATAGAAAAACAATATGCTGCCTGCACTAGCATTTAGAGAGGAGGAGGAGGACTATATAACTCCTGCAGGAAGCAGCCAGTAAGTCTTTTTCAGGAGATGGAAGTGGGGGTGTGGTTATAGCTGCACAGAATGTTTGGATATCATTTGGACACAGAACTGATAGCTTGTGTTGACCAGATGAGACTGAAGAAAAGAAAGGGATGGAAATAGGAAAGGTCGGTCGGGACTTAGCTATATCCATGGTGTGTGTCACTGTATGCAGTCGAGAGGGTGCCCTGTGGCTAGTGCCTTCATCAACCTGGCATTCCTGGGGATGGAGCTGTGGGGCTAGATACTTAGGCTATGGTTGGGCTAGCTGGTTCATGTAACAATAAAGCAGTGTAATAAGTATTAACAAGTAGGATCAATGAAAAGTTTTCAAAATCCAAATAGCTTTAAAGATCAAACAGAACTAATTGATCTTTTTCTCTAGACTGATAACATTTGAAGAACTTTATAGAAACTAAATTTTAAGAGCATAATATTTTGTTCCCTTTGTGGTCATAGTATATATAGAATCAGAGTAAGGGTAGATTAGACATATCAGAATGGGTGGTTAGCTTTCTTTAATGCTCTGCACTGTTGTATTTTGACTAAAGAGACAGAAATATTAGACATTAAGCCAGGCATGTGCTGCATACCTGTAATCTTAGCACTTGACAGGCTGCAACAAGAGGATCTCAAGTTCAAGGCCAGCCTAGGCGACATAAGAGATTCCACACTAGCCTCAGATATTATAGTGAAACCCCGGGTTCGATCTCTAGCTCCATTTCAAAAGAAAAAAATATTAAAACCTGTCAGCAGCACTGTGCTTATACAAATTCACTTATTTATTCTTAGCATACAAATTGAATGTAACTACATGCCTGGCATTGGTCTGGGTGCTAATCATACCGCAGGAATGATCAGAATCTCTGAAAGTCCTGTTGTAAGGGAGCTCTATATTTTAGAGGGGAAGACATGCCCCCTTCAAGAAAATGGAAATAGGAAGTTTGTTTTCTTCTGTCAACTCCCATCCAAGCAGAGGCCTCAGGGCTGCCCAGGTCATTCTTTTTTCTAATCTTTTCTTCTATTTTGTACAGCAGAATTTTCAGACTGTCTGCACTCTTGTTAAAATTATTATTCTCTGAAAGCCTCCATCTTCCTGCCATCTCTGTCCACAGATGACTCCCACGTAAATGGCTTGGGCCCAGCTCCACATTGTGCTTCTCTGGGTCAGCCTTCCCCTGGATCCCATTGGGGGATGGCACATCATTGACCCCTTATTTAAGACAGCAGCCTGGTGTCATCTGGTGTCAGTCCTCACTCCCCTATTCAGTCACTCTGACGAGGGCCATTCCCTAAATCTCCTCACTTCTCTTTCTTCTGCATACACCACCACTTTGCATCCTTCCTTGTGACTGTTGCTTCATAACTGGCCTTCCTTCCTTAGTACCTTCTCTAACTTTTACTCTAGCAAGTGATTTCAAAATATCTGCATTATTCCTGCAGCTCTTAAGAGAAGTTCCACTGCTGTTGATAAAGTTGAAACCATATGACCAGGCACACAGGGTGGTCTGTAACACAGCCTTGCTTATCCTTCTAAGCCAGAGGTCAGCAGCTATGGTTTGTGCTTAAAATTTATCCTTCCTACTTCATGGGAATTGATTTCTTTCTTTATTTTTATTTTATGGGTATTGGTGTTTGCATGCATGTATGTCTGTGTGAGGGTGCCAGATCCCCTGGAACTGGAGTAACAGACAGTTGTGAGCTGCCATGTGGGTGCTGGGAATTGAACCCAGATCCTCAGAAGAGCAGGCAGTGCTCTTAACTGCTGAATCATTTCTCCAGCCCTGAACTGATTTTTTAAGACAAGTGTCACTATGCAGTCCAGGTCCTAGAACTCACTCTGTAGACCAGACTGGCCTTAAACTCGTAGAGATTCACCTCTGTCTCCCAAGTGCTGGGATTGAAGGTGTGCACCACCATGCCTGGTGTTTTCATTACTTTCTGTAGCCCACAAGTCGAGGATTATATTTACATTGTTAATGGTTTAAAAAAATATTTCCTCACACATGAAGATAACATGACGTTGAAATTCTAGTGTCCATAATAAAGCATACTGGAGGATAACCTGCTCATTATTTATTGTCAATGACTGTTTTCATAGTATAACAACTGTAACAGACTGTATGTTCCTTAGACCCTAAAATACTTATTTCTACAAGACAAGTTTATGGAATGGTATGTTACGGAATGTTACAGTAGCTCTCCTTAGGCCTTACCATCCCTCACCCCTTCTGATCTTCTTACCGTTAAACCTTTGCAGACCGTCATTTTGTCTGAACTCTTCCCCAGCACAGCTAGCTTCCCTTATCAGTTGATTCCAACTTCTAGCTTCGCTTCTGTGGACGCTGTCTCGGTGCTGCAGTTTGGATAGGTACACTGCTTTAGCTCCCCACCTCCATGTCTTGCCCAGCCCAGACCCATGGGCCATAAGTAACCACAGGTACCTTGCTGTGTGCTTACATCCTTTTCTGCTGTTCTTTCTGCTGTTCTCTTACAGACTCCAAACCTGGCTGAAGATGACTGTCACCAGGCCCCAGGAGGGCAGATCACAGTCCTGCTCCATACATGTGCTACCTTAGAAGTCTGAGTTCAGCCTCGGCTCCTTTGCATCCTACCTTCTTACCCCTCTTTGTCCCCTGGACCATGCTGATTTTTCCTGCCCCTCCCAGCAGCCTTCATTCTCAACTTATTTTGTTTCTTGTTTCACTTGGAAAAGATAAGCAGCCAGCTTTCATTCTCCTCTCAAGAGCTGTCTTCCTTACTGCCATTCCCAGTGAAGAACTGCCGGAGCAAAGATAGGAACAACTTCCTGAAACCAGCTTGTCCTTCGTGGTAGCTGGAGCTGATCCATCCTCCTTAACAAGGGCGCCTTCAGCCATCCTTCCTCATTCCAATCCTAACATTCTGCCTTTCCAAGTCACCCTAGAGCCTCGCTTGCTATATTCTGGCCAGTCATTCCTTTCTTTGTGGAACGCTCTTAAGCAGAGCTCTGTGGATGCTACCCTCCTGGCTTGCAGAGATGTCTTCCAGATATTTGCAGAGCTTCTCCTATGGCACAGAATAGACTTTTCCTCTGTCATGCTTCCCCTGCCTTGGCATGTGGCCCCACCTTTTTGAAATGAATATGTATTGGTTTTCTCTTTTCCTGCAAATCCCTGATTTTGTGTTTCTCTACTTGAATTTCAGCAGTTCAATATTGGTTTTCCTTAAAGTGGAAAAGGATTTGGTATTCTTTGGTCCCCTTCACTAATTGTTGGCAAACTATCTGGAAAGAACTGACGGGGGATATTTTAGGCTTCCCAGGGCAAATGGTCCAGTTGTAACTGCTCAGCTCTCTCCACTTGTGGTGTGAAAACCCTATATGTTTTTGTCATGATAAAACTATTTACAAAGCAGGTGGCAGGCCAGAGTTAGCCCAGGACTTTAGTTTATTGACCCCTTATGTCACATAACAGAACAAGTTGTCTTTTCTACAGACTTTCTCATAAGAGTAAAGAGATTTTGTTTTCTAATGTGCCCAGCAATCGCCCTTTTTAGCTTGTTGGTTTGAATTCTGTCTTAATACCTATTAGCAAGCAACTTATACTAAGTGGGGTGAGACTGTCTCACAGGAGCCAAGTGTTCATGTCCTGTTCAGAAGCTAAAGGTGATAAGAGTTTCCTAAAACTTGTAGGCTGTATGGGACCAAATAATTACCGGAAGAAAACTATACTGAGGACCAGGAAACGGGTGCTGGTAAACAGCCACATAAGGTGTGTGTATAGAGATGATCTGGGTACACTGTGGTGTTAACTCTTGTCCTCCTGTGGTGAGTCCCTTGGAGTCAGGACCATGCTGTTTTGTTATTAATCACTTGAACTCTACAGAGCTTGAGGTCAGTTAAATTGCAAGTGATAAGAATCCTGTGCTCATGCAGATTAGGATATGTGTTTGTTTGTAAGGATTTAAAGCATAAGTACATACGATCCATCACATAAATGACAAGAAAATATCTTTTATAAAATGGTTTGTTTAATTGTTGATTAAAACTTCTAGTTATTAAAGATTAAATTGAATTTTTTCTTCTTTAACATAAGGTTCATAAAAAGGATTCTGGTTTTTGGAGAGATTTTGGCTTTGGGATGACTTGTCAATATCAATCAGATTTCCTGACTGTTGGTAGGTATTCATTACTCTAAGGGCAGGGTCTTTATTCTAGCCTTATAGCATTTTCCTGGAAGGCATCAGATTTAAGTAATTTTGGTTAAATTGTAAGGGGTTATATCTGAAATATGAAAGGTAAAGCAAAGTTTATAATTAATGTCTTAGATTAGTAAAAATGAGGTTATAAAAGTAAAATCTAAATTTACTGTTTTATTTAATAACAAAAAATCCACCATTTAAGAAAACACTTGACTGGCTTATTACTGTGTTTGCAGTTGTTTGGAGTACTATTTCTGAACTCTCGGAGCGTCTCTGTTGTGTCACTAGGTGTTACAGCCACAAGTAATCTCGAAGTATCTAGTTGAAGGACTTTCTCTTTTTTATTTAGAGATGAAGCCCTTTTTAGTTTTCTGTTTAAGTACTATGCAGAATCCCAGTAGTAAGACAGAGGAAAGGGGCATCTCTGAAGTGGGAGCCATAGACTTAGAGTCACTAAACCCAAAGTTGTCTACCCAAACCAAAGATGGCTCCATAGAGAACTTAGTGCCTCCATTTCCATTGTGGAGTAGAATATATATATATATTGATATCCATATTAAATTCACTTTTGTAGTTAGCCATTTGTTTTTAGTCCCTCCACTCTGTCTCTGAATCATTATAATACTTGAATAATGGGAAAACAAGAACAATGATAAAAAACAAATGATAAAACAAATTACTGTCTTTTTATCTAGTAAAATAGTACGCATTCACTGTCTTTCGAAAACAGATTTTGTACACTGTAACAATATTGTGGATGTTTTGAGTAATATGTTGACTTGTACATCACATGTAAAATTTACAAACTTAAAAGGTACAGTTATCTAAGTTGTGTAATTATCATCAATCAATTTAGGCTATTATCACCCTTAAAAGAAACCTCATGCCCATTTGCAATTATTCTCCATTTCCCATCAACGTTCTCACTCCCAAACCCATTAATCTACTCCCTATTGATTTGCCTCTTCTGCGCACTTAACATAATGTAGTTGCACATCCCGTGGTCTTTTATTACAGATGTTTTTCACTCATCATGATGTTTTCAAGGTTTAGCTGAGTGCCATGTATTAGGTACTTCATTCCTTTTTATAGCCAAGTGATGTTCCACTGTATGGTCATACCACATTTTTTTTTTCTGTCTGTAGATAGATGTTTGGGTTCTGCTTTTAGGCTATTATGAGTATTTCTGCTGTGAACATTTGAATATTTGTGTATATATAGAAGTAAGTTTTGAGTAGATGTAAGTTTTTCATTCTCCTTCCAATAGTAGAATTGCTGAGTATAATGATTTATCTTAAATATATCAACTTGAAGGGATTTAGAATCACCAAGAAAACAAAACTCTGGGCATGTCTTGAGGGGTTATGCAGCTTGGATTAATTCAGATGGGAAGAACCCAAACTAAATGTGGGCCATCCCACTCCATGGGCTGGAATCCTGAACTGAATGGAAAAAGCAAGCTAAGCATAAGACTCGTCACTCTCTGATTCCTGACTAAATAAAGTGTGACCAACTGCCTCACACTCCTGCAGCCATGCTTCTCTCATGCAATGGACTGGGACCTTGAATTGTGAGCCAAAAGAGCCTTTCCTTAGATCGCTTTATGTCAGATATCAATCACAGCAAGGAGAGTAAAGTAGATAAGGTTCCGATGAAACACTTTCTCCTGATGCCAGGCTTTATAAGAACTAGTATATACTAGCATACTAGTATATATGCACTAGTATATTTCAAAATGGTTTCCCACCCAGCTCTTGTTCCTCACTATCTAAAAAACCAGTGATTTTAAAAACTGGAGGATTTTTTCCTATCTTTACTGTGAGAACCTAGTGGAACTATAGGTAAAACTCCCCACTAGGAAGCCCCTTGTGGATAGGCTCTCTGTCTCTGATGCTCAAACTGTCCAGCAGCTAGGGATAGGTCTTCCTGCCCTGGCACTAGCTCCTGAAGGCATTTCTTCTATAGGAACTGGTGATTCTTTGCCTCTGCCTGTCTCTCTTTCCAAGTTGCATCCTGTGACCTTACTTCTGAGAAAGCTCTAAGAGAAATGGTTGGTTTTTCAGTTTGTTCAGCTTTTTATCTGTTAGGACTGAGTGGGGATGTCTAAGCTTCTTTAATACCACACTTTAGGAGTTCCCTCTGCTTTTACTTTAAGCATTTACACTGTTTGAACAGCTTATTAATATTTGTAAGGAGAGAAGCAGCGTAGAATCACATTCAGCACTTAGTGAAGCTATATCCATTTAAACTTTCTAGAGATCCCAGGTGTGGGTGTGAGATTAAACCATATAACATAATTTGAGAGGAAACATAATTTGGAAGCCTGGGTCTTAAGAATTTTTGTTTTTAAGACTTTTCTAACTGTTCAAAAACTTCAAATGCTTTTTTGTTCTGCTTCTTTAAAAAGTCATTTGTTCAGCCTGAGCCCAATTGTAAAGAATCTCCACTTCATTGTCATCTATTACAGAAGCCTCTGCTCTTACCTCTTGGTCAGAATTGTGCTAATAATATTATAATAACATTCATGCTTCCTTGTCCACTGGCGTACTGTGTCTCGTTACTAAGTACTGAGGATTGGACCCAGCTGCATTGCCGTGCACAGCCTTTATTTTTGAGGCAGGCTCTTATAGCTCAAACTGGCCTCAAAGATCTCCCTGCTGCTACCTCACGTGTGCTGGTATTATAGGTGTGCACTACCACCATGCCCAGTGTTCTTTGATTGTTTTTCTTTTTCTTTATTCTTTTTCTAAGTTCCTAATTGAGTAACACATACCTGGAAACGTCTTCCTTGAGTACTTTCTTCAATTAGCTATGTTGACATCTTTTCCAGTTTTCTCCCTAGCCTGAGTTTACTTCTCAGCCTCTTGCTGATGTACCTTTCTCTGCCTGTGTTTAGCCTTGGCATTTCTTAGTATTTAAACCTAGGCCTTATTTTTCTTCTGAACTCCTTCAGTAATCCCAATCCATTCCTGTGGCTTCAAACCATCTGTTGCTAAATTTCCTTTCTTAAGGAAGATATAAGTAATGTCTACCCTCCCTCTGAAGATCCCAAGGATAAACTAGGGTAAAATCCACCATTTCACTCCTGTGAATTTCTTAGGCTTACTCACAGACCGATGGGGGTCACAGGCAGGAACCCAGGTGACCTTAAAGCAGCAACACTGGAAAGTCTGCACCAGCATCCGATAAAGATTCCCCTTCACCAAGAGGATGGTGCCCCTCCCTAGTCCTTCTGATACTGTATACTTCCAAGCCCTCCCAGGAGCCACACGCAATTAGGGCCGAATTGCATATCCCTGGTTGGGAGACATGGTTGGATACTGCAGTGAGGGTCCCATGACCCTCCTCCCTGCTCCTCCTATAAGGGAAGGTCAGTAGTTAACAGGTCCAGCTGTGGTGACCTTTTGCAAACAGGCACAGTTGAACTCATGAAGATGGTGGCAGTGTGGGCCAGAGGATAGTCCTGTCCACCATTATATATGCACCTAGTCTTAAACTTCTATTTCCAGTTTGTCCATTTCTTGTGTTTTCCCCTATGGAAAGTTTTCTATAACAAGAAAATCTTGTTTCTTGAAGGATAGGAAAAAATATATTAATGCTCGAGGTGTGATTTGTATTTCCTTCTCCTGTGATGTTCTATAGAACTCACTGTCTTACTGTGATGGCAATGTCATCAGCAACTGATGTTGGACTCTCAGAGGCTAAATATCAGCAGTTAATGGGATTTTCAAACCAGAAAGTTAGCCCGCTATGTTGCTGTCTTTGTGCTGTACCATGCCATCTCATTTGAAGCAGAACATTCAATATTAAGATACCTGTTTATGCTCGAGCTGTCAGACACTTTAAGTATTGCTTTGTTCCTGCAGGTGGATTCGACATGGAAGTAAAAGGCTGGGGTGGAGAAGATGTTCATCTTTACCGAAAATACTTACACGGTGATCTTATTGTGATACGTACTCCGGTTCCTGGTCTTTTCCACCTCTGGCATGAGAAACACTGTGCAGATGAGCTGACCCCTGAGCAGTACCGAATGTGCATCCAATCCAAGGCCATGAACGAGGCTTCTCACTCCCACCTGGGCATGATGGTCTTCAGGGAGGAAATAGAGATGCATCTTCGCAAACAGGCGTACAGAACAAACAGTGAAGCTGCTGGGTGACAGTCCTCACACATTACAGTCTGAACCACAAACCAGCACTGTGTATTCAGCCTTAATTCCAATTCTAGATTCTGTGCCTCTTCCAGAGAAAAACTGATTATTTTTCATGTTCTCTCTGAAATTTTTTTATAGTTCAACTTGATGTAAGAAGAAAACACAGTTGCTTTGATGCAAGGCTTGCTTTGTGTTAGCACGGTAGTATGAAACAGTTGAAAAGGTAAAATTTGATACTTGTCCCCAAAATAGTTTGAATCAGATTCTGCCTGGTACCTGTGTTCTGATTGGTCCTGCGTATGTGTTAGACTGGCATTAGGTTGGTCAACACATTCCTATGGGAATAGAACATTGATTGGTCATGATGTATAGGCAGATATCACCTGCCAACCACTAGGCTGATCATTCAACTTCAGTTTTTAAATGAGAGCTTCTGTTGACCACATGTAGAATATTTTTTTCACAGACAATAATTAAATGACACATGTGAAACCTCCAGTTCATCAAGGAGGCAGAAATCAAAGCTCCTTAATTTCTGATGCTTTACCTCTAAATACCTGTTTTTAAGCAAATAGATACAGTAGATATAGTTTAAAATCTGTTTGATTATAATAAAATATATTATGTTCTCATCATGTTAAAATGCATAGTCAGAGCTGCAGCAGATAGTTCTGAACAAACAGAATTAAGTGCAAAAGCTTTCAACACAGCATTTTATTATATTGGAGTACAGGAAAATAGCTATGTTTGGGACCATCTTTTTATATAAGCCAGATGCATCAGAACCTTCCTGAGGAGGCATAGACGATATGAACATTATAGCATGGTTTTGTATGGCTTTTGTTTTGCACTGTCTTACTTAGCATGGATACGTATGTATTTATTTTCTATGTGTTAATATTTGCCACAACTGTGTTATACTTTCAATCAAAAGAGTTTCATTGAAAAGAAAATTAATTTAATGTATTATATAATAAGATCACTCTGACTTGAGAAAAGGAAAGGAAGCAAAAGTAACCTGATAGGAATATGAATTATGGAGTGCTTTTAAAATTATGTACAGAATGGATGTTATTTTAATTGAAGTGTAAATTCTGTTAATGAGACCAGATGAATAAGAAATATTCTGATAGGACTGTACTATAATATTTATCACACACGAATATTTTATTATTGGGCCATTTACTAGATCCAGAAATTGGAGATAAAGTAAAAGGCATACATAATTTTTTAACCCTTGACTTTTTAAGTCATATTTGTATATAATTCATGAAAACTCAGAAAAAGTCATTATTTTTGTTCAGTAAATCATGCTGTCTCAAGTGTTAGAAATGCCAGATTTCTAGGTGCTACAGTGAACCCTGTTTCCTAATAACTAATTGTTGAGGTTTCTAGCTGGGGTGGTGTCTGGGCGTTTTTATGATGTATGAAGTGCTTTCTGCAGAGTAAGCAAAGCCAGTGTCTCCTTTGTACACAGTTATTTATTGTGAAGACCGGTGAGTGTGATATTTAAAATTAGGGAACACGCAAAGGTGGGTTTGGGCTTGGTTTTGAGATAATCAAATGATTTTTACTTTTAACTCCTGTTTTTTAAAACTAGCTTTTATTTGGTGATGGAAGCTGAGCAACGGCAGTATTATTATATTTTTACATTAGGTGGTACCAATAAAGTATTTTGTTACCAAACGTTAAGTGAAAATGTGGCAAATTAATTTCTTTTCTATTTTAAAATCTCCCACATTCAGAAAGGTACACAGTATGCAGTTGTGACATGGAAGAATAAAGCGAACGCCGGTGCGCAGCACCCGTGATGTCTCAGTCTCTGTGCCGTGGTCACGGTCTGTCTGTGATCATTTGTCACTGTTTCTCCTCATAGTCTGCCCAACTCTAGCTTTACCGTTTAATTTTGTCTGGTTTTGAATTCATGTTATTTCATTATATGTTTCATGAGGTATTCTTGAAGTTCACCCACGTCAATATCCAAATTGATTCATTTTTATTATTGAGTAGTATTTCATGAATATACTATGATACTGATTTTATTGGTAATTTTTGTGGTGCTTCCAGGTTTTTTGTTTGTTTGGTATATTGTTGGTAGCTTTTGGTTGTTTATAGTTTTACTGTTTTCTTTTGTTGTTACAATCAGAAGTACCATGAGTGTGACTGTACACATCTCTTGCATGTGTGCCAGAATTTCTGTAGGAGTAAAATTCCTGTATCTTTAGTTGTATATATATTGAACTTTCCGAAGTAGAACACCTTACAGCACTAGGTGGTGTTTACTTTGTGTCCTTGGCAGTACTTAATTGTGCCAGGCCTGAAAACAAAACTCCTCAAATTATTCTGTAAAATAGATAAGGAAGGATCTCTTTGAAATTCTTTTTACAGAGCCATATTACCTTGATTCCCAGGCCAGACAAAGACCTACTTCGGGGGAAGAGGGGCACTGAGTTAAAGCCCACTGAACGTAGATGTAAATTTCCTCAATAAAAGACTTGCAAACTAACTGGAAAAGATCATCCAAAATGATCAAGCTGACCTCATCCTAGAGAAGCAGGGTGGTTCAACATATGTAAATCAATAAATGTAATCCACCACATAAATGCACTCAAGGACAGAAACCACATGATCATCTCATCTGATTTGATAGATGCAGTGAAGGCCTTGGCAGAATCCTATATCCCCTCATGACAAAAGTCCTGGAGAATCTAGAGACACAGCCAACAGATAACAGAAACAATAAAGGCAGTACAAACAAGCCCACGGCCAACAGTATACTAAATGGAGAAAAAATTGAACTATTTTCAATAAAATTAAGGACAGGACAAGGATGACTATTCTCTGTACTCTTGGCCTTGAAGTCTTAGCTAGAACAATAAGACAATAGAATGAGATAAAGGGGTTAAACATCGGAAAGGAAAACATCAAAGTACCCTTATTTACAGATGATAGGATTCTATACATAAACACCCCTGAAGATGTCCTCAAAGAATACCTGCAGCTGATAAACATGTTAATTAAAGTAGCAGGGTACAAAGCAGCACACAAACATCAGTAGCCTCCTTAAACACCAACACCAAACACACTGAGGAGAAAATAGGAAAACAGCCCATCATCAATAACCTCAAACATACCTCGGAATTAGTCGAGCTACAGAAGTAAAAGACTTTTACTATGAAAACTTTAAGACACCGAACGAAGATAGCGGAAGATGGAAATACTGCCCATTCTCACGGATTGGCAGGAGTAGTAATAGAAATACCCATTCAGCCAAAAGCAATGTTCAGTTCAATACCATGCTAATCAGAATTCCAATACAATACAGAAATTAAGAAAAGAATCTTAAAATCCATATGGAGTCACAAAAGACCTCAAATAGCCAAAACAATCCTGAAAAATAAAAATACTGCCAGAATTGTCACCAAACCTGATACTAAGTTATACTACAGATACCCAGTAGTAAAAACAGCATGGTACTGGCACACACAGAAATCACTGATCCGTGGAAAAGAAGACCAGGTATAAGTTGTGTACCTTCAGCCACTTGGTTTTTGACAGATGCTAAAAACAGACAGTGTTGAGAAAAGACATTATCTTTAAACAGTGGCGTTGGGGAAACTGGATATCTATGTGTAGAAGAATGAAGCCTGTTCCTTTTCTTGCACCCTTCATGTAAACCAATTCCAAATGGATCAAAAGTCTCAATGTTAGACCTGCAACTGAAGAGTGATGAGCACACTTCAGGAAGCAGGCTCAGTAGGGACTTCCTGAGTCCCTTCCTGAGTAGGGACTTTGGGAGCGCAGGAAATAAGACCAACAATCAACAAGTGAGTTATTGAAATTAAGAAGCCTCTGTATTGCAAAGGAAACTCAATTGACTGACAAGGCAGTCGATAGAATGGGAAAGATTATTTTCCATATATATATGTATATATACATTGTGTTTGTGTGTGTGTATGTCACACATATGTATATCCATATATGTATGTGTCATGTGTATATGACAGTATTAGTGTCTATAATATACAAAGAACTCAAAAAACTAAACAATGAAACAACCCAGTTTTTTAAGTGAGCTATGAAACTAAACAGTTCTCAGAAGAAACACAAATGGCTACGAAATAGCCATTTCGTTGTTTTTCTTCTCCCACATAATACATCCCAACACCCTACCTACTCTCCCTCCCTATCACCCCTCTCCCCCAGACCTAAACCCCCAGCCTACTACCACCCCTTTCCTCTCCCCAAGAAAGAGCAGTCCTCCCAGGATAACTGCTCAAACATGGCACAAGACAGAGCTGGGTCAGGCACTATTCCCTACTTCAAGGGTGGACTAGGGGGGAATTAGCTATTCCCAAGGGTGGGTGAAAGGTTCAGAGAAATCCTCAAACATACTCCAGTCTGTGTGAGTTCTGCAAGAATACCAAGCCAGGCAACTTCACGATATATTTGGGGGACCCAGCAAGTTCCATGTCTACCTCTTCAGGCTCTGTGAGGCCCTAAGAGTACTCGTCAGTTGACTCTGTGGGGTTTGTTCTCCTGGTGTCCTTAACCCCTGTGGTTCCTGCCATCCCTCCTCCAGCTCTTCTGTGGGGTTCTCCGAGCTCTGCACTTGAGTCCTGGACCTCTGCACCTGCTCCCATCAGCTGCTGGAGGAAGCTTCTCTGATGAAGATTGGCTAGCACTGATCTAAGATCAGAAAGCAGGATAACTTTAGAAGTCCACTACTCCTGGCTATCCAGTCTCTAGTTCCTGGCCTGCCCTGCAGTATCAGGCATGGGCTCCCTTGTTTAGCATAGGGGTCTGCCCTTGCATTGTCCCCACAGATTCTGTAGGGAAAGTAGGTTATAGGTTGAAGTTTTTGTGACTGGGATGGTATCCCAGTCTCACCCGGCCTGTGGCCTGTTTAGGATCCCTATCTCCCAATACTAGAGGTCTTTGCTAGTGTCTCCTTCGTGGATCCCAGTGAGTTTCCACTGCACTAGGTCTCCCTATTCTCCTCTACATGTCCTCTAATTCTGGTGGACCTGTATCTCTCCATATATTCTCTCCTTCCATCCCTCTCCTCCCACCTGGTGCCTTCTCTTCCCATTCCCATCTTCTCCATCCCTCCTCTACCAGGGAGAACCCTGTGTCCCCACTGGGGCCCTCCTTGCATAGTCGCACTGGGTTTGAGAATTGAAGCACCTTTGTCCTTTACTTAACAGCTAATATCCACATATAAGTGAGTACATACAGTGTTTGTCTTTCTGAAACTGAGTTACTTCATTCAGGATGATTTTTTTTTATAGTTCCATCCAGTTGCCTGCAAAGTTCATGTAGTCATTTTTTAATAGCTGAGTAGAACCCCCTTGTGTAAACATGCCACAGTTTATCCATTCTTCAGTTAAGGTGCATCTAGGTTGTTGCCCATTTGTGACTATTACGAACAAAGCTGCTATAAACATAATTGAGCAAGTGTCCTTGTGGAAGGATAGAATGTCCTTTGGGTATATGCCAAGGTATAGCTGTGTCTTGAGCTAGATCGATTTCCAATTTCCTGAGGAGTTGCCATACTGATTTCCATAGTGGCTGTACAAGTTTGCACTCCCACCAGCAATGTAGCAGTTATGCTGCTGTGGTGGGTCAGCCAAGAAGACAAGGAGGCATATTCACAGGTATAAACCCTGATAGACCTCAGCAGAGAGAACCACCATCCTAGTCAGCGCCATCCTGGACAGTGGAATCCCGAGCGTCTGAGTTCAGGTGTTTTTACTGATTCAGAATTCCTCAGGTGCTGATCATGAGCAATCAAACATCTCCCACAGAAATCCAACACCTGTAGACAATACAAAATGTCAAGACCTAGGCAGCCCCTCACCCAACAGTATACAAAACAATTATTTTGTACATAACTAAAACTGAACTTCTACAACAAGCAATGTAAGAGTGTTCCTCTTGCTCCACATCCTCACCAGCATAAGCTGTCATTTGTGTTATTGATCTTAGTCACTCTGACAGGTATAAGATGGAATCTCGGAGTAGTCTTGATTTGCATTTTCCCTGATGGCTAAGGATGTTGAACACTTCTTTAAATGTTTCTCAGTCATTTGAGATTCCTTTTTTGAGAATTCTTTGTTTAGATCTACATCCCATTTTTAATTGGGTTATTTGTTTTGTTGATGTCTAGTTTCTTGTGTTCTTTATATATTTTGGATATCAGCCCTCTATTGGAAGTGGAGTTGGTGAAAATCTTTTCCTACTCTGTGGACTGCCCTTTTGTCTTATTGACAATTTCCTTTGCCTTACAGAAGCTTTTCTGTTTCATGAGGTCCCTTTATTAGTCATTGAGCTTAGTGCCTGAGCTACTGGTATTCTGTTCAGGAAGTTGTTTCCTGTGCCAATGAGTTCAAGGCTGGTCCCCACTTTCTCTTCTGTCAGGTTCTGTATATCTGGTTTTATGTTGAGGTCTTTGATGGACTTGAGTTTTGTGCACCAATTAGATCAGCACCATTTGTTGAAGATGCTTTCTTTTTTTCCATTGTATGTTTCTGGCTTCTTTATCAAAGACTAGGTATCCATAAGTGTGTGAATTGTGGCTCCACTGATCCACCTGTCTGTTTTTACACCGATACCCTGCAGTTTGTATTACTCGAGCTCCGTGGTACAACTTGGGATCAGGAGTGGTGATGCTTCCGAAAGTGCCTTTATTTCTCAGGATTCTTTTAGCTGCCCTGTGTTTTTTGTTTTTCCATATGGAGTTGAGTATTGTCCTTTCAAGGTCTGTAAAGAATCGTTTTGGGATTTTGATAGGGATTGCATTGAATCTGTACAGGCTGCTTTTGGTAAGATGCCCATTTTTACTAGGTTAAGTCTACCAATTCAAGAGCATGGGAGGTCTTTCCATCTTTTGAGATCTTCTTCAGTTTCCCTCTTCAAGGACTTAAAGTTTTTGTCATACAAGTCTTTCGTTTGCTTGGTTAGCGCCTTGTGCCATTTATGGCTTTTGTGAAGGGTGTTGTCTCCCCGACTTCATCATTTCCTTGGAATTCTAGAAAGTCTTTCATGTCTTTCTTTATTTCTGTCTGGACCCAGCCATCATTCAGTAGAGAGTGTTCAGTTTCCATGAACCTGTAGGCCTTCTGTTGCTGGAGTCCAGCTTTAATCCGTGGTGGTGGAATAGGCTGCAGGGGGTTATTTCAATCTGATTGTATCTATTGAAGCTTGCTTCGTGGCCAAGTATGTAGGAAATATTTTTCTAAAGTGTTCCCCATCCTTAGCTGTCAGAGAAGTTAAAACTATTGGAATTTTTTATCCCAGTAAGAAATAGCTAAGATGAAGAAAACAGAAGCGCGAATTCGGGGGAGGTTGTGGGCAGTGGACACGCCTCTGCTTGGTGGGGTGAACATTTGGATTAGCTGTTGTGGGACTCCATGTAGCAGTTCCTCCGACAACTAGAACTAGATCTACCTTATGACCTAACCGTACCACGCCTGGGCATGTACCCAAAAGACTATTTCCTACTATAGAGACACATGCCCAGCCAAGTTTATAGCTGCTCGTTTCACAGTGCTGGGACGTGGAAACAACCTAGGCGCCTATGAATTATGAATGACAATGAAATGCGGTACCTACGTATACAATAGAATTTTATTCAGCCATAAAGAAAAATGAAATCGAGAAGTTTGCCGGTAAACAGACGGAGCTGGAAATCATTGTACTGACTGAGGCAACACAGACGCAGAAAAGCAAGCACGTGTCCTCACTAACATGCAGATCTTGGTGTTGTAACTTTAGCTGTGTGTGTGTGTTTAATTTTTGAGTGCCTGTAAAATCCATGAAACTAGGAAGGGACCATTGGTAAGGTGGAGGAAGGAAGATCTTAGGTGAGGGGGAATAGCATAACACAGGCGATATAAGGGAGAAAATGGAAATGATAGGAAGGGGGAGAGGGGAGAGCAGAGGAGGGGGTGAGGAAAGGGTAAGAAACTTCTAAGGATGTTTGAAAAAGCGCGTGAAAACCTATTTTATAAGCTTCCTAAATAGCTAACCGCATGGCAAGATGCGCTCACGGGTTCCGCGATGGCCAATCAAGGTTGTCAATTTTATTGCATCTGGAATCAACTACAACTTAAGCTGCTGGTCCTGTCAAGAACTTCCTTATTCATATTGCTTGAAACAAGATTCACCCTAGATCTTCCAGTGGCAGCCTTTACAGCAGCACGTGGAAGAAGGAAGCTTTGCTTCTGGCCTGCTTGTCCTCGCTCTTGCTAGCAAGTCCATCGATATGCTGCTAGGACAGTCCTTCACCAATATTCACGCCAACTTTGGGATTCCAATGTAGACTGAAGACCAAGAGCTTCCCAGAAGTCCTCCAACTCCCAGCATCAGATTGTGACTGCTGAGACATCCGGTCTCATGGACTGAACAATGACCACATTTTTCCACTCTCCAATGCGAGACAGCCATTGCTGTACTACCAGGACCACACGTTGTAATCCAATCTAAGGAATACCCTTTTAATATATTCATACTTATTCTATCAGTCTTGCTCTGTTATAGAACTGAATAATCTAGGCACAACAGTGGCACAGATCTTATGGAGATAACCACTCTCTTTCCAGCTGGGTTTAAGGCCTGCTCCAAAGGAGGAAACACATGACTGGTACTGAGAATCTGGCCAAGAATGCTTTGTTGGGGAGCTCACAGACCTCAGGGGTGAAACTAATACTATTATTTTGCTAAATAGATATAGGGTCAAACTGTCCTCCAAACGTGTGTATCTCTACACATAGGTTAGTGCCGATTCCACCAGAGCAATCTCGTGTGCAGTGAACAGGAGTTAAAGCAGAAACTCACACCTTGTCAAAGCGCAGAGAATGAGTGGCTGGAGTACTCAGCCACAAGAGTGACATCTTCCTCACACCCCTTCGAGGCCTAGGGACCACCGTGGAAGAGCCAGATGTCAGGAATGACTGGAGCAGAAACAGTGTCTTCCTGACAGGACAGGACCCCTCTCTTGTGAACTGAGACCGCTGGAGTTGCTTGCACAAGATCAAGCCAGCCAACATTCTAGAATGGGATAGGAAGGAAAGCATGTGCCCTCCCCCCTCCCCCAGTTCAGGAACTATGAACAGTCGATAGCTTCTGCGAAAGGGATAGTCAGCTTTCTTTGAGGCTGTGACTCCTGGTAGGTTGAGCACGCTCCAGTGGATTGGTGGCCCCAATGTCCAGAAGTATATGGACAAGAAAATTGCAATCAGTGGATTATTGAACTCAAAAAAAAATAGAGGATGCAAATTTAAAATGGAGCAGGAAGGCAGGGGTGAATCTCAGAGAAGTTAAGGGGAGAGTTCGGTGTGAATGTGATCAAAATTTATCATATGAAATTCAGAAAGTTAATAAAAGTATTTATTTTTTAAAAACTGAGCTACTCTGGGGACAACCACAAATAAGAGAGAGGGAGCTGTGGAGAACAGAAGGGCCAGACACTAGAGGGCGCAGACAGCAGGAGGCTCAGCTCAGGCAGGTAGATAGATACATACAGAGAGGTAAGCCTCCCTTGGTGGCTTGGAGCAGATCTCATCAGCTGAGAATCATCTGGAGTTTGGTAGAGCTGAGCCTGAGGCCAGCCGGTGGATCAACCTCTGGAACCACCTACCTGTCACAGCTGTAGAATTGTTTAAGTTCCAGGAACTTGATAGACCGCAGCTGAACTCCTTCAGCAAGGTAGCTGATACTCAAGAACTCCCGAAGGCAAGAAAACAAGTTCTCTGGCTGAAATGATCCCAGTCCTCTGGTTGCTTCCCACACTCCCAGTGGCCTTGGGAGACACACACCTCCAAAGCTGAAACATTAGTTCCTTCTAGAGTTACCTTCTGAGGAGTCTCAAGACTGCAAACCTAAGTGTGGCCAGCAGAGGCCTCCGGAACGCAAAGAAAGGAAGCTGTAAGATGAAGACCCCTCCAGCAGACTTCAAACTCCAGAGAGGTGCAGGCTCACTGGGCAATCACACAGACCAGGTTCTCAAGGGCTTCCTCCTATCATACCAAACTGAAGACAAGCCTTGGAATATATGAGACCCTGTGTTGAAATAAGTGAACAAAAGTCAGAACGGTCTCAAATCACCCAAAGAGACACTTTAAAGTCTTAGAAAAATAAGAGCAATCCTGATCCAAAAGCACTAGAGAGGAAGAGAGAGAGAGAGACGGAGAAAGGAAAGAAGGAAGAAGATGGTAGGTAGATCTGGGAGAAATTAAAGAAATGGAGACTAAAAGAGCAATATATAGACTCAAACAAAGACCCTAAAGACACCACCAGAAAACTCTTAGAACTGATCTTTTTTTTTAAAAAAAATCATACACTATATTCTGATCAGTTTCTCCTCCCCACCTCCTTACCCACCCAACTCCCTGCCCTTTCTTTCTATCTCTCTTTAGAAAACAGGCAAATAAACAAAGCAAACAAACAAAACAGAATTTTTTTTAATGAAGAAAAAACACAGGAAACACACACAAAAAAAATCCATAAGAACACAAAATGATCATCACTTTCAGGAAAGTGGTAAAACTCAAAAATTTCCTACAGACATCCATAGCTATCCTCTGTGACCGTAAGACACCTTCAGAGAACGCATTTGGGGAGGGTCCTACCCAAGGAGCTTAAAAGAAAAACCTAGGAGTAACCCTAAGCAAGGGGTGGAAGATGCTGAAGATAGATTGAAAAGCGCAGAGCAGACAGCAAGCCCACGCTGTGGACTGGCAGGACTAACTCTATTGAAAAGGCTGCATTACCAAGAGTGAGTGCAGATTTTACCTACCCTCATCAAAGTGGCAAGGGCACCTTCACAACACGATTTTTTAAAAAGTCCTAAAACTCACATGAAAACACAAAAGTCCCCCAAACAGTCCACGCAACCCTTGGCAGAAAGAGCAGCGCTGCAATGTTGCTGGTGGCGGATGGAGTCCCAGCACCTGGGAACGTGGAGCGGGATCCCAGGTTAGGGCTGGGGTTAAGAGCTCTGGCTTCTCTTGCAAAGAACCCACTTAGCAGCTTACAAGCCTCAAGGGTTAAACAATTACTGGGTTCACAGCCTCTCAGGTGTGGGAAAATTACTGTTACTATTTTAACATAAGCCACTTTAGTGCCATGCATTATATATGCATTATGTATATATATACATCATATACATACACATATACATGTACATATATACTGGTTCTGTTCCTCTAGACAACACTGACTAATACAAATAGGACTCTTCAACATGTCCAAGCTGCTATGCAGGCTGCTCTGCAACTTAGGCCAACATTGCTTTTGGTTCCAGTGTTTATCATAGCAACAGACAGAAAACTAGAACAGAAATTGGTACCAAGAGTGGGGTTGCTGTGATGGACCTGCCCATGCGACTTTTGTGCCTTAGAATGTTTGGGGAAGAAGGGTAGAAGATTTTAGAGCCTTTTAGATAGAGAACCATCGAGTGCTCAAAGCTTAATGAGCTGTTGTGGGAACTTGAAACTAGTGCCGAGAGAAATGCAGATAATGAAGCCTGGCTTGTGAAGCTTTAGAGGTTTGAAAGTCCCCCAGAGACTCCATCAGGACCCTCCATGAGATTTATCTGAGTTCATGATCGTTGGAAGTGAAACTGGTGCTTTACTAGGACAATAGAAGCTGATCAACTGGAGCTGAGGAATCATCTGTCATTAATAAGATTCTAGCATCATTAAGGCAGTATTCTGGGAAGCGTTTCCCGCTTCTCCAGCTCTGCCACCTGCTGCCCGCACTGCTTGTCTCATGGGCTCAGACTTGCTTCGCTGAACACTTGCTGTTGTCCTTGGTGGGCGGCCCCCTGGCCTTGGTGGGCGGCCCCACGGCCTTGGCATCTCCAATATGCTGGACTCTCCACTGAAACTAAGGCTGCACCTTCGCCAATCGCCTCCTGGCTTCTCTGCAGGGACTCTGACCCTGCCACGTGATGCCAAGCCTCAGCTGCTCTCTGTGACCCCCTTCATCCTTCAGAACCAGCAGCACGTGGGACTCTTACACCTTACTCAGCAAGTTCTGCTGGCAGCTTGATGTGTGGCCCTGGGCTCCCACCGGACCACAGCTTCTGTGCTATTTAAGTCCCCTCTATATTTTGAATTTGAGACCTCTGCGAGGTTTCTATATTATAAACAATTTCTTCTAAGAATGAGCCTATTTTTCACTCGTTTAATGTATATGTTAATAAACGACAAAGTTTTTAACTGTAATAAAGTCCAATTTAGCAGTTGTCTTTTCATTAAATTTTTCTATTTTTTGAGTTTCATACACGTCCCATATTTACATTATTTCCCTTCCCTCTCCCACCTCAAATTCCTCCCTGTCTCCCCATTTTCTCTTGAATTCAAAACGTGTGTGTGTGTGTGTGTGTGTGTGCGTAAGTAAAATCACTTAGTATCGCTCATATGTTCATGTTTCCAGCTGACCACTTAGGGTTCAATAGCCAATCAATAACCCTGGAAGAAATGGATTCTCCTTCTCTCATCAGTCATTGGTTTCCTGTAGCTCTTCGTGTAGGGTTGAGGCCTTGGGAAATAACCCCCACCCATGTTGGCATGTCACCTGGTGTGCTCATCACCTAGGACTCCTTTAGCTAACCATATTGCTGAGATTCCATGGGTGTAGCATCCCTGCCCTGTGTGGAAGATATTGTCTTGACCACTGGCGTCCTGCTCCACTGGCTCTTACAGTCTCTCCACCACTTCTTTCATGATCTTCCATGAGACTTAGAAGAAGGGGTCCCATTGTAGATTTGTCAACTGAGGCTTGGCTTCTCCTGGTCATTTATGCTCTGCATTTTGACTAGTTGTAGGTCTCTGCAGCTGCCTCTGTCTGGTGCGGAGAAGCAGGGTGCTGGTGAGGGATGAGTGCTATGCTTATCTGTGGATGGAAGGGTGAGTGTTTAGAACACAATTAGAAACTGTATCTTGTAGGAAAATGACAGTAGCAGATTCTCCTCTCGGGTCTCAGACCTCTTCAACCACAGGTAGCGGCTGGACTTCAGCGTATGAATTTCCACCTGTTGAGTAGAGTAAGACCGTAAGTCCAATTAGATAACTGCTGGTCTCCCTGAGACATCAGTGCCCCTATTGGGCCACTCGGGGTCTTGCCAGGCCCATCGCTGTCATGGTTTATAGACTTTATAGCAGAATAAGACTATTGATCGCTTTTCTCTCTTAGCAGCCTGCACAGCACCTTCACATTCTGCGAGAGCTCAGCCTCGAGGAAGAGATTTCTAGGCCAGTTGTAGCTCGATTCATCAAAGTTGTGTGTCCAAAGCATGTGGCGTCTCAACGGTAGGGTCTTACACAAAGTTCTGGGCGGCAACCAAAGGCACTGGCAGGAGCCTGTACTGTTGGGCGAGTTTCTTGGACCCACTAATCAACAAATGGAAGAGAGGTATTCCTTTCTTAATAGTGGGATTTTTGTTTCTACAATGCTTTTAAATTTTACTTTATTATTTTACTTGTGTGTGTGTGTGTGTGTGTGTGTGTGTGTGTGTGTACACCACATGCACACAATACCTGCAGGAGGATGTTGGATCCCCTGGAACAGGAGTTACAGGTGGTGGTGAGCCACCATGTGGGTGTTGGAAATCAAACCCTGCTCCTCTGCGAGAGCAGCAAGTGTTTTTAACTGCTGAGCCATCTCTGCAGCCCTGGTCTGTAACTCACCGTGTGCGGTGTAACTCCACTGAAACGGGAGGGTGCATATGCACACACGCACTTATATGTGTACTGTAGAGATTACAAAATAATGCTTACCTGTAGCCTTTTCAAACATCCTCAGTGCTATTTGTCTCTCTTCCTCCCTCTCCCTTTGTATTGCTCTCCCTCCTCCCTCCGCCCCTATTTCCCCTTTCACCCTTCATTGCTCAACACCCTACTGTTCCCCTCTCAAGAGCTACTGCCTCCCAGCATTCTCTACTTTCCTGGCTTCCTTTTTGGCTCTGGTTAGGCATTTAAATCTAAACATTCATAGCCAGGGCACACAAGACAGCGGGCAACATTTGTCTCTCTGCGTCTGGGTTACTTCATTCTGTGTAATATCTTCCAGTTCCATTCATTTACCTGAAAATTTAGTGATTTTGCTTTTCTTTACAACTGAATAAAATTCCACCGTGAGAGGGTACCAAATTTCGTTATCCACCTGTCAGCTGAGGGCATTTAAGCTGTTTCCATTTTCTAGCTAATGTGAACAGAGCAGCAGCGAGCACAACTGAGCAAGGAACTTACCGTCCTCTGGACTTATGTCAAGACGTGGTATCTCCGGGTCGTATGTTATACTATATGTATGTTTGGTATTTTGATAATTCTCCGCACTGATTTCCATACTCCCACGCCAGTTTTCAATCCCACTAACAGTGATGAGCCACCCTCCCCCCTTTCCCTACCTCCTCACCAATACTTGTGGTCAGGCATTTTCTTAAACTTGGCCATCCCAGCTGGCGTGAAGTGAAACTTCAAAGTACCTTTTAATTTGCATTTCCCTAAGTGCTAAGTATGCTGGATGCTTTTTAAGATATTTCTTGGACATTTTTACTTCTTCTCTTAAGTACTCTCTGTTCATATTCATAGCCCATTTTCTGATTGGACTGTTTGTTTACCTGATTCCTTGTTTTTGAGTCTTTGCGTGTATTGTATTCAGGATTTTGCATGTACAGTTACTAATCTGAATGTCTAATTTAAGAAACATTTTTTTTCCTGTTCCAAAACATAAAAGAGTTTCTTGTGTTTTCTTTTAGCCTACTATAATGATTTGCAAACTTATATTTGCAGTCCAACTGGAAATGGCTTTTGCATGTGGATTATGTTAAAAGGTTAAAAGTCCTTCTTTGGAGTTTCTTTCGATGAAGATCTGATGATTGCAAACTCCATTTTAGTTTGTATCTTATTTTCTCTGGTTTAAAAAAAACACAGTTTTGAGGGGTAAACAATTCTAGGCTTGCACTTTTTCTTCAGCCAATGAATATCGTCTCCCATGCACTGGTATCTGTCACCTCTGCTGTGAACTGATAGCTTCACAGTGGCACCCTTTAGCACATGCTAGCCTTTCTCTGGCTGCCTCTGGGTCTCCTCTTCCTCTTCCTCTTCCTCCTCCCTCCCCTTCCCTTCCTCTTTCTCCTTCTCATTCTCATTTCTCTCTCTCTCTCTCTCTCTCTCTCTCTCTCTCTCTCTCTCTCCCTCTCTCCCTCCCTCTCTCCACCCCCTCAATCTCATGTCATTCTCATGTTATATGCATAGATATATTTTCCCTGAGCCCACATGAGTGTCTTTTGACTCCTTGGATATTTCTCTATCAGTTGTGGAAATTTCAAACATTCTTTCCTTCTATAATTTGTTGTAGTAGTTTGCTGCTGTGGTGGCTCAGCAAAGAAGACAGGGAGACACTTTCATATGTAAAAACCCTTCCAGACCTCAGCAGAGGGAGCTCTGGTATGGCAAGCGCCATCCTCAACAGTGGAACTGAGCGTCTGAGCTCAGGTGTTTTATTGATTCAGAGCTCCTCCTCAGGTGCAGATCATAAGCAATCAAACTTCCCCACAGAATCCAACACCCGCAGACAATACAGAACGTCAAGGCCTAGTCAGCCCTTCCCCTAACAGTGCACAAAACACTATTTTAAACACAACTAAAAATAAACTTCTACAACAATAATTCTGAGAGCGTATGCTAAAATAAATGTCTCGAGACCTTATTTTCCAGCTTCGCCCTCTCTGAGCAGGATTCTACTAATTCCCTCAAAGTTTATGACCAAACCAATTTGCAAAAGAACTCAGCAGAGCATCTAGACCTGGGACTGTTGCTTAGTGGCCGGGCCCTTGTGTAGCATGCCCACGGCCCTTGAGTTCAGTCTCCAGCACTGCAAGGTAAACCCAACCAAGGCATCCAGTGATGAAAGCGACAGAAACCAAACGTTTAGACCCGAAAGGTACATTTAGCAGAAGTTTAAATAAAGGTTAAGAAGAGAGTTTAAAAACTGGAATATATGTCAATGGTTTGGCTCTTTGGGATGGCACCGTTTAAGGGCCATGCTAAACCACACTCTCAGCTGAAAGTTTGCTGGACTAGTGTGATTGGTGATGCAAAACTTGGGAAATTTCGCTGACACGTAATTATAAATGTTATAAGTTATTTATTCTATAATTACTTATATAATTATTATAAGCTATTATAAATTACTTTATTATTAAACATAGTAAGTTTCCCCATCTCCATTTAGTGACAAGCTTCAAGTGCAGTTTTCCTTGACTCCCTCAGCCAAGGCAGACATTGTATTTCAAGGCCACTGTTACACTGCAGGATGTTTTTTGCTTGTTTGTTTTGGCATGCCAGTCACATGAGCTCAGGTCACACGGGCCTTGGTTTCCTCCATCCTCCCATACACCTGAACATGGAGCCTTTGGTCCCTATTTTCAAGGCAAAGTCTGGCTTCAACATTGTCCTGTCTCTACTTGGATTTGTGACTTTTATATAACTTTATTGGTCATTTTCAGCAGACAAGACCTGTGCCTTCTGTGATGTGAGAAAAGGCTAGGGTCATTTGCCTTCTTACACCCTCTATAGCTCTGTTTACACAACTTGTTGAATATCCACACTAAGCGTCCTGGTTATATTGGGGTTGATACTTCTGGGATTTTTTTTTCTTGTCAGCAGGGGGTGGGGGGACTTCTACACTGTCAACGTGACATCCTTTTTGAGAACAATGATAGGAATTATGTTAACAGGAACTAAACTGACCTGCACATGGATCACATGTTTTAAATTCTCCCCATAAGATGTATAGTGGTTAGATCTAACAACGGAGCGGCTTCTTCGTGATGTGTCCTTCTGTCGGGCAGTGTTGGTCTTGTGAGAATGGACAGAGTTGGTGCTGGAGGTGCAGGATAAGGCTCTTTGAGAGTTTAGAAAGGTCCTCATCCAGCCTGGGCTGTGTTCTCAATGGGCGTAGGCAGACTGGAGAAATGGGGGCTCAGTCTGCCATTCGGGACCTGGGTTTTCTCTATCAATAGACTAAGCTTTTGAGGGCCCTACAGTGTAATCCCTACAACAGAAGGTCCCATTAGAACTGTGCCTGCAGCCTGCTCTACTGGAAGGTATAACAGGTACCAGCAGGACCTGCAGCCCCACGGTCTTACTAATGAGATGTCCCTAACTCATGTGGCCACACACTACATCCTTGGGTGTCTTCTTGAGAACAGCAGACCTACAACACTCAGCCTGTGCATCCTTTTCTAGTCTCGCACTAATCACCTGAAAGGCCATTTGTCAGACTGTGGTTCAGCTGCAAACAAAAGCTCCTTGCTTGCCCTGCCCCCCGCCCCCGACACCTTGGAAGCTTTCAGTGAGTCCCTGAGGTCCCCTCCGCCTCCCTAACTCCAGGCTCCTTAACACACACACAGGCAAGGGAGAAGAGCAACATGTTCTTTTATTGATGCAAGTACATCCAGTCACACCACAACTGACATCCTGCATATGGTACAGCTTTATACTCAGAGATCGGCTCCAAATACCAAAACATCAAATGTAGGGTGTATCAAATTGGGGCAATAAAATAGCAATGTAGACACTTTCTCAAGAAGGTACTAGAACCAGTGACCCCCTGAAGCACACATGGACTGAAGGCTCTTAACACATGTACAGAAAATGTTCTAACATTATATTCCAAATATATATTCTCAAGTTTCCAGCCTTTATCTCAAAGACATAAACAAATCAATATGTACTATCAATATGCGATCTGAACTAGCTAGACGGTCTGAAAAGTGCAAACACACTGTTACAATACAGTGCAACTACTCAGCTCCCCAAGGCTGAGGGTGGCCACCTCCCTATGGCCTGGCCGGCCACCTCCAAGCTGTCCACAGGAGCTCCCGGAATGGGACCAACCATCCCACACTGGGCTTCTTGACAGGCAGCTCCCACCCAAGCCAAGCAAATCAGTGTAGAAAGCTCCAGCTGCCTGAGGGACAGAGTCATCCCACCCACGATCAATAAGACCCAGGGTTCACTCCAAGAAGTCAGCCAAGAAAGTTGAACCATACTCCCCTGTTTAGATCAGAAGTACACCGCTCCGTGATGGACAGTTTGACCTGGAAGCGCTTCAGTGGCGGGGGGGCGGGGGGACCTGCCTGGCTATAATTGTTTCAGATTACCCATGGGGGGGTCTCCTACCAGAGGGAGGGGAGGCTGTCTGCCACACACCCATTTTGCTTTCCTTCCCTTTGTGCGTTAGCTTCAGGTACAGCCTGACCACCCCCGAGTCGGCTTGGTGCGGTCCAGAAGTCTGGCGATGCTGATGCTACAGAGCCCTCCCTACATTGTCTCAGATTTTTCTCTCTTCTACAACACAACTGAAGAACAATTTGCCAAACATATTCTCGCAGAAAATATGCTGTCAGGCATCCCCTCGCCCCTCCCGACCCCACAAATCCCTGATAAAGGAAAATGAAAATGTAAACTTTGGAAAGCCCGTACGTAAGGTTCCCTTCCAGAAGTGTGCACATGAGACCTCCTGGCCACTGTAGCCCTTCCCTCGGGAACCTGGAGGCCCAGGCTGCTGAGGGCGGGCTCCTGGTGGCACAGGACAGAGCTGGCTGCAGCTCCAGCAATGGAATAGGAAGACTGGACCCCCAGTACCCTCTAAGGCACTAACCCCAACATCAGAGACACTGGCTGGAGAGGCGTCCGAGCAGGCAGGGCTCACATTGGTTTTGGTTGGGTTATTTTTAAATTTTTTTTCATAGGATGTTAATCATCAAAAGTAGAAAATAAAAATCTACATTTCATTAGAATAAGATGTTACCATGGTTACCATCTCCCATGATACTCTTTCCCGCCCCTCCCCAAAACAGGGCCCTGCCCTGTTTAAAATAAATAACAACAACAAAAAAAAAAAAAAACCAAAAACACTTTGTAAGTGCCAAAGGCTGATGCATGAAATAATTACCATTTTCTTTTTCATAAAAGTTATATACAAAATGGGCCCCAGCCAGTGAGGCCTCCTCCTCTGCCAGCCCACACCTATCACGATTTGAACTTTGTTCCTGTGTGATGCTTCCTCCGGCACCTGCAGGCTGCATCCTCAGGCTCTGTTAAGGAGAGTGGTCCTGCGGGTGGAAGAAGAGGCTGCATCAGGTTCCCCTGAGCAGGCAGAGGGCCTGTGTCTCTGTGAGAGGAGAGCCCAAGTCCAGCTGGCTCTTCAGCACCTCACCCGCCGGGAAGGGCAGGTCTGCTCTGCCCACGCCCGCCCCCTCCCTCCCTAGGCTCAGGCGTATCTGGCACGTCCCTACCTGAGTGCCTTCCAGCTGTCCTTCTCCATGTGGTTCTCAGGACCTTCGCTTTCAAAGGAGGCTATGAAGAGAGCTGAGGGATGGAGGGCCCCTGAGAGCCAGCATCCTCATGGGTGGGTTATATCAAGTTACCCCTTCCACGCTCACGGCGAGGCCCGGGACGAGAGGACCTGGGACTCTAACTGGGCCCTGTCTTCTAGGGCCACCTCAGGAGGTCCAGGGGCCTGGGTGGGTCTGAGAACACGTGTGCACCTGGGGAGACGGGTATGCTGTCGGAGACGCCCTTACCTTCCTCGCTGTAGATTGGTGCGGTGAGCAGGTAACTCTGGATCTTCTTGTCCTTCTCGAAGGGACACTCGACCTGTGTCCACGTCATGAACTCATGGATCTGTCTGGAAATTTCCCAAAATTTCTGAAGGGACAAAAAAAACCCCAACAGGATGTTCTATATGTCACCTGAATGAACTTAAAGCCAATTACCAGAGCCAGAGATATGGTTCCCATATCTGCCTACTGCTTATGTTATTAACCCAGCAGGGTGAAGACGATGGTCCAGCCTGGCTGACACTAGGACAGCTTGCACGGCATCACAAACAGCAGAGATCCCCGAGGCCTCTCTGCCTTGCCCTCTGCGTGGACACTCAGGCAGGCAGAGTCTGTGGCTCTCTGGCACATGGACCCAGAAGGCAACATCTGTGACTCCACCCTGAGGCACCCCCGAACCAGCAGGATAAGCCACTGTCTTCCTTACCAGGGTGTTGGTACGAATGTGCAGTGCCCGACTAACCCTTCCTTTATTCTGCCCCACCCCGCTGGCCAGGCACCCTCAGCCCATCAGGCTGGTTCTTTGCTTCATCTGGAATTCTTCTCAAGTCCCTTCTTACCTAAATCCCCCTCACCCGGAAGTCCCTAGGGATGGCTTCTCTACCCCCTTAGTGGAGTCAGGGCTGGTATCAGGATCCTGGATAAATCCAGGTCCTGTGGCAACAAGCTCCATGATCAGGAGCTTAAGGTGAACAGCAGCCTTGGCCCACCTGGTTCAGGCAGCCCTGAAGGATCTTCTTGACCCCAGGCAGGGCTTGGGAACCAGCCCCTGCTTCAAAGCCCCTGTCTGTAGCTTTATTAGTTAGTAGTGCAGGAAGGCTCTGCCTGCCCCACCCGTGCTGGGACCTCAAGGGGCTGGGCTCACTTTGAAGTTAATGTGCCCATTGGGCAGGTGGTTGGTGTGGATTTTGTGCAGAAAGTAGATGTCCTTAACAAAGAGGTTGAACACCGGTATGACAATCTTCTCGCGGCTGCTGTTTGCTGTCTGGGACCTCTGCGTCGCCCCCTGCAGGGCTGTGCGGTAGTTGCAGAAGTTGCTGGATGGGTCCATGTGATGCTGCAGGCACAGAGAAGACAGAGTGAGTCCCTCAAACAGGCTCATGATGCCCCTCTGTAGAGTATGGGACACAAATGGAGAAGGCACAGTCCTGGGGGGCCCAGCAGTCAACACGAGGAGAAAGGCCTAAAACAACCCCTCAGCCCCCAGGCCTTGGACGGCTACACAAGTGTGCCACGGCCTTGCCTAACCTGGTGGGTCCATGTTTCATCCTTTAAAGCTTCCTTTGCTCTCCTACACAAACTGACACCGCTCAGGCCTCAGCTACTCCACAAGGCACAGTACTAGTGTTTTCTCAAAACAAAGTAAGAGGCAGACGAATCCCTGAGTTTGACGCCAGCCTGGTCCACAGAGTGAGTTCCAGGAATAGCCAGGGCTACTTAGAGAAACCCTATCTCGGGGGGGGGGGGGGGGCTGGAGAGATGACTCAGTGGTTAAGAGCACTGGCTGCTCTCCCAGAGGACCCAGATTCAATTCCCAGCTCCCACATGGAAGCTCACAGCTGTCTGTAACTCCTGTTCCAATGGATCCGACACCCTCTCACAGACATACACGCAGGCAAAACACCAGTGCACCAATAAATTAAAAATAATAGAAGGTTTCTTTAAAAGTATTCTGTGAAGAGCTTCACATGAATTGTCTGCCAGCCTCTGGGGAACCTTTTGGGCCAGGATCAGGAGATGCTGACTGGCCAGTGTCACTGGTTCAAATCCTCACTGTCACTCTCTGGGGCTCACTTTAGGTGCTGATTCCACCTGAAGCAACCAGGTCAGGGAGAGCTCAAGGGTCCACCACCAAGGCCAGGCCCACTGTGTGTAAGACAAGAAAGACGCCACCAGCCTCTGAGGACCCTCTGGACAACATGGGATGAGAGGGGGCCAGACACTAGTACCTCCAAGACATCAAACTTGGCCGTCTTGACTTTGGACCACGTTTTCTTCAGCCGCGCCACTGGACTGAGGTTCATGCCCGCTGGAGGGACATTGGACAGACGTCAGTGTGTGGAGGAGCAGGTGGCACGAGCAGCCCCACCTGCACCTGGACAACTCACATATGATGGCCATCATGGAGTTGAAGTTCCCGATGTTGAAGCACTCTCGGGCCACATCGATGAAGAACTCCAGCATGCGGGTCCGGTGTTTCTTCTTTACCACCTGGAAACAGTGGGTCTGCCTTGGCATGGAGCCACCAAGGGGCCACTGGGCAAAGACGCAGGGTGGCCATCAGACTTAGCTGCATCTTCAGTGACCAGATAGATGTCCCAACGTGCTCCATGAAGCCGTCTGCCTCAAAGACTGGGGACAATAAGCCCACTATAATTGGCTCAGTAGCGCCGGGCATAAGGAGAGAACTCCAGGAATGAGGTCTTAGTCATCATGGAAAAGGATCATTGCTAGATGTGCGATTCTGGTGGCTGGGGCAGGCTGAGGTCCTGGCAGTGGGCACTACATGCATTTACTTGAGACTGCAAGTGCAGGAGTCGGCCTTGCAGAGATGGTAGGGAAGGCCATCTTACCTGGTCTGCTACATGGAAACTTACCCGGCACACCTCTGTAGCCACCAGCATGCTCAAGCAGTTGAACCAGTTGTCATAGGCCTCTAGACTGTAGGTCTTAGTCATGTCTCCTCGGCACTAGAGGGGAAAAGCATTTCACAGGGAGTCCTGGAGACCCTACTTTGACAAGCCAGTCACCATGGCTGGCCAGGTCCCAAGGCCAAGGCTTGTTCTGGACCACGCCGCCTTCTCCTTAGCTGTTCTGACAGGCTAATCCATCAGTCCAGACTCACGTCTCCCATGACACTCTGTATAGTCATCACTGACCCCCACAAAAAAATCCCAGAAAGGCCACAGCCACACCCATTGGGTGGCATGGTCCAGTACGCCCAAGTGCATACCACATACTGAGAGGCCTGCACCCGCCTATGCCAGGCTCAGCTGGACCAACCACCAGCCCTGGCTCCCAGAGGGTGCCCACTCACCCTGTGGTTGTCCAAGGAGTCCATGTGGCTGATGATCTGCATCAGGTCCTCGGGGCGGATGCTGTTGACCCTCTCCTTCAGCAGGAGACAACAAAGAGAGGGGGTCTGAGCTTCAAGGGAGTGTGAAAGAGACCCCGGGAGCAGAAAGAGCCTTCCCAGGGCAGAAACTATCTCCTTCCAGGCCTTCCTTGTATCCCGAGACCACCATAGGCCAGTGCTCCCCTCCCCATCCCACACAGACAGGGATGGCAGACTCTTACAAACACCCCTTGCTCTGGTGGGCGCACGGTGGGAGTCAGCAAGCCAGCTTCCCTATCACAGCCCAGACCAGCAGGGCGTCAGCCTGCAGCACCCAGCGGCTAAGCACTTCTACGTGTGGCCAACCCCACCCTATGCTGTGCAGAGCATGCAGCAGCACTGACCAGTTCGATGTGAGTCAGCTGCTGGGCCAGCACCAGGGGTCACTGCACACACCCAGGATGTCTTTCTGGGCGGCTGGTGGCTTGGCCTTAAGGACAGGCCCTTTGTCCACAACGGGTGACCGGAGCTTCTCCCGAAGCTCCTGGAGCTGACTTCGGGCAGCCAGGGACAGCAGCAAGCTTTGTATCATCTGGGCGATGGCTTTCTTCACCGTGCCATTCTCCTGTGGGGATCAGGGCTTCGTGAAGGTGCTGGGGTGGGTGAACAGCATGGCCACGCCTACCGCAGAGAGCCCCATCTCACTTCTAGGGCCGTGTCTGAACTTTGGCTCCCACCCTCCCATCCAAGCCTACGTATGCCTTTGGGCCCTTGATGGCAATGTGGACCACCACAGTGTGGCCCCCTGAGACGCAGCAGGGGAGGATGGCCTTAGTGGGTTGTCCTGCTAGGGGAAAGGGAAGAAGGTAGGGCTAAGGCTTGGTTTGTGGGTCTGAAAAGGTTGTCAGTATAGCACCCTGCCTCCATAGCAGGAGGAACCCAAAAGGGTTTTCTCCCTAGGCGGGGTGCCCTAGGCCCACTGGCATCACAGGGGTCTCCACAGGCTTCCCTACCCAGCAAACAGGAGCTGCCTCCGTCCTGGGGAGAAGCCATGCAGCTCTTCAGCTTCTGTCTCTACTAAGGCCAAGACAAGTCTGGGATCCAGGAAGAACAGACAGGTTCCTAGAGCAGCCCAGAGATCCCACCCAAACCCGGGTTGCTGGAGGCCCGCATGGAGTCACGGTAGCTGCTGTGAGAACACAGGTCCATCTAGCCCACTGCTGCCCTGCTCAGCTATTGCCTATGGTGCTACACAGAAACCCAATGAACGGGACCACCTACGAGGACATTCCTGTAGAAACTGTCCCCCACCGTAAACACCCAAGCAGCCTGGCCGAGGATCGAGGGAGGATCACCTCATCACACTGAGTGACACGGTGTGCGATGGCCTTCAGCTCAGCCAAGGCCTTCTCGTCCTGGAAGTCGTAAGGGAAGGCCTCGGTCCACTCCTTTAGCAGCTGCACAATCTTGGTGGAGAAGGACTTCAGCTTGACCTGGGGCAGTGGGAGAGTGTGTGAGAGCCTCACCCACCATGCAGCGGCAATGGTGCAAGCTGCCCTTTGCCTGAGGGCTGTGCCCCTCCCAGGAGCCTGTGCTGGGCATGCAGCCCCTGTGTGCATCTGAGGTTTCGCTGTAGCTACAGCATGTGATTCTCATTTGTTTCTTATTTCCCTGAAGTGGACTTTTTTTCACTTAAACTCACTTAAAAAACAAAACAAAAACAAACAAACAAAAAACAAAACGCACCACTACCAGGAGAGAAAAGTGGTTTTACTTGCTAGAGTTAAACATTACCCATAAAAAACACACAGTAAAAACCAAGAAGAATCACATTAGATGCAAAACTGCTCCGCCTTCTCTGCCAAAGACGAGTTTGGCAGGTACTGGGAGGAGGTGCAGCCCGGAGAAGGAAGACAAGTGGGAGCTGCACCCAGCCCAGGGCTGGGGAGGAGAGAATTGGTGTGCTAGGTGAGGCTGTTTATTCTACTCAAAATGCCTGTGTAGCCTCTGCCCAGGGAGGAGAGCAGAGAGGCTCAAATCACTCAACCGTGCCCACTTAAGCCAAAGCCCTCTGGCATATGACTACCCCGTGCCCTAACTGGCTTATCATCATCGCCACTACCCAAACCAAGCCGCAGTATTGGCTTCAAGATCACTACTGCTACAGGTCTCACTTTCCTCAGACCCAACCTGCAGGCTCATGAAGTCTTGCCCAGCTCGGTTTAACCAGTAGCTGTTCTGGATGCTGGAGCTAGCAGATACTAAAGGCTGCACTGCCTGGCCAGCAGCTCTAAAAAGACCGATGGGGTGTACAAGTGTTCATGGCTCCTCCCACAAGCTTCCAGTAGAAGGCTGGACCACAGAGTACAGGCTGTCACACTGGTACAGACCCGCCAGCTCCTGCACAGCAGACCCATCACCCTTTCCTTTGTACCAGACCGTGAATTGGCCCAGGCATCTGACCTCTAGAGCCTTGGAATGATTGTGGCTTCCTGACCAATGTCTCAATCCAGAAGGGTCCAACAGCCCTACTGGGACTACTGATGTTCATTTATGTGAGTGGTTGCTATCTGAGGGCACAGTCACCTGACCCCCACAGAGGTGCTGGTGACTAAGACTCCTCTAATATCTTTGCTATGAGACCTCAATTCGGGGAATCTGGCACAGACCAGGAGGCCAGCTGTCCGTGGGGTGCTGCCCTCGGAGGGTGCAAGCATTGCCCAAGCTAGCGGTTCCAGCAGCTTGGAAAGAATTCTCAGTGCTGGTGTTACACCTCCAGACCTGAGGGGCCGCTGCTCTGGGCTGCAGCAGGACAGAATCCCTCTGCGCACACTCGGCCTCCAGGCTGAGCCATACCCTGCTCTGCACACTGTATTCGCTGCCTCTCTCCAAGCTAGGAGACACGGGCCATCGTCCCTTCAGTGGCTTACCTTCTCAGGCCCGGCCTCTAGCTGTTGCCGCTGCTCCAGGCAGATCTGCCCAACTCGAGCCAGGAGGTCATGGGGGGGCATGAAGACCCGGGAACTCAGGAGAAACGTGAATATATATGTCCTCTAAAGGAAGGAGAGGGGGATGCTGATCAGACTGCTTCCACAGGAAGGCTCAGTTGTACGGCTATGCCTGCCCACCTAGGAGGCTGGAATTCCCCAGGACCCTCCTGTCTCACCCCGTGATGGGAGTCCTCCAGGCCTGATGCCAGCTTCATGGGGCCTAGCCCAAGCCAGCCAGAAAGACTTAGGTGACGCAGCCCGTGGCCAGCGGTTCTCATATCTTGCGTCTCCCATGGGTCCATTCCTATGGGATCTTCATAGGATCCTGACTACAGGTTGGGGGTCCTCTGGGGAACTCTATCCCACTTAGATGTTTGACTACTCCCATTTGGCGGCTGTAGGCTGGGTTGCCTAGGTCCCTAGGCCCAACTCCAAGCCCACAGGACAGGAATTTACTTGTTCTAGCTTGAGGCCAACTGGGCTAAGTCTGTAGGGATTACAGCCTGAAGCAGGACACATTCCTGCCATTGAGGGGCGCACAAGGTTACTTGAGGTAGTTCTCCCTGGGACACTGGGTGTTCCTCTGACCCTGTAAACTTCCTGTGACATGTCTCAGGCTGTACAGAAGGATTTCTCAGGCATCCCAACTAGCAGGTGAGACTCTCAGGGGCCACCTTATAAGAAGATGGATGACTCAGACAAGTAAGAAAAAACATAGTAGGGTCACACCATGTGTGTGCTCTGTATGTACACGGAAGGGAAGATCAGGAACTGAAGAGGAGCCAATGCACTGCTGGACTACTCACTCCACTTCCTGACCTGCTGCCCATCTTCCTGGCAACCTGTAGGGGGCATCCCAGGGCACAGTGCTCTGAGAACTAACTGGACGACAGCAGGCTGAGGTACTCGGTGATAGCCCACATGGGGATCTTTCCTTGCTTTGGCACAGATCATGGCTCCATAGCATAGCCAGGGTTGAGGGACTGTGGCCCTATCCTGGGTTTCTCTGGGACCTAGGGTTCCTCCTCTCGGCTCTGTCTCAGTCTCTCAGCAGCCATTTCGGTACCACCAGCAGCACTATCAGTCCTAACTAGTCCCTGACAGGGCTTACAGGATGGATGGAAGGAAGGACAGGGAAGGCTTGTCTTCCTAGAGCCCAGGTAGGGCAGGGTGGCCTTGAGGTAGAGAAGCCAAGCTGGCCCAAGCACAGCCCTTAAGAGGCAGCTAGAGGAGCTGGAGAGGCATCTTAGTGGTTAAGAGCACTTGCTGCTCTTCCAGAGGACCCAAGTTCAATCCCCAGCACCCACAACTGTCTCTAATTCCAGTTCCAGGGTTTCCTAACATAAATGCAGGCAAAATACCCATATGCATAAAAAAAAAAGATAGCCAGGCATAGTAGTACACAGGTTTAATCCAGCACTCCAGAGTCAGAGGCAGGTGGATCTCTGTGAGCTCGAGGTCAGCCTAGTCTACGTAGTGAGTTCCAGGACAGCCAGACCTACATAATGAGACCCTGTCTCAAAAGACCAAAAATTAAGTTAACTAAAATAAAGAGGAAGCCACAGAGCAGCAATTCCTCCTACCCTGTATCTGACGGCCAAGAGCCTGACTCTGCCCGAGGATAGACATGGCTGCTTGGCTGGGACTAGCCTGCCAAGCTACTCTAGCTAGGAGATGCCATGCATCAGGGGTGAAAGGAAAGCCAAATATGACAAGATACTGTCTTCTCTGTTCCCAGGATGCCCGATGCCATCTTGAGCTGAGGAAGAAGGCTTTAGGCTAATAGTGGGCAGGAAAAGGGCTCTGTCGTCCACGTGCCTCAGAGAAGGGGTGGGTCTCCTCCTTTGGACTTTGTGCTTCTCATCTCAGGGATGGGCTCTAGCAAGCAGTTTGAGATAACAGGCCACAGGAGCCCCATGCTGACCTCACCCTGTCAACTCTTCTTCCTCCAGAGTGGACCCTTTGCATATCTCTGCTTCCTGTGTGTCTTCCCCTCATTTTAACCTGCTTGAGAGCAACAGGAAAGTCACTGCAGCTTCCTGCACACAAGACTTTCGTGTGTGGAGTAGAAGGTGACGAAGGGCCAGGAGGCAGGGTTGGCCCTGCTACCCATCCACCGCCTGCTGCTCGGTCAACTCTACAGCCCTGTCTGGGCCTTCCTCCCACCCCGGAAGCAGCCTTCCTTGGAGACCAGGTTACCCCTCCCTGTCACTTGCTGCCCCAGCTCCCGCAGTTCCCAGCCACTCACATCAGGATAATAGTCCACTGTTGGGACCAGGTGCTCCATCAAGGCCTCCAAGGACCCTGAAGTGAGACGTCCATCTTGGAAAATGAGGTCCCTGGAGCCGCTGCTGGCCCCGCCTCCTCTTTCCCCCATGCCGGGCTGCACCTGTCTGTTACAGTTGGGCCCAAGGATGCTGGAGAAGACCACAGATGTCTGGGGCATAGCTTCCTGGGAAAGGAGAACAGGGATTCGGGATCTGTCCTAGGTGGCCTGCAGTCTACATGCATGCTAGGCTGACTAGAGGCCCCAAGGAGAGATGGCCGGGCAGCTTGGTGGTCCCAAGAGTGCTCCAACTCTGATTAGAATTTCTTTAACACCTGTTCCATGCACCCTAGATCTCACTCCAGGGACCCTGACACAGTATAGGTCCCCTGTGTCCTAATCACGGGTCTCCGGGGATTATATTCAGGAGGAGAATGAACATCGGAGCAAGTAGAGGAGCCTGTGGTCAAGGCAGCCTGGGTGAAGAAGTGGGGATGGATGGTGATGTGGTTTGGTGGTTGGTCACCAGCAATGCAACTCTAAGGATAACCAAGGAACACCCTAGGGGCAGCAGATGCCAACTTCCTGAGGCCAATGCCTGTGGACGTTAGTGGATTAGCAGGGACAGTAGTCTGAGGACTGGGGTAATCAATGCATGCTGTAGGGCCAGGGTACAGTGTGCTGCTGCTGAGAGAGCTAAGAGTCTGCTCTGAGCCTAGCAGCTAAGGCATGTGGCAAGAAAGGCATTTGGGAGCTGATTGTCTGATTCTGCCTGAATACTGGGAGGGCTTGTCTGGTCAAGAAGAGGAGGGAGTGGGACTCACCCTGGACACTGTGAAGAGCTGTCAAGCCTGAGCCACTAACCAGCACAACACAGAGCAGCAGACAGGGGCTGGGGAATCATCTTGCTTTGGGGTATGTGGGATCAGAGGCTGGCTCAGACAGGACAGCATCCTGCTGTAGCCCAGGACTAGCTAATGTGGATGCAGGCACCTGCCTCACAGAATCCCTACCTCACATGCAGCTGAGTCTGAGAAGGTGGCAAATCAAAAGCCCCCTGAACTTCAGTCTCCCTACTGCCCAGAGTAGCCAGCCAGCTGTGGTGGTTTGAATGAAAATGGTCCCCACCTGTTCTATATTTGAATACCTGAACCCCAGTTGGTGGAACTGTTTGGGGAGGATTAGGAGATGTGGCCTTATTAGAAGGGATGTGTCACAGGGGCAGGCTTTGAGGTTTCAAAAGACTACACCTTTTCCAGTTAGCTCTCTTTGTGGTTGAGTCTCAAGATGTGAGCTCTCACATCCCAGCATCATGCCTGGCTGCCAGTTGCCATGTTCCCCACCGTGATGGTCATGGATACGCCCTCTGAAACCATAAGCCCCAAAAAACCTCTTTTTTCTATAAGCTGCCTTGGGCATGGTGTCTCATCATAGCAACAGAAAAGTAATAAACACATCAGCCAAGAAGGGATCAGGACAGTGAAGTTTTTGTCAATGGAGTGCATGTGAAGCCAGATCCCGAGAGCATATCCTCCCCTTGTTGGCTAGATGGCGCTATCTGCAGGGCTAGCCTCGTCTCTCATCCCTGGAGACAGGTGGACACAGGGCACTGGCAGCTGAGGGCAGATGGAGGAGTCAGATCATCCTGACATGAAAGAGGCCACAGTCAGCACTCGTGGAGTTTAGAATTTGGCTCCACTCCAGCAGGGCGCCCACCCATCTCACAGACCCAAAGCCCTCCTTTGAGCAGAGAACCCTCATGCTGAGAGGGAGCCTGTTCAGAAAGCACTTAAAAAAAAGGCCCCATGCTTTCTCTGGGTCTGCGACCCCTACACAGCCCAAACACAGAGCCTGGCATCAGCAATGCAAACTTGTCAGACTGCAGAGCCATACCATTCTTGCCTCAGTTTGTCCACTTTGCAAGACAGAAAATGATCGTGCCTACTTGACTTCCATGAAACCACTGCCCCACTACATACACACAACTCCGCACGGCTACAGTGATGACCTTTCCCAGAAGGGAATAAGCAGTAAGCGGTGGTTCTGGCTTACCTGGCAGAAACCTCAGATTTCCCTGGAACTCTTGAAAAAAAAATCTTATGCCACAAGTGGAGAACCCCAAGCAAAGCCCCAGGAAGAGGGGAGAGGAGCCCATACCAGAATGTGTCCCTTAAAGTTCAGGTAGGCAGCAGCCCCGTGGCTGGGGCACCTCACACGTGTTAGGTGTACATCACTTTTAGGCCCAGCCTTGCTCTGCTGCATCAGAAACGCAGGATCAAGCTTGATACTGTGCCCCAGTAAGTTTGCCAGGGATCCCTGGGTCGAGTATGTGGACCCTGACCTGAGAAAAGCCTTCACTTTTCAGACCACGACACTGAGGCCAACTGGGACAGAAAGCAAGTAAAGAAATCCAAAGATCTCCAGGTGCAGCCCGAGCGCTCCGTCCCCAGGAAGCCTCCCTTCCCTTCACCCTAGACGAGCACGAGGCCGGAAGAGGCTGGGCATTGACTTCTGTGTACCCTCGCTGGCCCAGATGGCACTCGGTGGCCATCTGTACAATCAAATAACCAAACGACACTGGTGGGCCCCATCACCTATGGCTGACCTGCTGGCCTCAGGGATCACAGAGGCTTGGGTGGACCTCAAGTGCACGCAGTACTGACCGTTCAAAAGGTGACCAGCAGGTGGTAGCTTTAGCCAATAGCACCTCCACATCTCACACTACCAGAGTTTTGCCTCTGAAGAGGTAGCAGGGGCTCTGGACAGGAGGTGTTATTAAGGGTAAGGGTGAGGGCGGACATGCTCTGACTTCCCCCGAGCTCACGTGGCCCTGCTGAGCCCCTGGGCAAGACTGCCATATGGAACCTGCTAGAGGAACCGGAGCCAGAGGGAGGCTGCCCGCGTCTCCGTATGCTGTGGCTCTGCTGTTACAGACGGGACAGTGAGACTTGCTGCCCTCATGGAGAGAAGTCTGTGAGGAGCCAGTAGGGGTGCCTAGAGCAGGCATGGTATCTCAGAGGCTGAGACACCCCGCCCTGGGAATCTGAAGTCTGCAGGAATCACTTGGAAGTAACACAGGCCAAAGGCTAATACTCAGCTTTGTAAATGACAGTGGTTGGTGGCCCCAAATCATCTCATTTCCTCTGTACTGTCGTTCCGCTCTTCCCTGAGTGCTCCATAGAGGTCAAGTCACGTGTCCAGACAAGTGAAGGAGGCCAGGATGCAGAGACAGCTAACAGTAAAGGCGGGAGGAGACAGGGCTGGGTCTGTTGGGTTGAGATGCGCAGCCTCTGGGAAACTCAGGGCATAGGAAGTGTGCTTCTGAAGTCTGGCAAGAAGTCAGAGAGCCCCTTACACGGTGCCTGCACTGGGCCCTCATCGCCTACACCACCGGTGCCACTGACTGGTGCCACTTGCAGGCCTCGTGCCCACCAAAGACACAGCATGCATTGTCTGCAATGTCAAATGCGCAGCAAGAGCACCTGGTCCTGTTAAAACGTAAGATCTTCCAGGCCTGGCCTGTGGGTGGAATCTGTCTCTGATCAAGACAAACAGGTGACTCTGTGTCTTGTCCCCTGGACATTCCAGCCTCCAGTGCCTGTGCCAGCTAAATGAGGCTCCTGCCACTGCGGCTGAACACTAGAACAGCCCAGGGACTTTTCAAAGCCATCTTGCTCAGCTCTCGCACCATCTGGGGGTAAGCTTGGCTCTGCCATTTCCCAAGGATTTCCAGGTACAAAGGAGTTTCAGAAAGCCGCTGCACCCAGTCCCCCTGTGGCGCTGCAACTGTCAGAGGGCGCAAGAAGCCCCACAGGCCAGCCAGAGAGACTCGAGGCCAGACTTGGGTGTGCTGGCTTCTGAGGCCCACCTTTGCTTCTCCCCCAGTCCAAAATAAGTTGGCCTGGGCCGGGCTGCAGCCCCTGTACGTGTGAGGGATAGGCTGCACGTAGCTGGCTTTACCCTACTCATCCCTTCCTCTCCATTCAGGCAAGAAAACAAGTGCCTTCTAATTACAGCCCTAATCAGCTCCATAAAGCACCTCGCAGCCAGACGGACAAGTGACTCACTGTCTCCTCGCAGACAGATCTTGAAAGCATTTCAATTCCCACATTAAGCCAGGTGGTATGAGGGCAGGTCCAGGGATCCAGGCTGCAAGACTACTGGAAGGGTCTCTCCTGCCCAGAGGTGAGAAAGACTGCTTCCACACATGGGTTTACCTGACTCTGTGGAGCCGCCACTGGGGCGCCCTGTGCGGGCAGAGCTCTCCTGGCCTGAAAGAAATTGAAGTTGGGTGCACAGACCATGCCCACCGCCTTCAGAGCCACAGCGACCTTTGGGGTCGGGTGGGCATGGAGGGCTGCCTAGCAGAGGAGACCCCAAGAAGCATTTGCTAGCCACTGGGATGGATGAGTTGAAGGCTGGCCAACTGGCTAGAGGAGAGAGAGTCAACTTGACCAGGTCTGGGAGCGTCCTGCCACTACATTGTGCCTCTGCCCAGCTCCCCTGCCACCATACCCCAGCACGGCCTGTCCTTCTCTCTAGGCTCAGCCACAGTGCCCACTTGGCATTCTTCTGCTCCTGGTCATGGAGTGTCTCACAGAGCCCTGCTGCCAGACTCCCACTTGCAGCCCCTCCCCAGCTCAGCACGGATGGCATTGCCTTGGGACATCTCCAAGGTCCTGTCTACACCCTCCTGTGACCATCCAGCCCCCATTTCCCTGAGTCTTCTGTGACTGCAGGTCCTACGCCCAGGACATGGGAGAAAGCTTGGAATGCAGATTCAAGAACATGCTCTCTGCCTTCACCTCTGTGATGAAGCCTCTGGGCTCCTCCAAGCCCATTTCCTCGACTGTAACTAGTGGGTTTCCATCTCTCCTCCCTAGAGCTGTGTGAGGGCTAAGTTAGAAGATGAAAACCAGTATGTGTGTGTTCCTCGAGCAGTATCAGGTATGGCCATGTAGCCCATGATGCACCCTGCCAAATTGTTTCAGTGGTTGTCCCTGATTCTGACCGTGGCCTCTGACCTAAGGCTGCAGAGCCGTCAGCACACACCAAAGCTCTTGCTGAGGCATGAGACAAGCAGACCCATTCTGTCATGAGCATACCAGAACCTGGGACTGCTACAGCTAACACCTAGCTGACTTTTACACCTTGTGTGCAAATTTCAACCTGTGGGGCACAAAGACCAGTAAGAAAATTCCACCCCTCACTCCAGTTAGTCAGACACTTCACAGAGCTCCGCCAAAGACACCGTGAGGTGTGCGAACACATTCCCGAGTCTATGCACTTGGCCTGCTGTCCCCCTGGGACCACGCTCCCCAATGAAGTGTTCACACGCAGGCTTCCACTTCAGCTTTGATCTCTGAGGATAACAGACATTGTCTCGCTTCTGTGCCCCTCCAGCATCTAGAACACGCTTGTGTTGACAGCTCCAAAGTGTCACGCGGGAAGGGTCAGGAGCCCCGCACCTCACCAAAAGCCAGCTTCCCTCCCGCTGTTGATAAGAGCGATCCCACATCTGTGTCAGGACCTCAACTGCAGACTTCAGCATAGAAACGCTGTAGGGGGCACATGGAGGATGGCTGCAGGCTCAGAACAAGCACATTGAGATGTGAGCCAGGCAGGCTGTAGTGTAGAAATGACTACGGTCCCTGATGTGGAGACGCTTCCAGCAGCTGTGTGCTGGAGCCATGCCCTAGCACAAGACAGCAGCAGCGGCAGGCAGCCAGCTCTCAGAGACTTTGGGGATCTGACAGAGTTGAGAGAATAAGATATTTAGCAGGATGCCCACAGCTGCAAGAGACCCTGGAAAAGGACAAGAGGGTCAGCAAGACCCGGCAGACGATCATGAAGGAGTCCCCTCTTCCAGCCCCTGCAGAGATTTTAGTGGCACGCTAGCATAGACAGAGCTGGCTCTAGCCACTGTGGTGTCTTTAGCTACTTTTCTTGTCTCTGATAAAACACCCGACGAAAGCGACCTACAGGAGAGAGGACTTTTCTGACTCACAGCTGGAGGGTACAGTCCATCAGGACTGGGGAAGGAATGGCAGCAGGAGCTGGAGGCTACAGGTCACACCTCCTGCAGGGAGGTGGTGCTCAGAGAAGACTGCCCTCCACTTACAAACTCTATATGGGCTGAGAGGCTCTGCACCCGCCCCGGGAGTCCTGGGACTGAGAACAGCTGCTGCACTTGAGGCCAGGACACTCAGAGCAGAGGTACTGCCTTCTCTCACTATACAGGCTGTATGTGGCCTCTTCACGCCTGTACTGGTCCAGGCCTGAGCCATTGCGCTGTCCTTTCTTACTCTCATGTGCTTTTCCTGCTTCCTGTCCTAAGGATGCCCAGGGAAGACAAGAGCCAGGTAGAGCAGGGAGGCTGGGATGTGGTTTGGCCTGCCAGTGGTCTCATTAAAGACTCGGCCCCTTGCTGCCAACAATCAGCTGAGTTGGACCCGGGTAAGGGATGGATGCTGACTGCACATTAATGTCAAGTCACCGCACTGCCCGAGAGCAGGCTGTTCTCACTCCTGTCCTGGACCTGCAGCCTGCCCTGTCACTGTCCCTATGTTTTGGGCATGTTCCCAGGAGACACACCCTCATCTTTTTCCTGTCAGCCTCTAACTTGATGCTTCAGAAGTTCTAGACAGCAATGCAGGTGAGGGGAGAGGCTCCAAATGATCAGCTGGGACAGGAGCCTTATCCTTCAGGAGCCCAAGGGGGCAGTGCAGCCTATTCCAACTGACAGTTCTGGGTCCTCAGACTTTTGAGGCCCAGCTACCTGCTCCTAGCACCAACTCTTTCTGGCAGGCTCCTTCCCAAGGAAGAGGCAGGGATCAGCACCCTCTGTCTTCCCAGAACACCTGGCCCAGAGTGACTTTATAAAGTGCAACTCTCCATCCCGGAGGCACTAAGGGGAGAACTTTGGATGGCAGAGAGTCCACTGGCCAGGAGGCTGGCCCTAGATACAGCCACCCCCATCCCAGCAGAGACTAGGACAACAGCCTAAGGAGGGACAGTCTCATGCCCAGCTGGGAAGCCAGTCAGGCCTCCTCTTTACAACTCTAAAGGAAGAACTGCCTGGGGCAGGATTGTCCAGCACATTCAGAATCCAGGGCCCTTCCCGGAGTCTGTGGTTCTAGACATTCCTAAGAAATGTAAAAGCAGTTTCAAACTAACGTTGTTGAGTTTCAAATGTCTATTATTAGAAATTAGAGAGAGCCGTGAGCTGGACGTCAATGTAACTGGACTCAGGTTAAGTGCCGCTCTCCTTAACACAGAAGAACGCTCCTGTCTCAGGTAAGGACGCCAAGTCCTGGCCCTGGGGCCTGCATTCCGAAGCTCAGGCTGGCAGTGATGTTCAGCACGCCCAGGTCTGCCTTCCTCCATAGCCTCCAACGCCCCCCTTAAGTGTCCTAGCAGGGGTGAGAGCACAATGGCTGAACCTCTGCCCAGATGGACAAGTAAGTGGGCAAAGCTATATTCCTGCAGCATTCTGCACGTGGTTTCAGGGGTTCTGGGGCTCCTGGAGGGTTGTCCATAGGCCCCAGGCAGAGATCAGGACTAGGACAGAAACGGCCCTGAGGGTGGATTTTGCATAAGTACCCAGGGTTCCACCAGAAGGTGGGGGGACATCAGCCGGCTCCCTGCCTCTGCCAGTTTGGGGAGGGGTCTGCTTTCTGAGGCAGCACCAGGCTTCTATTTTTTAACCTACTCAACAAAAACGGAGACTATTTTTAGCTCAGCAAGCTGCAGGACATCACAATTAGCAACTGAAAATTACACATCCTGCCTGTCTCTCCTCTGCTGGCTGGGTGGGGGTGCTCCAGGATAGAGCTGGGGCCCAGCCCTGTGCCCCAACCCTCAAGAGCACAAAACCAAAAGGGCAGATTCAGAGGCCACAGTCAGGGCTCTGCTGACTGCTTCGACTTAGGTAGAGGGCATATGAGCCCAGCTCTGCCAGGGACCCTACAAAATGGCTCCCAATCACTCTTCCCAGAAATCATTTGTGCTGGGCTGGGCAGGCAGTGAGGTGTGGAGCCTCTCCTCCTTGCTCGTTAATGAAATGCTTATTTGAATGCTCACTGCTCACACAACCAGTTTCCAGGTGCCAGCACAAGCCTGTAAGCCTTCAGTGGGCCAGACAATCTGCATCGGAGGCTTTGGACTTCTGTCAGCTCTCCCAGAAGGCTGCCATTAGGGTGCTGCCAGGGCCGCATTCTCTAGAGTACAGAGGTTCTAAATTACCACTAGGAATCTGAGCTGGGTGCTGGGGTAGTCCAAGGAGACAAAGGCTTAGTATGCTGAGGGAGGCAAGGAGCACACTTCCCCCACAGGCTCGACCACTCATCCTTGAAGGAGACTCAAGAGCCACTACTGGGCACTCACTCGGGACATTCAGCTCCTGGACATGCACACACCCATCCCCCATCTTCTGCCTACCTTCAGGGTCTGTTCCTTCCTGCCAATGGGGGAACAAATGAGCCTCACACCTCCTCTCCAGCCAGCATCCATCCCTTCAGGTCAGGGCAGAGGCAGATGACCTCCCCGTCAACCCACCTGACCCTTTGCCCTTTGTCACCTCCTGTTCCCTGGCTGGGTTCACAGACCAGAAGAGTTAGGGAAAGGAGGCACTGGTCACAGATGGGTCCACCGTGGTCTGAGGTACCATTTGCATTGAGGGGCAGTGGGAGGCGGGCAGGAAGAGCCCTGTGTGCGCAGGGTAGAAGTTGGGGAATCTGCTGAGGGAGAACAAGGCATCCTTGCAAGCACAGGCTATCCCCCCCTGCTCTATGCTAACACCTGTATCAGTTCTCTTGCCCTATAATATGCAGGTCCTCGTTTCCTCAGGCTGAAGTTCTAGTTTCCACTTAAAGCGGGTGGCACCTGGGGAGCTTGGCCCAGGTCCTGAGTGAAGAACACGTGACTCAGTCTCCAGGAGATCGCCAGGGATACAAGCTACAGGAAGGGATAACTGCCCGAGAGTCTTCACCCCAGGCTGTCTAGCCCAACAGACACCCTGCCTCAGTTTCCCTGGGAGACTGCCTTCCCTCCTCCCAGTTCTAGCCCCCAGGTAAGGGCTCCTAACTTTGAGCTGAGATGTCTCCCTTAAGCTCTTTGATTTTCAAACTTTTAAAAAACGTTTTATATGTACGCGCATCTTCCTGTGTGTGTGCACATGCACGACCTGCGCGCCCATGGAAGTCAGAGCTGAGCTACAGGCAGCTGTGAACCACTACTTGGTCCTGAGAACCGACCCTTGGTCCCTGCAGGAGTTGTTAAGTGTTCTTAACCATTGAGCTGAGCCATTTCTCCAACCCCACCTTTAAGCTCTTATTGATCTATCTGCTGGAGCCACACCCAGCACAGGGACAACGTTTCGCTCCAAGTATTGCCTGGGCCTGAGCTGGATAAGAGAAGCAAACTGCACCATCCCGCTGAGAGGCAGCACCTCCCCTGCAAGGTAGGACAGTGAAGAGAGGCTGCGAGGCTCCGGCTGAACCTGGTTGCTTTGACAAGACCAGGACACAGATGTGACTCCTGAACTACACAGACTGAGAGCTGGTGCTGCCTCTCCCCAGTCTTACCTCTGTGGCCCTCCTACCGCCCTATGTGTAAGACAGCCAGCTGGCCCACAGCACAGATGGAGAAACAGAGTCTGCCTCTGATTCCTGGCAGGTGGGTGCCTTGACCCAGGGTCAAGGTGGGTGCCCAGTCCCAGGCATGGGGGCTCAGAGTGGTGGTGGCATAGGGTGACCACTTGGCTCTTGCCCATGTTAGGGGTACAGAGATAACATGCTTTCCTCTCAGCTCAAAGGCCCCTGAAATTGTCACTCTCTCCTCACTTTGAGCCCCTGGGGTCTCTACAGCAAGGAAGTTCTCTCTGGTAGAACAAGGCTGGCCCCCAATCCAGTGACTGGCCTGGGGGAGCTCCAAGCCTGGGGGACATGAGACAGCTGGTAGGCAATGGGCCAGATGTTGGTTTCCACATAAGCCAAGCTTCAAGAAGTCACCTTCACAGTGCTATGAGGAAAGGCCACATTCGGGGCTGGTGAGATGGCTCAGCAGGTAAAGGCACTTGTGCCGAGCCCGAAGATCTGAGTTTGATCCCCAGGACCCACACAGTGGAAAGAGAGAGCCGACCATTGCTGGTGTCTGACCTCCACACGCATGCCGTGACTCCCGTGTCCCGCACATGGATGCAAAAACAAACACCTGTCATTATAATTTTTTTTTAAAAAGAAGGGCCACAATGGCCTTCGTGTGCTCTTCGAACAGGCCAGGGCCTGGCATAGGGTAGCCTCCCACAAGGAGGCGGCTGCCATGGGAACCGGAGTGCCAGGCGCAGCACCTCCTCCGGTGCCTTCTCCACAAAGGCAGGGCCTGAGAGCAATGCTGATAATTAAAGCTTTGTTACAGGCACATGGCTCACTTTCTTTCCTTCTGAAACCCTTTTCATTTCCATATTTACTATGAATTAACTGGAGGAATCTTGCCATCTCCACACTCCTCTGCTCAGAATCTGCTATGTCTGAGCTTTCTCCTCCCTTTTTACTCCCCAATTGTTCTTTTTGTCCATCAGCTTCTTCTGGTGGCTGCTCAAGAGACAGAATGCCATTGTCCACCAATAACTACTCCATTATTGAGGTTTGAGAGGCGTGGGGTGGGAGCAGGTGGAATTTCAGAGAATCCCTGGCCTTTCCCAGTAGGCAGGGTAGCTGCAAGCTTGCCTCCCACTGACCCAGAGCTCGGGCGGCAGCAGCTCTTGGCCTGTGACCTCATTTCCTCTTAAGCTGAATCTGTAGGATTTAACTGCCTCTCTCGTGTGCAGTTTGACCTCCAGGTCTTGGACTTCTGGAGTCAAACCGGCCACAGACATGGATAGCCGGCCAACAGGGCACCTTAGCAACTAGTCATTCTCTTTCTAGGATTCTCCGCAGGGGCCATGGAAGAGGGCGGAGAAATGATGTAGGAAGCAACCCTTATGAGGTCCTCTTTCTGGAACAGCGTCCCCTGCAGAATGCCGGAATAGGATGCCCTGCTACAGGTCAGAGCCTAGTGCGGAGGCCAGGACTCCTGCCTGGATCCAAAAGGAAGACGCTTGTGCACACTACTGACAGCTTAGGCCAGGCCACAGCCCTGCACAAGGACATGGTAGAAGAGAGACGCAACGAGCTGGCTGGGGGCAGAGGTAAGGGCCCTAAAGAGGCTGGGTCAGAAGGATGGATGGGATGGGCAGGGCAGGTGCTTCTAGGAGCTATCAGCCACCCTCCATGGCTGCTTGTGAACGTCAGATATAGAAAAGGAACAGAGGGTCCTTTTAATTTTAAATGACACCTAATTAGACTGAGCAAAAAAAAAAAAAATTTCCTTTGTGTTTAAAAACAAATCAGCCACTTGTTTGGATTATCATCTTGGCATACATCCAGAGAAGCATCCCTGAGACCCATGCTGCTTGGGAACAGGGAGCGTTCTGTGTATCGGCGAGTGGGAAGGTGGTGAGGAGCACCATCTCTCTGCTGGGCCCTTGTCCAGCGGCTGCAGACTCTGAAACATAGCAGAACACGTGTCCAAGTATCCCCATGCCATGTAACACAGCATTCCCGTGTGTCCGTGTCCTGGGGGTTCATCCGGGGCAGCGGCATGACCACCTCTGACCTCTGTCGTTCCCAAGGACAGTTCACATCAAATGTCCAAAGGGCTGAAGTCATCATCCCAGGACTTACAGCTCAGGGGTGATGCACAGGGCGTTTAAGACCTGTGGCGTGACTGTCATCGTCAGGGACCCCTCACCTGGCCAACAGTAAGGGAAGGGCAGGGGAAGGGTGAGGTAACCTGGGGTGAAAGCAAGAGGAGTGGCCAGATCCCGTGGGGAGGGGCCAACCAGGGGGCCAGCCTTCACAGAAATTCTAAATAAAACAGAATTATGCTAAAGAAGACAAAGGGAAGGACTTGCCAAAAGGTAAATAAATAAATTTAATGGAAGGGAATAGAACTTCTTAAGTTCAAGAGCTAATTCTTTTAAATACAATTTAAGAGATAAATCTTGCAATGGGACACAGTGGTCCACCTCTGTAATTCCAACTCTTGGGAGGTTGAAGAAGGGGATCGTGAGTTGAAGGTCAACCTGGGCCACACAGTGATACTCGAGTCACAAAAAGAACAAACGAACAAACTTTCCCAGGACTGGGGCGGGAGTACGTACTTGCCTAACGTGTACAAGGCCTGCACACGTGTACAGAAAAAAAGAAGAAGAAGAAGAGAGAGAGAGCGCACCCCTGGTGATTCTAATCAGAAAAGGAAGGAAAGATGTGGGGAAGAAGCTCTTCACAACTCCTCTGTGCAACTTTAAATTATCTGAAAGCCCTTCGAGCTGGAATCTCCCTAGAAAATACAAATAATCTAATCAGACTAAACATGTTCAGAACTTGCAGAGTCCAATAACCGCAGGGCACACTAAGCGAGTCGGCAGCCAACTGAACCTGAGGAGGGAAACAAACACAGGCTCTGGCTGAGAGTTTCCACAGTGAATCATTTCAGGCCTTTGAGAATAAGAGAGTTTTGTATCATATGTAAACTACTCAGAGCCAGATGTGGCACGCCTTTAACCCCAGTACTCTGGAGGCAGAGGCAGGCAGATCTTTGTGAGTTCAAGGCCATCCTGATCTACATAGTAAGTCCAGAACAGCCAAAACTAAATAGAAGACTGTGTCTCAAAAAAAAACCAAAAAAACAAACAAACAAAAAACCCCACTTCAGCTATTCAATCATAGAAAAGCTTTTCTATTCGTCCTATGAAGCATAGCCAAATTCTCCAGATGTGGCCAACATCTGGAGAATGGAAGTGTGGAACACCTATAGCTATAGGTGGAAAATACACCAAAAAAAAATCACAAAATGGTAAAATGAACTGAGTAACATTTTAAAACACAACAGAGCCTGACCCCGAAGGATTTATTCCAGGAACACAGGGACAAACGAGCCTCAAAATTTCGTAAGTTAATGCATTAATAGGCTCAGGAGGAAAAACAGTGCACGGATGGCTCTGCTAGATACAGGAAAGCCTTGATGAAACTGCATATCCGCGCTTGGTGAGCACATTGGCAGTGACTGCAGGGCAGGTTGATGCCAAACAGCTGTATACACTACAGTGGCCAGCGGTGGACTTGGGGAAACAGGGCAGTCCTCGCTACAGCGAAGCCGAGCCAAGGATGACCAACCTCCACGAGGAAATACTGCTTTGTGTCTTTTGGGAAGCACAATAAAGAATTAGAAGGTACATTCGAGATGGAGAAGTGATTCTCATGAGCAGGTAATATTAATTTCCTTATTTTAGGAAGCCATGTTAAAAATGTATTCAAAATAACACGAGTTCAGTGACCAGTTATATAGCATACATTTGTTACAACTCAAGGGCCTGCCCGTTTCCAGTTCCCTGAGTGTGCCCCCCCCCCACAGAAGCAGGTAGCACAGGCACTGGATGCCCCGCCAGCAGCAGTAGGAAGAGGGCGATGTATGCATTTGCATGATTCTGTGTTGGGATTTGTCCTAGTATGACTATGCTTGTTTGTACATGCATCTGTGTGTTTATCTCTGTGTGTGCCTATGTGTCTGTATATCTGCCTCTGTGGCTGCATGTCTCTCTGTATCTGTCTGCATACCTCTGGTGCATCTCTCTGTGTATCTAGGCATATGTATCTCTATGTCTGTGTGTGTCTCTATGTGTTCCTGTCTGTATCTGTATGCATCTCTTTGCATATCTGTGTATGTATGTATTTCACTGTGTCTCTGTGTATATATATGTGTCTATGTGTTCTTATCTGTGTATCTGTATATATATCTCTATGTCTCTGTATCTCTGTGTCTCTGTTCATATATCTCTGTGTCTGTTTATATCTATATCTAAATAGATATCTACACAGATATAGATCTCTATATATACATATATCTATCTACACAGATATATATAGGTATAGATACATTTGTATCTGAATGTCCCAGTCTGTGCGCTTCTGTGTCTTTTATTTATATTTTTGTATGTATGTGTGTATACCTCTGTGTATCGTTATGTAGTGTGTGTCTATGTGTCTGTGTCTGTTAGTTACCTGTCTGTATACTTCTGTGTGTCTCTATCTATGTATCTTTGTCTGTTACATTTGTATGTCTCTCTGTGTATCTGTCTGTGGGCATCTCTGTATCTATCTGTGTAACTGTGTGTGTGTGTCTTTCTGTTATCTGTGTGTGTATCTCTGTGACTGTGTATCCCTCTGTGTGTATCTGTGTCTTTGTGTCTGTCTCTCACTCTGTGTGTCTGTGTGTCTCTGTATCTCTATGCCTGTGTGTCTCTCTATGTGTATCCATACATATGTGTATTTCTCTGTGCTTGTGTGTCTATGTCTTTCTCTCGTGTTTCTGTGTGTATATCACTGTATCTGTGTATCTGTGTGCCCATGTATACATCACCGTGTGTCTCTTTAACTGTGTGAATATTTCCCCAGACGTCCCAGTTCTGCAGCTCCATAGCTGTGACGCAGAGACCCACTGTCTCCTGTGGGCCTGCACTGTTAACCAACTCAGCTAGCCCCCTAAACTCCTGCCCCCAGACACACACATTCGGGGGGGTGGGGAAGAGACCACCCTAGCCACCTGTCTGGGTTTCTCCTCTGAATGAGGCTAGCTCTTTCTCTCTGGCACGTAGTGGGAGCAAGGGAGGGCACGGGGCTCCTCTTGCTCCCGGGCTTGCTGATGCAGCTTGTGTCTCAGAAGCCTTGATTTCATCAGCCAATAACTATCCCGGAAGAGGGCGGCTGAGAGGACACCGTGAGACCCCTCACTGTCAGCGCACCCCTTGGGGCTGTTTAATCACAGAGTTCCCCCAACTCACTCGTGCAGGCCCCACACAGGCAGGGGCAGTGTTCCAGGCAGCCACACTGACATTTGGGAAATGCCAGGTTCCAGTCCCAGCAAGAAGGCACCCTGCATGGGGGGCAGGGCTGTCCCGCCAAAGTCCTTTAACCACCAGCACAGAGCCAAGAGCCTACAGAAGTTCCAGGTTCTGTCTTCCCAAGCTCTACACCCCCATGCTTGCCCCCCTCACTCACCCCAAGGTCACTTGGGGGTCTTCTAGGATCCCGAAACACGTGTGCCTCTGGGCTCCCCTTGTCTTGGTACCTCAGACAGGTCTCAGGGACGCAGACAGCCTAGAACCTGACACAGCAGAGGAACCCTGGAACAGGAGCCAGCTCTGACTCTTGACCTTCTAATTGACCTTAGGCAAGCTGTGAGTCCTCTGACCTCCGTTTTCCTATATATAAAAGCAGGAGACGGAGCTAGACCATTTCTAGTCCTTGTGTTGTCCTTCCTTCCCCGACTCAGCCAACAAGCATCTGTTGCTTCTAAGTCTATGCTGCAGGTGACTGAACGGGAGGAGCCTCGGCGTCTGCCACAGAAGCAGACTGTACGGCATAGGTGACAAAATCTCCTCAAAACTAAGGGTCAGTGCTGGTGCATAGCGATCAGAAACAGACTGCAGGGAGAAGTCAGGGTTTCCAGGACGAGTTTTCAGGTGAGCTTCTGAGGATGACCCAGGGTTCCCAATGAAAGAAGAAGAGCAAGGCCGGGAGGTAGAACAGCCGTGTCCCTTACCCTACAGTGCAGACAGACCCGAGCCCCCGGTCACTCTAGAGAGCTCCTGAAAAGGTGACACCCAGCGTGTGGACACCTTCTGCAGGCAGACCAGCTCCCCTCGCCCTTGGATACAACTCTCTCCTCAGCAGCTCCCTGACTGCCCCTCCATGCCCAGCCTGTTGTCCTCCTGGGTTTGCGACCCAATGGGAGTTCTGTGCTATTGTTCCTGGACTTGCCAATCTTGGGCTCCAGCACTCTCAGGGCAGCTGACAGGAGTACTGTCACTTTCTTCCAGCTCTAGGCACCCAAGGGCCACCACCCCCAGAGGCTAGGATCCTCAGCGTCCTCACCTGAGAAGTGCACATAAAAGAGCAAGAGGCTTGACCAGGGCCACAATGACTTGGGTCAGCAGAAGAGGGGCAGGCAGCATGGCCGGAGGGCACCAGGACAGAGCACACCCATCAGATTTCCCTGAGTTCGAGACTGCACACCCTTCAGCTACATTTCACGGCACACCATCCTTACAGAGCAGCAGATTTTATGGTCTCCGCTGGGGCTAACAACTCCTACACCCCAGCCCAACCCCTAATGCCACAGGCCTATCAGCTGCAAGGCCTCTTTACTGTACCATCGAAACACACTGAAGCACCCCCCTCTCATCTTCTCCTGTCTCTGTTACTAGAGTCTGAGCTCCCCCATCTGTGCCCTGGCTGGTCCTGTCACAGCCCGCACTGTCCTGGGCCCCCAATGAAGCATCCAACAATGGCCTAACAGTCCCAGGCATAGATAGACCCTCCAACACTCTTGGGCTATAGCCTGTCATGCTGGTCTGTGGTGCTCCCCACAGCCCAACCTCACACGTAGGTGGCTTCCCCACCCAGGCCTGCCCTGCCTTTCCCCTGTGTTCCCTTTCCTTCCACTTAGCTCTTTCCCACTCTTCCCCAGTGGCATCCTTATATGCACAGAACATCTCTGTGGCCTCCTCTGGCCACCCTGCCAAAGGCACAAACACCACCCCACACTGGTAGTCAGCTCTCTGGGCACAAGTGTGCCATACATCGTCTTTCCTTGGTAAGCAGGTTATCATACCCAGACTGCGCGGAGCCATGCAGCCCCCCAGTAGTTAACAGAATGATATGTGCCATGGAACTGGAGCACTGAGACGCCGGCGGCAGGGCCCTCTCTGCTCTCTGTCATATATGACCCTGTCAACGTGGCTCCCTGGCAAGGAGTGTGGGGCAGAGCAGAGGCCGCCCAGGATGGGTGCCAGTGGAGGAAACAGCACCTGTGCCATGAGCCACTGAGGTTGACCACTGTTCTGCCCCTGCAAAATACAGGACCATGCCTACTGGCGCATGCCTGGTGTGTGGTATTCCTCTACGTTCATCTCCAGCCCACACTGCCGTGTAACATGTCCTGTGTTTTACTCACTGAAACCCAGATGAGCTCCATGAGGATGAGGACTGCGGCCTGCTTAGTTCTCTGCGAACCACCGTGCCAGCACACGGCGGTGCTTAATAAATGCGTGTTAGATGTCCTGCATCTTCAGTCCATTAGGGCTGCCTCCCAGCTCCACTCTTCCACATCACTGGTCCCCACTGGGCCTGGACTAGGCAGATCTGCTCCAAGCTCAGAGGCCATACAGCATACAGAATCCCACTGCCCATCGTGGCCGGAAAGAGGCTTCTACAAAACAGCTGGTAAGGTTCAGCAGTGGCACAGGCTCAGGATTAATTTTAGGGAAATTCTCAGCCTTCTCTCCACTGGGCACTCTACTCTTTAAACACATGGCATTTGAGAAGGCACAGGCACAGCCTTGCCCCCACACCTGCCTCTTAAAAGGCTCTCACTTACACCTCCCATATATAAACACGTCCTCTCTCCCACCCACACATCGCACATACGAGCACACACCTCCCACATGATCAACCACTCCATCACAGACCGCCCCCTCTCCAGGCACTTATGGAGTAAACAGTGGTTCTGAGCTCAAGGATGAGTCTGTCCTGTCCTGGGCAGCCTTAGCTTTCTCCTGCCCCTCCCTCCCCCGCAGGTTTTCAGGTGGAGCTTTGCACTGGAGTCTCTGCTGTCAGCAGAGGCTCAGGAGAGACCCCGAGCCAGGGCCAAGTGGCAGCAGGTGTCCGGGTAGGAACAGGAGACAGAGTTGCCCCAGCTGTCCTGGGCCAGCGCCCTCCTAATTTGGCCCGGCTTCCCAAGCTCCGGAGCACAGGAACCTCAGCCCCGCAGTAGTGCGAACGAGCGCTCCTGACCCACCGTCCCGCACCACCATAGCCCTACCTGCGGCTCCAGAAACATCCTGGCTGCTGCTCAGTCTACCGGACCCGCAGGCGGTGCGGAAGCCAGACTGCCCTCCCGGGCTGGGGCAGAGCCGCCTCTGGCCGGGGCGGGGCTGCTGAGCCACGTGGCCGCGACCCTGGGGGCGCACTAGCCGGGGGACAGGGGCGAGGCGCGGTGAGGCGTGCCCACCCGCGGGGCGCGCTGGGTTCGGGAGTGGCGCAACAGTGTGGATCGCGCTGCCGACGTCCCTTCGCGCCGGCCTCTCCCGCCTCTCCTCCCCAGAGACTGGACACCACAGAGCTATAGCAGGTGCCGGGGCGATGCTTAGTTTAAATGCTTCGCCTGAGGGCCACTCCGCTCAACTCTGGTCGGGAGCGACTTGAGGAATTCTCGGTCCTTCCACCTCCCCCAGCGAACACCAGGGATGTGGAGTTACCGTCCTGGAAGGGCTAACCCGCATGGGAGGGAGGGGCGCGCCTGGCTCACAGCATAGTGGATCTCGCTCTAGTCCCAGCACTAGGAAGGAATCCTGCCAGCTCCCACCGCCACCCCAGCTCAGAGAGTTCAGATGGCAGAGATGGCTGGAACGAAGACCCGCCCTCTCTGGGGATCCAGTACTGGGGGGGCCAGAGACAGGGGAGAATTAGGCCAGGTTCTGGGAGTCGAAACTGGTCGCTCATGCCACACTGGAACCTATAGACATGAGTGGAGGATGACCAGGGGGCTGAGACAACCCCACAAGAGCATACAAGCAAGCCACCCTGTTTGATGGACACTGAAGGCTCAGACTATATCCAGCCCAGTCAAGGTGCCTGTTGTAGCCACCCCACCCTGCCTGCTCTCTGCCCAGCAGCCTGGAGGGCCACCCTTCTCTCCAGCCATCTCCCTTCCTCTCTTTCCTCAGCAGCTCTCTTGCCAGCACAGAGATCAATCAGCAGGCTGCCTCTTAGATAGTGAGCTCTGTCTTGAGGGTCCATTCACTGGCCTCTTCTAAGAGGACACAAAGGCCTGGAGACACATGTCCTTCTCTTGAGCTGCCTCCCCCAACTTCTCTCCCAGTTAATGCTGGCACTGGAGCTGGACCTCACTCCCCCCCAACCCCCGGAGCCTCAGAGCCCATAGTGTTCATGGGGATACACTGCCCCCCATCTCTGCATCTTGTCTGAGCTCATCCAGAAGATACAAAGCTCACAGTGGCCTCTGCTGGAGATTCCTGGTGTCAAGACCCAGCTAGACCCTCAGGTACTGGGCCCTTGGAGACACCCTGTTCCTTCAGATTACTCCAACACCAAAAGGGATGAAACCGGTCCTACCTCTGGGTAGGAACCTGTCCCTGCCTTCTTTAGCCCTGTTCCTTGTTCCTACAGGACATCTAGGTCCTAAGAAGATGATGGCAGTTCTCAAGAAGTCCTCACCCACAGTTAACCACCTGTATTGCCACCCTGTTGCCACCTGCTCCAAAACAAGTTTTCCCCTCTGCCCCTCTGAACGAGACTGTCCTCAGGCTAGGGGAGGAAGCTGATGGCTGAGGAGTTTCTGAATGTCTTCCAGTCCTGACCCAGAGTCACCTCCTTTAGTGCGCACCCACAAATGTCATTGGTGAAGTAGAACCTCCCCACCCCCAGGGGAGAGAACCATCTAGCCCCATCTCTGGTAGACACGGATGAAGCTGTCTTTGTCACAAGTCTGACCTCAGTGTTCATATATGCACCAATCCACAGTCTTCCCAGTGTCCAAGGAGCTGGGGAAGCAGACAGGCCAAGGGCTGACTCCTGTCAGATGTCCTGCTTAAAGCTGTATGTGAGGCTACCCTGCAGCACCGGCTTAACCCAAAACCTCATTGCCCTCCTAGGGTCAGCTCTGGAAAGTGGAGGTGTGATGTGGTCCGTAAACATCTGCTGGGTTATTGGAAAGCCAAGGCACACAGGAGACACTCCGCTCCTTACCAGACAATGGAGGCTGTGCACCAGGCCTGGAACAGTGCTTGTCTATAGGAGCCTACCCTGAGGGTGGCTGAACAAAGGCAGGGAAGCCAGGCTCCAGGATGACAGTGACCTGGGCCATCAGCCCAAGCACAGGACAAGATGCTGGGCTGTAGCATCCCTTCTGCCCTTACAGGTGGAGGGATCCCATGAGAACCCAGGCAGTTCTGAGCACTCTGTCCATAACTTGCAGAGTCTCAGTCCTGATCACAGTGAGAGCCAGCGTCCTGGGGCCTCGGAGTTTTGCTGATCTGTGTCGGCCTAGGAGCTTGGCGTGGAGTGCTTCCCCAGGTGTGGGGTCGCTCCTTGAATCTGCCCATATGTCAATTTCTCAATGACATACTTACACTCCCACCCTGGAACTTCTCCCTCACCCCTGAATTTCCTCAAGTCATTCAATCCAACATTATCTTTCCACTTACTTATTAGTCTGCTTTAAAAAAGAATATGAGCACCATGAGAGTCAGGTCTTTAACTGCTCACTGTCCAACCAGTAACAGGGGCATGAGGAATTCATAAAACACGCGTATATGTATATGTGTGTGTATATATACGTGTGTGTGTGTGTGTGTGTGTGTGTGTGTGTGTGTGCGCACGCGCAGATGCGGATGTGGATCTGGAGCTGCATATGGATCATGATGTGATCTTGATATAAGGGTACAAATGGATAGAAACATAGACAGGACTCTGGGTGTGGACTATAGATATGGTACAGAGCAGCATGTATAGAGATAAGGGTATGGGCAGGAACACACGTGGACAGAGGTGTGAATGTACATGTGGGACATAGACGTGGATGCAGGTATAGACAGCCAACACGGGACCGGAACCCATGATACATAAGAACTTAAGTCAACATGCCAGAAGACCCAGTGTGTGTAAACGAATGAAACTATGGAGAGGTGCTTCACGAGAGGGCAGTAAACTCAAGTCATTTGAGTTTATTAGTCATCAGAGAGAGAGAAACGAAAACCACACTATGAGAATTCTACACACCCACCAGCCTGGTAAAATGAAAAGACAGAAAAAGCCAAGTGCTGGCAAGGAAGTGGCAAAACCAAGACTCTCGGCTGCTGGTGGCACAGACACCACAAGGATACTGGCCAGCCAGTCTAGACAAATCGATGAGCCTCAGATTCAGTGAGAGACCCTATGAGGTAGACCGCAATTGAGGAAGACATCTGATGCTGACCCCTGTCCCCACGTGCATGTACACATACATGTGCACAAAACCACACCTAACAAATACATATACCACACAAACACCAAACCATCACATACAACATACCACACACACACACACACACACACACACACACAAATTAAGTAGAATTAGAAGAGCAATAACAAACCACAAGGGAAATCAAACAAAAGGCTGGACAGGTGTCTCAGAGATTAAGAGTACTAGCTGCTCTTACAGAGGAGTCAGGTTCAATTTCCCGCACCCACATGGCAGTTACGGTCTGTAGCTCCAATCCCAAGGCATCTGACATTCTCTTCTGGCTTCTAAAGGCATCGCATGTATGTATGCACAGACATTTCATGCAGTCAAAACACCCATATGCACAAAATATTTTTTCTTTAATTAAAGAAAGAAATCAAGTGATAGGCCAGGAGAGATGGCTCGGTGGTTTAAAGCACTTTCTGCTCTTGTAGAGAACCCAGGTTCAGTTCCCATGTGGCGGCTCGCAAACAGTTCTAAGGGATCTAACATTCTCTTCTGACCTCTGTATGCACCGGGCACTCACACGCAGGCAAAAAAATCAAAAAACCCACTCATACACACACAGAAAATGAATTTTTTTAAAAAAAGAAATCAAACAACAACAAATATGGTAAGCATGTGGGGAAAGAGATACTTTAATAAGTCTCTGAAGAGGTTAGGTAAAGAGGAGGGGTCGGGGGGCGATGCAGGAATCTCCCTAGGTGGAATGGAGACAGGTAGAGATGGGAGCAGGGGAGCAGGGGAGCAGGGGAGCAGGGCAGCAGGGGAGGGGGACATAGGGTAGAGGGAGAGAGAGACGGCCAGAATTGGGATGGAAACCCAGTGCAGTGGCAAGTTCCTGGAATCTATGAAGGTGATTCTAATGAGGACTATTAGGAACAGGAAAAACAGAGTCTCAACTGGCCACCTCTCATAGTCAGGCAAGGCTTCCAGTGATGGGACTAGGTTGCACCAATGGAGTTGTTAGCCAACAGTGTACCATGGAAATCCCCCCAAAACCCAGGCTGTTCCTAAGATAAAAGGTTGCTCTCCACAAACTGACAGCCAGGCCCCATTGCCGAGGACAATATCCACACAACTCACTGAATGTGGAGAGGTTGAGCTGGTGCATGCCTGGAGCCCTTGCTCCTATCTATGTTCTAGTCTCTTTGGAAGAAGAAGGTATTCTTCTGGCTACCAAAAGAGAAATGTGGGCACTAACCCCCCCACAAAACCTTTGACCTACAATCTGTCCTGCCTGCATAATACGCTAGGGCAATAGTGACACAGAACTTGTGGGAGTAGCCAAACAATGTCTGATTTGACTTAAGGCCCAGTCCATGAAAGAAACTCATACCCAACACTGCTTGGGTGACCAAGAACCAGAGACTAGATAGCCCAGCGACCTAGGGTAAAACCAAACACTATTAATAAAAAGCATCGATAAAATGCTATCCCACAGATCAGTGCCATTTCTAGCTGTCATCAGATATGCTTCCTCCAGCAGCAGATGGGAACAGATGCAGAGAGCCACAGCCAGACACTACCCGGAGAGAGAGTCTGAGTTTTCCATAAAATCTCTCCCCTCAGAGCTCAGAGATCCCATGAGAGAAGATGCAGAAAGAGTGGAAGAGCCAGAGGGGATGGAGGAACCAGGAGGACAGGCCCTCTGAATCAAATCAGCAAGGTGCATATGAACTCACAGAGACTCTAAAGCAGAAACCACAGGGCCTACATAAGTCTATACCAGGTCCTTTGCAAATATATTATAACCATTAGCATAGTATTTCTATTGGCCTCTGACTGTGAGAACGAGTGGCTCTCTGACTCTTGTGCCTGCTCTTGGGTCTCTTTTCCTCTTGTTGAGTTGCCATGTCTAATTTTGATATGATAGTTTTTGCTTCATCATATTACATTATATTTTGTCATGTTTGTTTGTGATCTCTTAGAAGCCTGTTCTTTTCTAAAGAGAGACAGGACAGGATCGGATCCGAAGGGGAAGAACTGGGAGGAGTAGAGTAAGAAGAAACTATAATGGGAATACATTGTATGAGAAAAGAATCTATTTTCAGTTTTAAAAAAAAATGCATCTGGTGGGGCTGTAAACTGGCACAGCCGCAGTGAAAGTCAGTATGGAGGTTTCTCAAAAAACTAATACAGAACTACCATCTGAGCCAGCTACGCCACTTTTGGGATAAATACTTGAAATACTCTGTCAACATAGCAGAGACGCACTTATACATCCATGTTTATTGCTGCTTTATTCACAGTAGCCAAGAAATGGAGCCAACTTAGATATCTGTCGATAGATAAATAAAGAAAATGTGACACACATATGTAATATAATTTTTGTTCAGCTGTAAAGAAAAAGGAAATCTGAAGAAAGTGGATGGAACTGTCTATCACTATGTTAAGTGAACTATGCCAGATTCGGAAAGACATACTTCAAGTTTCCCCTCTTACATGGGTCCCCAATCTAGAGAGAGAGAGAGAGAGAGAGAGAACCAGCTCACATGGGTGCACATGTGTGGAGGTCAAAATTCAATCTCAGACACCATTCCTTAGGTCCAGTCCACTTTTTTCTTTGAGACAGGGTCTCTCCTTTGGCCCCAAACTCACAGACTAGATTAGGCCAGCTGGCCAGTGAACGCCATGAGTCTGCCTATTTCTACTTCCTCCGTGCTGTGTTACCAGCACATACCACCACACCCAACTTCCCTGCGTGGGTTTCTGGAACCAGACTCAGCCCTTCACACTTGCATGGCAAGCACATTATTGGCTGGGCGATCACCCAAGTTCCTCTTTTTGCTTTTGTTTTTTATTTTAAATTTTTAACATTCCATACATTAATACTATATTTATATAATTTACACCCCTTCCTCTTCCCCTCCAATGAGCACTGGATTGGGGTTGGATAACCCATCAGGGACTTGTCCCTAGAGGCAACTGATTCTCTTGCTCTCAACAGCCGTTGATTTTCTGTAGCTCTTCATCTAGAAGTGAGACCTTGTGAAATTTTTCCATCCATGTTGGCATATTGACTGGTATGGTCTTGTGAAGGTCTTATTTGGGCTACCAAATTGTTAGATTCCATGTGTACAGCATCCTGTTTTATCTAGAAAATGAGATGCCGCAGCTGGTGTTCTGGTCCTCAATTACTTACAATCTTCCCACCTCCTCTTCCCTGATGTCCCCTGAGTCACAGGTGTAGGCGTTGTAATGTAGATGTATCAATAGGGGCTCGGCACCCCGCAGTGAGTTATTCTCTGCATTCTGACCAGCTATGGAACTCTCTAATAGTCCCGTGTGCTGAAACAAACAAGCAAAAAACAAAAACGAAGCTTCTTTGATGAGGGCTGAGACTGACACTTCCCTGCCCGGCAGGTGCACAAGCTGCATGACCCCAGGTAGACCCGGGAGTGCAGGGACCGCACAATCAGTGAGACCCTCCATTCCTTCTTTTGTGAGACTGGGACTCTTTATGCAGTCCAGAATGGCCTGTAACTCTTAGGCCTCCTACTTCAGCCTCCTGAGTACAGGGATTACAGTTATGTTCCGCTGAGCCTGGTTCTAACAATTCTTTCTACACTAAAACTACCCAAAAATAAAGAAAGAAGAAAGCTGGCCCTGGTGGCACATCCCACCTGCAAATCTTTATGGCTTTAGGCTAGGCAATGTTTTCTTAGATATGACACCCAAACCAAAGGGGGGCGGGGCAGGCAAATTAGACCTTATCTCAAAGGACGCTATTTGGAAGTTGACTGAGGCATGGTGGTGCATGTCTATAATTCCAGCACTCTGGTGACTTGAGGCAAGAGAATTATGGGTTTGAGGCAATCGTGGGATGCACGGTGAAATCCTGTCTCAGGAAAGAGGGAGGAGGAGATCGGGGGATAGGAGAGAGAGAAAGGGAAGGAAAGAAGAGAGGGACATAGAGTATGGGGAAAAAGATGGGATAAAATATTTGCATAGCACATATGCCATAAAGCTCTACTATCTGGAATATAAAAAGAACTCTTAGAATTCAATGACAGAAGCTAGGTATCCAACCATGGAAGAACAGGTTTTTTTAATGCACACTATGTATGCATATGTGTGTACACAACGGATTGTTTTCAGACATAAAGAAGAATGAAGTCACTTGGTTTGCAGGAAAATGGAAGAAACTTAAGAAGTCATATTGAGCTAATTAAGCCAATCCCAGAGAAACAAATACATATTCTGTTGTTTGTTGTTTCTAGATTTTATAAAGCAACACAAAATCGTTTGTGTGCATATGGCATGAAAGTAGAAGCAAAACCACCAAGGGAACAAAGAGGACTATGGGAAGGGCAGGGAGAATTGTCCAGTGAACAACATATACCTGTGTGGAATATCCTTATATGACACACTGCCATGTACAGTAAATATGCACAATGGAAACTTTTAATTAATTTAAAATAATTTAATGATAGGCATCACAATTAAAAAATGGGAAACAGAAATGAATGTCTGCTCCTCCAAAGAAGGCACACACATGCCTGATAAATGCACGAACATTTCTCAGTAGTTTTTAGCTGCCAGGAGAACGCAGACACAAACCACAATGAGGCAGTAGCTTACAACCACTGAGACAGGTATTGTCAAGAGACGGATAATAGCAGTGTTATTGATGGTGCTGAGACACGTATACTGCTGGCGAAGCTGCGAAGCTGTGCAGTTGCTTTACACACAGACTGCTGGTTCTTCGCACTATTGAACAGTTATTCCACGACGTGGCAAGTCCATGTCTACATGCATATCCAAGGCGTCTGAACACATGCCCACACAAAAGCTTGTCTACAGATGGCGGGTATGAGAAGGGGCGGTGGCTGCTAATGGATACAGGGTTTATTTTTTATAATAAAAGTGTTCTGGGTGTGGTGATAGTTCCACAGCTTGTAGATATACTAAAAACCATTGAATTATTCACTTAAAAGATTTGTGTTATCAAGTCGGTATCTGAATCAGTTATTTAAAACAAGCAGATAAGACAATGGCCAACAGTACACGCTCAGGATAGAACCCAAGATCCCCCACCTCCATAATCTAAGAGTTGACAAGGGTCTGCTGCAGACTTAATTTGCATTTATTTAGTGACGAGAAAGAACCAGCCAATAAGGCATTCTTTTTCTTAAAATGTTTCTCTGGGGACTGCCCCTTTATTCAACTGGCTTGTGGAGATGTTGCTGCTGTGTTGTTGTTTTGGTGGTGGTGGTGGTTTTTCCTTATCCATTTGATGATTATCTACCTAGTTAATATGGACCTTGGACCATATCAGGAAGTCGTGAGAAGTTGTAAATCTAAACTGCCAAGTCCTGGTCCCGAGGCTTTCATGGTGAAATGAAGACACAGATACGAAGAGTAGGCACAGGGTGCTGTGGAGAAGACAGACTGAGGGCAGGTCAGGAGCTCTGTCTATATGGGTGGGTTCAGAAGGCACATCTGCCTGAAGACTCTGTGAGTCAAGGAAACATCTGTGTGAAGGCCTTGGGCAGGAGCACCTTTCGTCTATAAAGAGTCAGTGTGGAGGCGAATATTGCTGGAATGGAGTGGGGGAGCTAACAGATGAGAACAGTTCCTGGGACAGAGGTTTGTAGCTATTTCCCAAATTACAGTTGTACCCCTGACGCATCATTCCCAAGCTCCCAGTGAACACATGAAACCATGGCCAAAGCCAAACTCTGTGTACATAATGGTTGTCAACTTCTCTTTGGCATATGTAAACTGGGGGCCACTACTCGTAATTTAGGGCCATCACATTGGCAGGCAACTTAAAACAGGAATTGTGGATTTAGGGAAATTTTCACTTAATGCGTTTGGGACACAAGTGACCAGGTAAAACTGGCCTGGGCCACAGTCTGGCTGCTCATCACCAGAATGTGTCCTTTCTCAGTTTTGGAAACTGGAAGTCTGAAACCAAGTTTGGACAGATGCAGGCTCTTCTAAGGCTCTGGGAAGAGCCCCAACCCCCACCCCATTTCTCTTCCTAGTCTCTCACATTGGGCAATCCCTGGTAATCCTTGCCTTCAGCTGCCTCTTTAGTCTCTGTCTCCACCTTGCAGCACGGCCTTCTCTTCTGTCTTTAGCTCCTGTTTTTAGAACATCAAATGGATTTAGGGCCCACCTCAACCCAATGCGACAGTAACTTGTTCACATCTGCAAAGATCCCATCCATGTGCTCCAAACAGAGCAGATTTAGACTCCCACACTTCTTCAAACCTGCCCTAATGGGGTTATTTTTCTATGGGACTCAGGTCCCTGTATACACTAGGCAAGCTCTGCCCATGCCTCAGCTTCTTAAAACACCTGACAGCTTCATACTACCCCAAAAGGAAGACATAGCTACTAACACGGAGGGTAGAGCCCAGCCACCGCTGAGCCTCCTCCTCACACTGCTGGGAGACTCTGCTCCAATGAACCCACATGTCAGAAGCCTTCTTGACTAGGGACTTCCCTATTGGGCTCTGGATCATCCCAGGATTGTCTGCCTCTGCCAGGCAATGTCCACCTTACCCCTCCCAAATATAGCTGGTCCACCCTTTGTGATTTTTAATCATCTTGGATTTTTTTCATATGACAGCCTTTACTGCTATAGAAAGTTTGGAAATATCTGACACATGTCACATTGCCTCAAGGGAAGGTACTAGGAGTGAGGGGTCATGGCCACTGGCCTCCAAGGATATCCCCTCCCTTAGACTTTGGCCCAAATCACTTGAAAGTTCCATGTGGGGAGGAGGCCAGGACTACCTCTAAAAAGAAGAACATGGACCTGTGGGACAGATCACAGCTGGGAGCTGGGTACAGGGTTTCCCATCAGACCTCCCCCAGTGGATCTGACTCCCTCAGATTGCTACAGACTTTTGCTAAATAGCTCTTCATTTCAAGTTTGCTTTCTATTGCTGTGGTGAACCGCATGACCAAAAGCAATTTTGGGAAGACAGGGTTTATTTGGCTTACATGACCCTGTCAAGGCATATCATCAAGGAAAACCAGAGCAAGAACACAGGGCAGGAACCTGAGGCAGGAATTAAAGCAGAGGCCATGGAGAAATTCTGCTTACTAGCTTGCTCCTGTGGCTTGCCTTTTTATCCAACCCAGGATTACCTGGCCAAGGATGGCACCACACAGTGGGATGGGCTTTCTCACATCAATTATCAATCAAGAAAATGCCCCACAGACATGCTCATGGCAATCCGAGGGGGCATTTCTAGATTGAGGTTCCCTCTTTCCAGATGATCCTAGCTTGTGTCAAATTGACAAAAACTAAACAGTGTGCCATTCCAGAAAAGGACCAACTATTGGCGAGCTACAAAGGGATTAGGGCATGGATCTGGGGGAGGCTTCTGGTCAGGAGGGCCAGGAGATGTCCTGAGATGGGGAGACCCCAGGTGGGTGGAGTTGTCAGGGTCAGGTATACCCTGTTGGGAAGGCACCCTTCCCATCCCTCACCCCCAGGGTGCTGCCAGTCACCTGTCTGGAGTGGCAGAGAGAATTTCTTCCCGAGGACAAATGGCCTCTCCATCTCTCCTAAAGATGTCTCAGAATCTGTGACCATACATGGGTAACACCACCTGGCAGGTCCACACTGCCCTATTAGAACTGTAAATGCCCAAAATAGCACCCTGCTCTCCACTAGGTTCTGAGGCCTGCAGCATTTGGGCCCAGGAACTTATGTGGTCCTCAGGCACACAGCAAGGTACAGTCCTGTCTAAGCGCTCCAATAGCACAGCCAGCATAGAATGGGAATGTCAGTGTCTCCACTGACATCCAATCCAGTTCATGCTGGCAGGGATTGCCTAGGATTGCCAGCTGGGTCAGCTCTACGTCAGTCAGAAAGAGCTTGCTGAGAGGCCCGTGGCAGGTGCATTGGGCTCCACTTGCCATCCGTGGAGTCCAGGACAAAGGATATTCCTGTAGGTTTACTAGTCTCCACCTCAGGAACTGATATAGATGCCAAGGTCTCAGCCCTCCTTAGCCGGGTGACGATGCTCCTGGGACCTCGTTAATGTGTGGGTTCAATGTATATTTTTAAAGCAAGTTTATTTGGGGCCCTCTGCAGGTGCAATCCCTGAGAGAGACAGCATAAAACCCAGATCAAGGTCTGATAGGGTGAAGGAATCAGTGCAAGTCTTTCACTTCTTTTGATAAATGTAGCTTGGGGTATGTACCTAAGGCACACACCTGCCAGGCAAGTGTCTTTCCCCATTAACAAGGATGTATTCTGGAGGGAGAAAGTCAGCCCGGCACCGTCCGAACAGTTAAGGATTACCTGGTTCCTGGTTGGTAGGGGTGATACACTGATGATCCCTCAATAAGTACCAGGCCAGGAAGGAATGACTGTAAAAGCACCAGAAACACAGAAATGCCACAGGAGAGACCATGGAGAGAGGCCTTCACAGCATATTGGGGCCTGGGATCACTCGTCTGCACCCCAATTTCTGAGACTCGGTTTCCTTTCCCATTCCAGTCCTAGCATGAGGACCAGTCAGTCAGCGCACTGCTGAAAAGGATCCCTGTGCATCTGGCACTAGGTCCCTGTCGTCCCTCATTATCCTCCCTGCAGTGAGGGTCTGCAGACAGCCTGCCTGGGGCTGTCAACACCATCCTGACATCTTGAGGGCCCCCCTCGCCATTCTGCAAGTTGGAGTTCTTCCAGGAGTGCTGCAGGAAGTACCATTTCTGAAGTACCTTCTAGAACACACCGATACATATGAAAATAAAAGGCCACACAGATCGATTCAGTAGTCTGTGTTTGTCGCGGAGTGAGATACTGGTGCGCATGAGAGATGCGGACAACTGTGAAAGCGGACATCTCCAGGAGCCCGCAGCAAGCTGCCTCACATCTACATCTACAGTGGTCAGGGGACCACACTGTCCTTTAGTTGTGTGAGCCCCAAGCAGATGGTGAGGGGTGCTCAGCGGGGTATCTGGGAAGTGCCATTGTCACCAAGAGCAGCAGGAATCTAGGTCACTGACCCAGTGCTCTCTGGCCTAGCGGGACACCAGAACCTAGGCCTCCTTGTTTGCTACAGGGCAGGGATTGAGCCTGTCTTTCCCAGAAGTGGCTATGGGCCAGCCCCAACTTTCCTCCTCACTCGTGTGGGATCCAGAGGTGGGAATCCCCACAGTGCTGACAAGATGGCCAGGAACGGACAGATGGGGAGGTCCTTCTGGGCACAGGCCATATCAAAGACATAAAGGTAGACAGCACTGAGCTCGACCTGGCCCAGGCCGGGTGTGTACGCAGAGGCCTGGAGGAGGGCATCTGACTGCACCATGCTAGGTGAACCAAGGCCAGTAACTAGTCCCGATCAGACCAGAAGCAGGAGCTTGGAGTTCAGAGGCTAATCCAGGCACCTCTCCTGTGTGTGAGCACGGGACCAACACCTCCCCAGTCAGCAGACAGCACCTCCAAACTCAAAGGTGACAGGATTTGCAGCACAGAACAGGGTACCTGCGGTGGTCTGAATGAGAATGGCTCCCATAGGCTCCCATATTTGAGGGTTTTTGAGTGTTTGATCCACAGTTGGTGAAACTGGGAAAGATTAGGAGGTGTGGCCTTGTTGGAGGAGACGTGTCACAAGAGTGGGATTTGAAGTTTCAAAAGCCTCCTGCTGTCCCCAGTGTGCTTTCTCCTTCCTGTTTGCGGATCCGGATGCGAGCTCTCAGCGGCTGCTCCAGCGCGGTGGCTGCTGCTTCCCGCCATGCTCCCCACCATGGCAGTGATGGATCCTAACCCTCTGGACCGTAGCCCCAAGCAAACCCTTCCTGCTATAAGTCACCTTGGTCTTGGTGATGGTGTTTTATCAAAGCAACAGAAAAGTAACTAATACAGTGCTGAAGACAGAGATGACAGGCTGACGTGGGACTGTCGTGGAGCTAAGAGCAGGTCAAAGTGGCGAGGAACCACCACTCTATCCCAGGAGGTGGGAGCGGTAGGCGTTCAGCTGCTCCTCACTTTGGCCCTGGCCTGATCCCAGCTACATATTAAATATTGCCTGCTTTAAAGAAGCAAAAGGAATGTGGCTTAGTAGGTGTTTTTCTGTGCTGTGTGATGGGCCCATTCTCTGATAGGGTGCCTCCCTCCTTTGCTCCGTGAGACCATGCCTTGTGCAGGGGGCGCCTTCGCAGAGCCCTGGCGCCTAGACCTGGGCCCCGCATGCAAATAAGGCTACAATGTCCTTGTCTGGGCCAGTGGATCCCAGCCCTGGGTACCAAAGTACCTCCCCTGCTTTTGGACCCAGATATATGTAACAGACACCCCACATTAAAGTGATCTCCGCTTTCACCAAAAGAGGGTCCGAGGCCTGATTCATTGCGCCTCGTTCATTTGTTCTCAGTGCGGGTAATCAGGGTCTACGCCATTCCCAGAACCCCTTCTCCCCCCTCCTGTGCTCCCCTGCCGCTCACCCAGTGCAGGTTCCCTGCACCTGGCCATGCAGAGAACCAGGCCGAAACCCAGCCGGCTGAGACGGAGCAGGGACAGAACTCGCGGGAGCCCATACTAACAGACTAACAGATCCAACTCTGTGGGCCTGACCTGGGAAAGCAGAGGGACCAGACCTGGCGAACAGAGGCAGCGGCCTTGGCTTGGTAAGTACCAACAGGGGGGGCCTGGGGCCTTAGCCTTGGTGAGTACCAACAGGGGGAGCCTGGGGATCAACAACTTGCAACTTTTTCTAGCAAAGCTGCCAGGAGAGGGAGGGAGAGGCAAGCACCTGTCCTGAAGGTTGTTAGCCTGAATCAGACTGTCTCAAGTGGCTCTTCCTGCCCATCTTGCTCTTCTCAGTGCCTGAGGGCTCCCTGTTTCCCCACCCACCCACTCACCCAAATGCTGCCAATGAGACCCAGAGCTGACCCCCACCCACCCAAATCTATCTCTGTGACAAGGGCTTCTCGTGTCTCTACTACAGGAGGTGCGGACCAAATGGGTCACTCCGGTCACACCACTGGGCAAAGCTGTGTTTGCTAAATGTTTATGGGACAAGCAAGCCTGGAGGACACGGCTGTAGCTCAGAAACGTGGAAACGCTGCTATTTCATGCTTTAGGCGGGTGCTTTCCTGGGACCTCGCAAACCCTTAGCTAAGTAGGGAAAACTTAAAGAGGCAACCCCTTCGTGGCACATGTGTGCATGCCATTTAGACAGGGATTCATTGAGTCTGATCACCTGGAACCTCTTGTGTAGCTGGCACCACTGTACCACCACCCAGGTTGGGGGGGAGACCCTCTACCCCAGTAGTTCCTCATAGCCTAGCTGGAAAACCCAGAGACTTCCCTGATGGCCCAGAAGCAGAACTTCCTGGCACCTTAAAAGAAACAGGTCAGCATCAGTGCTTTTCAGGGAACTCTTGGAGAGCCCCAAAGGCCACTGCCTGGTCTCTGCTTGGTCACTGCCTGGTAATGGCAGAGGTGAGCCCCACCCCCTCCAGCCATTCCTGTGAGCTAGACTGAAACTTAGTTGAAGTGGAAATGCCTGGAGGGAAGTACACCAGATCTGGGAAACTCTCCAAAGACATTACCCTCCATGGCCACCTGCCAGGAGCCCACACCCTCCTGTCCTCTCAGTGGCCTGCACATCTAACTCCTTCCTGTCCGCCCCACAACCACTTCTCCTGGATGACTTCCCTCCCCGCACCTGGACCCTTCAGGGATACCCGAGGCAGCCACACAGGCCGAGGTAGGAGAGCTGATCCCAGGCCTGGCCAAGTCTCAGAACTACCTCTTTGTGGAAAGGCTGTGACAGTCACACCACCCCTTAGACTACAAGCATGGGGCAGGAGAGTGCTCAGCGGGCCTTCCACATCTTGCAGCTCTCACCTTGGCCTCGTGGAGCTGACTAAAGGATCAAAACAACCCAGCACCGCCAGCAGCCCCTGACAGCAAGTCCTGTGAGTAGACCCGCTGGCCCACTTTGCAAAAGCACAAACTGAGGTTGGAAATATGCCAGGAGCTGTCCAAGGACACAGGACCAGAACTAAAACCACCCCAGAACCTGGTGCAGGGGTGGGAGAAGGCTCAGCCTCTGGCTAAGGACAAAAGCGGGTGGGCATGTGGCATATGGCCATTCCTGAGAGCTCAGGCCCATTTCCAGAGAGAGGCTCTGGGGTGGAAAGAGAGGAGCACAGCTCTGTCCACACCCGAACAAATCTGAACCAGCATTACACACCAGGAAGAGCTTTGAGGCCAGGAGAGTCAGAACTCGCCATTTATCTGGTTGGAGCCTTCTCCTTCAGTATTTCCTGGGCAAGGAACAGTCTCCTGTAGCCAATCTAACAGAGGGAGAAGGAGAGGGAGAGGAGGAAGGCCACCCTATGCCACTGCAGCTTTTCACGTTGCTTGGCAACAAGAGGATGCAGGAGTGGGTCAGAGAAGAGTCCAGACCACATGCGTTTGTCTCCTCTGTGTGGAGTGAGATGTCTGTGTGGATCGTCTGGACCTGGAGTCTGAGTGACAGAGCTGAGATAGTGCCTATTGGCCAGGAAAACACCATACCAGACAGTCACCAAGGAGACCACTAACTGGCACCCTCACTGGGCCCGGCTTTGCCACAGAGCATACCTAGTTTTACAGAAGCCACACCTGAGACCCAGATGGGGCAGCCTTTGCAGAGGGCAGGAAGCAGCAAAGCTGAGATATATCTCATCAACCATGTGTCTCCTAATTTCCCATTGGGAGTGACCTTGTGTGCAGGTGCTTGTCTGGCCTTAGATGAAAGAGAAGGAGTTGGGGGTCACCATGTTTTCCAAAAGAGCTGAAAGAAGGGTAGGTATACTGTGCTGGAAATGCTCTGGGGTACAGGCAGCCAGTGAGACACAGGCAAGGGCTAAACCTCCCTGCTGGCAGTCCCTTAGCAGGACCAGGGCACTGGTGACTGACACATCTTAAGGGAGACACTGGCCAGGTCTCACATGACCAGTGCCCTAGGGAAGTCGGTTTCGTTCACAGCCTCCTAATCAGCAGTGTCCACTGAGCCTCCTGCACCCTAGGGAGAGTCACTAGGGCATCCCCAACCTGGTGGTCCATTTTGGAGATGGGAAAGCTAAGGTGGAAAATACTCCACTGCTTTTGCTAGGTCCAGACAGCCTGTGAGCCTGTGAGCCTGTGAGCCTTAACTCTAGGTTGCTCCTGCCAAGAAAGGGAGCTTTATTAGGGTGCTAGAGACAAACTTAGATACCACCAGCCTGCCCGGGTTGAAGCAGGGAGCAGAGGAGGATGGAGATGGAGAGCCCAGACCTTTCCCCACGGCGTGCTGACAGAGCTATGTCACCACTCCTAAACCAAGAAACAGGGAAAACCAGACGTCCCCCCCAACCCCCACCCCTGCAAGGAACCGATCATCTTCCTGGGGAGGAAGGATGGGAGGTCTGTGGGGAAGATCATTCCCCTGCCTTAAGCTTCCTCACCCCATGCTGCACTCTTGGGCCCTTGAGCTATGAATAGCTAAGTGTAGGCACATGAGTGTAGGTTGTCTGGGGGAAGGGAAGCCTTTCTCCGCTCCCTTCTGTCCCTGGAGCTGTTCTAGCACACAAGTAAAACCTGAAGTAGTCTTGAAGTTTCCCAATGCAGAGGAAAGAGAGTGAGGCCCAGCTTGCTTTGAGGTGAGGTGGGAATTGCCTGAAATCCAAATGGAGGTGGCCAGGAGTGGGCTAGAATGGAAAGTTCCAGCTCTGTGTAAAAAAGCTTCCCCTGGTGCGGCAACCCTGAGAGGCTTGGCTGGAGCCCCTCTGGAGTCCACCTGGAGGCTGGAGGCTGTGCCCTGCCTTCCCTGGAGCTCTCAGGAGGAGAAGTGGGAATGCTCTGCCCCACAGACTTGCCCCCCACATGTGAGCCCCGAGGCAGAGGCTAGAGTGGCAGGCACAGGGGCTCATTTCGAGGGGCGACAGCTCTGATCTTATAAATGCCTCCTTTGCACACAAGTCCCCTCCAAGGCTAAAGTGCCGGCTGTGGGGCTGGAAGCGGGGCTCTGTGCTCATAGTTTGGCCTACCCAGGAGGCCCTGGGTTCCATCCTCAGCCCTGCAACCGTCAGTCCATGGAGAAAATAGCCTCAGAGACTCATGTTCTCCAGGTGCTAGCAATAGCATAGGCAAAGGGGAATCAGCTCGCTGGGCATTGGGGTAGGGTCATGAGGGCTCCACAGGAGTCTCAACTCCCAGGCTTTCACCAAGCCAAGCCTGTTTTCTCTATTCTTCCTACTGGCTTCCTGCGTTTGTTTCTGCCCCCCATTATGTCCTGGGCACCCCCCACTTTTGTTTTAGCATTCTAGTTGCTGTGACATAAACAGACTGAGGAAAAAGAACATTCCATTGTCTCTAGATTACAAGAAGATTATTTATCCTGAATGCTTACCGTGCTTATTTGAGCAAAGAGGTCACAGGGAACATTCACGCAAGGGTTGCGTTGAACGGTGGATCTTGCACAGGCAAGATATGATTGGGAGTTAAGGTCACGGGGTAGTAAGAGTGACACAGGACAGACATTCTGAAGGGGCTCGCCCTCCTTCCATGGTCGCTAGACAGGAAGGAGGGGGTACTGGTACCCAAGCCCATGTCACTGAAATCACTAGGATGCTCTAAACTGTGACTGTACCCATTGGAATATCTTCCATTTGAAAGGAACAGCAAATATTTATCCACATGCTTGCCTTGCCTAAATACAGACTGGAGGGTTTTGTAAAAAGTGACCTTTAGTCAATCAGAATACATGAAAAGCAGACCCTCTCTGCAGCCGTGAGCAGACCCTGGCCTGGGCTGGAGGTTAGACGGAACAGTTTTTTGCTGGGTGAGGCTCGAAAAGCCATGCCAGATCCCTGCGTTTCCCATGTACTTCACAATTTTTGCTCAGTGTTGTCAATAAAAGAATCACCAACAGGGAAGCCCCCAGAGGCAACAGAGAGGCACAGAATGTGTAGCAGAAACCACTCGCTGCTGTAGGGTCAGGAGAGCAAGAATAGATGATGCTGCGGACTCTGAGTCAGACTGCCATGTTTGCATTCTGAGCACCTGCGGCAGTTCTCCCAGGTTCTCACTACCCGTGATCATGAACGGGGTTACTGCACCAATCTTCACTGCTCCCACCCCGTTGGCTTGCCCCTGGCCTGGTCTCTATGACCAGGGGATGTCCAGGAGGGCAGAGGATGCTGTTATCCTAGTGGTCAAGAGTGTCTTTGCAGATGTTCTCTGCTTCTGTCCAGGACCCTTGTATCCTGATGAGCTTTGAGACTTTGGCTACTTTCCTCCCAATCCAACAAACCCGGCCCCATCAGGGATGGTTTCGGGCTTCTCTCAATCCTCTGTATGACTGCTTTCCATGTTACAACTACTACTTGTTACAACTTTGAACCCTTGACTTCATGACTGCGATATGGTGTAATAGGGAAAGTGGATGTGAACAGCCAGTTCCGCTGAAAACCAGGCCTGAATGTCTGCCGGGCGAGTGCAGACACCCTGTTGGTCTAAAGGGACCCTGAGCAGTGTGCAATCAGTCACCCAAATGACTTGGGTCAAGTCCCAGGTGTGAATCTTGACTAAACAGGAATTGCCTGCCCCAAAACTCTCCAATCTGGTTGCCAGGGTACCAGATACGAATGTGATAAGCATGGGAGCAAACATTTGAGAGAGAGAGAGAGCTGTAGTTAACAATGGGCTAACAGGCTTGGCTCTGAGATTTCTGCAAATGACTAACCCTGGAGACATTTCTGAATCGGTAGGTGGGTGAGTCCCAGAATGAGACAGATAATTCTTGGCTCCACAGAGGGCTAAGGGGCCTACTGGCCTCCTTTCCAATCAGGCTGTCTCCAGCTCTGTGAACTTAGGGGAGTTATTGGTCACTCAGAAACCTCTTAACCTTGGGTCATTGGGCACGTAAGACTGGAACAGCTGCTCTGTAAACTCAGTTAGTGGAGCCTCTGGAGCCTCCTGGAGCTGGTGTGCTTTACATAGGAAGTGGCTCTTACAGCAAATCAAGTATCTTGAGGACCAGCAGCACTAAATATCTTGGAATACAAACAGAGCTATAGTAGACCTGGTCCTGAGTCCCTGTGGCCAGGAACAAGATGGGAATATGCCTAAGGAGGCGAAAGGAGGAAAAGGGAGATGGCAGGGCTGAGCCACAGGTAGACACGGAAATCCCACCACTTAGTCCAACCACTTAGACCACACTAGCTCCCCACTGACAGACTGGGCATGTCCATCCAGTGGACTAGGGAATGCGGGTAGGGAATAGGCAACCCTGACCCAAGATGCCTCTATCTTTCCTCTTCCAGCTCATTGCAGATGAGGCAAACCAGCTCCAAGGTTCCTCCAAATTTGATACTCAGCTGCCTTCTCAAAAGTTAGATCCTTGGTAGGATTAATATAGAAAAAAAAAAAAAAAGGCCATCCTCCAAAACCAATCTACAGATTCAGTGCAATCCCCATCAAAATTCCAACACAATTTTTCACAGATCCTGAAAGGACAATTTTCAGTTTCAGATGGAAACACAAAAGAGATAGGATAGCTAAAAACAATTCTGAAAATAAAAGAACTGCTGGACGTATCACCATCCCAGACTTCAAATTGTACTTCAGAGTTATAGTAGTAGAAACAGCATGGTATTGGCACAAAAACTGACATGTTGATCAATGAGATCAAATTTAAGATCCAGACATAAATCCACACACCTATGGGCATATCATTTTTTATAAAGGAGCCATAAACACAAACTGGAAAAAAAAGACAGTATCTTCAACAAATGGTCCTCTGCAAAATGGATGCTTGCATGTAGAAGAATCCAAACAGACACACACTTACCACCCTGCACCAAAAAAACCTCAACTCCAAGCGGATCAAAGACAGCAACATAAAACCAGATACATTGAATCTGATAGAATAGAAAATGGAGAACAGCCTTGAAAGCCTTTGCAAAGGAGACAACTTCCTGACCAGAACACTGATAGTGCAGGCACTAGGATCAACAATTAATAGTGGAGTCTCATGCTATCAAAGGAGAAACATAAACAGCAACCCAGCTACAAACCTTCCGTCTACCATGCTGTCCTGCCTGCAAGTTGTGCTAGTGCAACGGTAGCACAAAATTGTGGGCGTAACCAGCCAATACCTGATTTGACTTAAGGCCCACTCCACAAGATGGAACCCATACCCAGTGCTGCTTGGGTGACCGAGAACCTGAGACTAGACAGCACAGGGACCTACTATAAAGCCAAATGCTGCTGTTATACTAAAGGAACATAGAAATAGAATGACTCCTAATGACATTCTGCTGTACTCACAGATAAGTGCCTCGCTCAGTCATTGTTAGAGAGGCTTCCTTCCGCAGCAGATGGGAATAAACAGATACCCACAGCCAGACAAAATGCAGAGAATGAGACACCCTGGGACACTCATCCTAAATGGGTTGTCTCCAGCAAATCTCTCCCCTCAGAGCTCAGGGAACTCCATGGAAGAGGGAACAGAAAGCGTGTGGGAGCCAGAGGGATGGAGGACACCAAGGAAACCAGGCCTTCTAACACAGCAGGATGATGCATATATGAACTCACAAAGGCCGAGGCAGCCTGCACAGGGTCTGCACGGGGCGGCACCAGCTGGGTCCCAGGCTAAAAGAAGTAGACACGTGCCTCCTCTCTCACCCAGAAGCTGTCTCCAATTAAAAATCACTTGCAAATGAAAATTTATTTTTCCCCAAGGGAGTCTCACTGGGGAAACAAACTACTCTTAAGGGCAGGCGGTATGCCCAGCAGTAGACGGCCAACAGGAAACAAGCTCAGTGACACCTGTAGAGCTTCCTTGTCTCATAGTGTCAGGGCTGTTTCTTTCTCTTTTCCTTTTTTTTTTAAATTTTATCTTTATTATTTTTAAATCTCTCTCTTTTATTTTTACCATAAAGGTCCTTGTGTATATATATTATGTATACCTTGTGTATATATTATGGCTTCCAGTTTTGTGTTTTTATTGTATTCCTGAGTATGGGAACGAGCAGGTCTCTGCGCATCTACATCTATTTCTTGTGCCTTTTCTTGGGCTCTTTTCCTTTGTTCATTTGCTTTGTCCTATTCTGGTGTGTTCCTGTTTTGTTCTATCTTACTATATTTTATTTAATGATTATCCCTTAGAAGCCTATCTGCTTTCTAATGAGAGACAGAAAGGAGGTGGATCCGATGGGAGGGAGGTGGGGAGGCACCGGGAGGTGTGCTGGGTGGGGAAACAGTAAACAGGCTGTAGTATATGAGAAAAAAAATCTATTTTCAATTTTTTTAAAAAAATCAAGAGGACAACAGAACAAAAAGATCTTCTGTTAGGCTGTTGAGTCCACCAACAACTGTGGATGGGAAATATGGAAACAGTTATCACAATCCGTATATGGAAGTCCTCGAAGAATTAGGAGAAAGGACGCGTGGAGGTCTCAGGTGGCTCTGCAGGGGATTAGCATATGAATGGGTGTTACAGTCTGATCACGTGAGTTTTAAAGGCATGACTCTTTAGAGGGGAAAAAAGGATAAAAAATTGAATTTAAAAGTGAGAATTTAATAATTGTAAAAACAAATAAAATTTATTTTTATAAAAAGGAATTAGATCCTCAGATATTTAAACAAAAATAACCCGATTTTTGTTTGTCAGGAGGCATGGCCCCAGTAACCTTGGGATACTTTCCTTGTAGGAGCTGGTATAGAATTTGAACCCGCCTATACTCATGGAATCTTCTCATTAATTCTAAAGATAACAGAAGGTATTACCAGCTTCCAAGCAATTAGTCACCCCGAGTCTAGCCAGGGTCTCAGATTAGACATTGGTAAATGCAGATACTTCTGCATGGATCCTCCTTGATCATGGGTGCTCACTGCCAGTCACCTATGACCATGTAAAGCTTAAAGACTCTAAAAGGAAAGCCTACTAGTCCTGATTCCCAGCACGTGCTCCACGAGACGATAAGACTCATCTGGACTAATCTATACTGGTCAGACAACTGCTCCTCACTAATGATTTTCTTACTGATAAGAAAAATGCTACCCAGATACAGGACCAACCTGCAGCTGAGAGAGAGGGGCCCACTATTGTTTTATCCTAAAAATAAGTTGATAGTTAAGTTTCTTCTCTCTAGACGCCATCTGGGAGGGACCTCCGCTATCAACAGCTATCAAAATGCCCGAAAGCAGATCCCGGGTCCATCACTCTCAAGACCAGGCTCGGACTGATGGCTACTATGTGGGTTTTTCTGGGAATGGTCACCCTACTCTGGGCTACTGTGGTGTCTTCTGGCATTCTCCTCTCCGCTCCCTCAGTCCCTCTGCTCCTACATAGGGAATACTAGATGCACTGCCTGGCAGATTTTACTGAATTCCCAGAACTCACCCAGGAGCCTGCCTCATAAAACTAACTCCCTCTCCTTCTCCCCACTCCCTCTCCTCCTCATCCTTCTCTTCATCTTCTGAGGGAGGGTTAGAGGGTCAAAAGTAGACAAGGAAAGCAAACGTGGGTTCTCTGAGATGAGACAGTGGCTTCTTGTTCCTGGAACAATCATGAAGAGAAACAGTGGGAAGGCATAGGGTCACATTCTAAACAGGACCAAAGTGGGGGAGCCCTACCCATGCCAGCAAGTATTCAGTGGACTCCAAGCCTTAGGCCACTCCCACCCTAAGAGACGATAATTATTTTTATTATGATCATTATATAATGATTATTATCCATGGCTTGGTCATCTGTCTTTCCTGTTCTTTTAATTCTGTCCATTCCAGGAAACAAACTCAGCAATCCCCTAGTCGACCAGCACTACCATTACAGCAGCGGAAGGGTTCAGTGTAACCAGAGGAAAAGAGAACGGAACCTGATGGCCCTGGCAAGACTGGCCACTAAACAGACTGGCTGTGGAGCCTAGCTGGCCCGCTAGCCCCTCACCACCCCTCCTTGAGCCTCTTATGACATCACACCAGGTGGTCCCAGACCACTTCTGGTACCAGGCTTTTGGAGGAACCTAGGTCAGCCCTCTGCTGCCCTCAGTAGCTCCCATAGCCCCATTTGGGTGGGATGCATGGAACCAGAGAGGACTTCCTCAAAGCCTGCTTCCTGTGCAGCACGAGCATGCAGCAGCCTCATCTCCCAGAGTTGGCATCATTATATAAACATCCTGTCCACACACCCAGTCCCTGCCCCTACCACACTGGTCCGGAATCAGAGGCTCCTCTGAGGAGAGCCACCTTATAATGCCCCATGGTGGGCAGATATGAATAGCTTTCAATGTGCCCTGTGCACTCACAACTCTATCTGCCATTGGAGTGAGCGGCCTGACGACTCGCCTGTTGGGTCTCTGAGGTCCCTGGGCCACAGAGAGGTCTGAAGTGCTGGAAGAAGAGACATGATTGCAAGGGAGGCCTCCACCCTGTCATTTCCGCCTTTCCCTGGCTCCAGGAAAAGGCCCCAAAGATCACCACCAGACTGAATTCAGCTTCCCTGGCTCTGTGACATTGCGTTCCCCACAGGATGGGAGTGAGTTAGAGAATTGGCTGCGAGGGAGGCAGGAGTATCAGGAAGTGAGGTGGGGTAGAATAGTGGAATAAGGAGCCTGTCATTGCAGAATCCAATTGAAGTGTCTCTCCAGCTGGGAAGCAAGAAATCTAACAATTAACATGTGCCAAATGCTGTCGATGAGCAGGCATGAGCCTGAATGTGTATGCCTTGTACAGAGACTCACTCCTTTCCCAAATAATGCCTGGGCATCTCAAACAGCACTGTTAAGTAAAGATTTCCTGTCTTCCTGCACCCTGTGTACCCACTGTTATCTCCTCGGGATGAGACGGGGGCTTCTAACCCCACCCAAATCCTACATGTGAATACTGCAAAAACAGTGAGCTGTGCCTCCCCCTTGGGGGCCTGCACCCCCATTTGGGCGTGCCTTACTTTCTCTGGGCACCTCTTTTTTCTTTCTAACCCTCGTGCTTAAGCCTGAGACCTTTAATAAAATCTCCAATCCTGCCTCATGAACTTGCTAGTCCTCAAATTTTTTTCAAGGAATTGAAACAAGGAATCTTTGGTTTATCCTGAGTTGAGGTCCCTAAAATTGGAGGAAACTGCTCAGACCGGTGATGGCACCCAAAAATGCTGGCAGAAGGGGTACAGTTGAGGGCACAGTGCCCAGTCTGGGTAGAACTCAGCACAGCTGCAGGGGGCTGGGCAGATGAGGCAAGAACAAAGCTGCGTTTGTGGCTTGGGCAGGCCATGGCCCAGAGTCATAGCGACTTGATGGAACTTCAACTCAATCCTGGAACCTGAAGGGCTGGAGCATGGAAAAGTCCAGGCTGACAGTGCCAGATTCTCAAGAGTCAAGCTCAGGCCAGGAGAGCATGCCAGATGGGCTCTGTTGCCGCTTAGAATGGGACGGAAGGCAGGGCACAGCAGAGGACCCCAGGTACAGAGCACCACCCTGCGGAAGATGATCACCTGTTCATCAGTCAGTGGGTAAGCAAAGACCCAGGCGGAGGTGCTGAGTGGAACATGGAGCGAGGTGTGGAGAGGAGCCTACTAGATGGGACTGTGGGTAACAGATCTCAGACACTGCCCCATCTCGGATGCCCTGGCCCCAAGCTATGAAGAACCAAGGTTCTCGGGTCCAGCTGCTGCCATGCTCCCTGCGATGACGGCCATGGACTGTAACCCTCTGAAACAGTGAACCACAAATTAAATGCTTTCTTTTATAAGTTGTCTTGATCATTGTGGTTTTGTTACAGCAATTTAAAAGTAACTAAGAAAGGTGATCACCTTGGTGTTTCCAAGTCCATGTTAGGTCCAGGAGATGGTCAGCCACAGTGCCAACCTCAGTGAACAGCGCAGCTAAGAAGTCTCCCCATACAAGAGGACCAGCAGGAAAGATGAGGTGGCCTGGGAGAGTGACAAGGGTGACTCAACAGGAAGGAATGTGCTGAGTTGTAAGCTGTGGGTCAGGGGACCCTGCTTTGGGAAAGCATGCAGTGCTTATCCTGTTCTTCGTAGTGAAATATCTCATGGTAACCCAACAGTCCTGTTGAAGAAGAAACATCATTCACAGAGGAATTTTTCAAATGCTTTTGGAAGGAATGAGGAATGACAGAATTAGCAGGGTACCATCCTGCTGAGGATATATATATATATATATATATATAGATAGATAGATAGATAGATAGATAGATATAGATATAGATATATATATATATATATATATATATATCATTGGTAGAGTGCTTGTCTAGACTGTGCAAGGTTCTGGGTTGGATCCCTAACACTCGGGGGAGGGGTCTAGAATAGAAAGGCATCATCTCTCATCCTTCGTGTGACTCTTTAACTCAGATGGTATTTGCCAGTGGTTCAAACCATCAGCAGACTAAGGACAGAAACAAGAATCCATGACTCCCATACTGTGCCCACCACCATCACGCCTGACACATCAGGTCAGAAACACAATGTAAGGGACTGAGTGACACCACAGAACACCCTGGATGAAGTAATGTGACGTCACAACATGAAAACTGCAGTTGACGACAGACACCCGTAGTCACGGCACTCAGGAGGCTGAGACAGGAATCTCGCTGAAAGTTTGAGGTCAGCCCGGGCAATAAAAGCCGGAGCTTCAGCCTGAGAACACGTCTTGAAAGAAAGGAAGAAAGAAACAACAAGGGGGAAGGAAGGAAGAGGGAAGGATACCCCATCCTTACTGACAGATGCATTATAAGGGTACCAGCTTACTGAGGAGATCTTATATATATAATCAGTAGTAGGTACCTGCCTACCAGTACTGGCCTCTCTGTTGCCTACGTGAACCGATGCTGCATTATCTGCAGACCTGGCAATCATCTTCCCTGAACAAGATGCTAAGTAAGAAATGCAGATGACCTCAGGGCCCATTCTCACCACCATTTTTGCCTATAGACCTATAACCATTCTCGAGTCTCAGCAGGTCCCTAGAGGCGAGGTACATGGTGTGACTCATGAGATCGCTACTTCTCTAAAGAATTTCTTGGGTTTTCTAGTTCCAACTAGAGGTCTGGTGATTATATATATGGGAGTGAGTTTTGAGACTGTGCCATAATAGTGGAAGGAATGTAAAACTAACTCAGGCTGAATTTATGGATATAAATCCACTCATCGGAGATTCTGGAATTAATGTTGCGGCACACACAGTTTCAAAATGTGCTACCAAATTTTTGTTTTGTTTTGTTTTAAACAATGTCCGTAGTTCACACTAACTTGAAACTTACAATGTAGCTCTGGGTAACCTAAAGTCATAGGTGATCTTTTCTGCTTCAGCTCCCCTAACGCTGGGATTATCGGCAGGAACCAAAACATCCAGCATTGGAAACTTATTGGTTGGCTAGAGCATGAGTCAAAAGATGGGCTCCTGGTGAACATGCTGGAGATGCCTGAGACCCTTGCTAGACTCCTTGACGGCCCAATGAGACTGGAATGTTGGAGTGGCTGGTGTAAAATCTGCTCTTCCGCAAAGGGATGTTAGAATGTGCTCATCACTAACACTAAATACAAAAATCTGTGTCTCAGCCAGTAAAGTGCCTGCATGCTATGCCAGCAAGAGGAGGTGAGTTCAGAAATCCCCAGCACCAATGTAAAAGCTGGGCTTGGTGGCACAAACCTGTAATCCCACACTAGGAAGTAGGGACAGGAGAATCCCTAGGGCATGTTGGCCAGCCAGTCTAGCCAATCGGTTAGCTCCGTGTTCGGGATGAAACGTTGTCTCAGCTGGTCATGAAGATACACATCTTTAGTGCCAGCACTCAAGAGGCAGAGGCAGGTGAATCTCTGCATTCAAGACCAACCTGGTCTACAGAATGAATTCTGGGACTGCCAGGGCTACACAGAGAAACTTTGACAAGGAAAGAACGGGGGAGAGAGGGAGAGGAGGAGGGAGGGAGGGAAAAAGAAACATTGTCTCATAAAATAAGGTGGAAAAAGAAAGAGAAGACCCAAATTAATAAAATTGGAGATGAAAAGCAAGACCACAAGAGGAACCAATAAAATTCAGACAACTGTAAAGACGTTCCTTTACTAAAAACAGTGCTATCCAGATGACTCGCTGCAGAATTCTACAGAGCTTTGAAGAACTAACACCAATCTTAAGATATTCCATAAAACAGGAAGTGAAGGAAGACTTCAAACCCTTTTTACAAAGCCAGTATCACTTTTATACCAAAACCAGATTAAGACACAACAATAAATAAATAAAATTATGGACCAGCTCCCTAATAAACATAAATGTAAAATTTCTCAATAAAATACTTGCAAACTGAATTCAAGAGCATATGAAGGACCATTGAGGTGGCTCAGTAGATAGCTTGCCACACAAGCCTAGTAACCAAGATTCAATACTCAGAACTCAGAGTGGAAGGAGAAAATCAGCTCCCAAAATTTCACTTCTAATATTCATTCACATGCTGTGGTATGTATATACCTGTGCATACACGAACACACACACACACACAAAGGAAAGAAAGGATAAATCAAAATGGAAAAATAATACATCAAAAAGACCATCTACCATGATCCAGTTGGCTTCATTTCAGACGTGCAGGGATGGTTCAACATTAATCAGTAAACAAACTCCACCACCTAAACAGACTCAGAGACAGAAACCACATGATCATCTCAATAGAGGCATAAAAGGTCACTAACAAACCCAGCATCTCTTCATGACTACCACTAAGATCAGAACGAAGATACAGGGTCCTCTCTCCACGCCTATTCAATACAGTGTTTCAAGTCTTAGCTAGAACAAGGCAAGAGAAGGAAGCAAATGGTACAGGTAGGAAAGGAAGGGGCTGGAGAGATGGCTCGGCAGTTAAGAGCTCTGGCTGCTCTTCCAGAGGACCGAGGTTCAGTTTGCAGTACCAGCTCACCATCTGTAGCCCCAGTTACCACAGACATGACATCGTATTTCTGGCCTCCTTGGGCACCAGACATGCACATGGTACACAAGCACACACGCAGGCAAAACACCCACACACATAAAACAAAAAGCAATGATTTCAATGTCTAACTACAAAAGTAAATACAAAAGGAAAAGGCAAGCTCTCCTTATTTGTGCCAAAGCCAAGGACCTGAAAGCTGCAGGTTAGTGGTTTCTGCCTCATCTGCATCTCCTAGTGGGTCTGGACCGATGGATGGAACTTGGAAAATGACAATTGGTTGTCTCGCACAAGGTTAATCAAGAAGTAACCTCAGCTGCAGGGTTGTGCCAGATGTGATTTCCTCACCTAGGCTTATTGACAGCTTTCCTGGTGCCCGGTGTGCGGCTACTGATCTCGCAAATGCTTTTTTCTCTGTACCTATCCAGAAGGACCACAGGAAGCAACCCGCTCGCCGTTAGCATACTTTCATTGTTCTATTTCAAGGACACGCACATGGTCCAGAGCTGGATCGTAACTTAGTGTCCTGAGATCTTGACCACCTGTGTCTCCCACAAAGTGTCACGCTGGGCTGGTAAACCAATGAGGTCATGCTGAAGGGTCCAAGTGAGCAAAAGGTAGCAACCACCCTGGAGTTGCTACTAAAGCAGTTGCACATCGGAGAACAAGAAACAAACCCAACCAAAATGCAAAAGCCTTGCACCATAGTAAAACTTCCAATAGACCAGTAGTGCGGGACATGCAGGATGCGCTCTCGGACACGGCCCTCCCACCACCAAGGATGAAGCACAATGCTTAGTGGGCACTGGATTCGGTGGCAGCACTTGACTTATGTTGGATGTGTTATTCCGGCCAATGCATCAAGTGACTTCCAAAAGCTGCTAGTTTCGAACCCTAGAACAGGAAAAGGCTCTTCAACAGGTCCAGGCTGCTATGTAGTCAGCTCTGCCACTTTGGCCATCTGATCCAGCAGGCCAAATGATTCTCGCAGTGTCAGCAACAGTTACGAACGCTATCTGGAGCTTTAGCAGGCTGGTGTAGGTGAATCACAGCAGAGATCCTAGGAATTTTTTGTACCAAGGCCCCTCCAGCATATGCAAACTACTCTCCCTTTGAAAATCAGTTCTTGGCTTGCTATTGGGCCTGAGTAGAAATGGAAGACTTGAGAACGGGCCACCAAATTACCACGAGACTTGAGGTAGCCACCCATGAGCTGGGTTTTATCTGACCTACCACCCATAAAGTTGGACGTATACAGCAGCAATCCATCATCAAATGGAGGTGTACAGATGGGTCAGGCTATAGCTGGTCCCAAAGACATAAATAAGTTATACAAAGAAGTGGCCCAAATGGGTAGGTCACTCTGCTAAAATGCCTTCTATCGCAAAGCATGGAGCTACAGCATCACAGGGTGTGCCCTATGACCAAGTGGCTGAAGAAGAGAAGAGAGCAGGCTTTTTTTACACATGGTTCTCTGTGATGTGCAGACATCAGCCAGGAGTGGGCAACTGTGGCATTACACCTCTTCTCTGGGGCAATTCTGAAAGACAGTGGTTAAGGGAAATCTTCACGGTGGATAGAACTTCAGGCAGTGTCCACTGTCAGACATTTTGCTTGGAAGTAAAAACGCCTAGATGTGAAAACTACATACTGATACATGGTTTGGTTGAATGGTGAGGGCCTGGAAGATACACGACTAGAAAAGTAGTGAAAAAGATATTTGGGGGTGAGGGGGACAAATAGCAAAGGACATGAAGTATTTGTTTTCCATGTAACCAAACGCTTGCCAAAGGGTGACCTCAACAGAGGAGGACTTCAAACATTAAGTAGACAAGATGTCCCTTTAGGCGGACGGGAGTCAACCTCTTTCCCCCAGCCATCCCTGTCATTGTCCAATGGGGTCATGAGCAAAGTGCCCAGAAAACACACCTCTGGGTGTGTCTACAAGAGTGTTTTTCCAAGGTGTGGTTGGTGCACGCCTTTAATCCCAGCACTCAGGAGGCAGAGGCAGCTGTGTCTCTGTGAGTTCCAGGCCAGCCGGGCGTCTATATACTGAGACCCTGTATCAAAAAAAAAAAAAAAAAAAAAAGTGTTCCCACCAGAAAGGGGCCTCTGGATGGGGAATAGAGGCCTAAAGGGCAGGGACAGTGGAGCACAGGTGGTATGGAGAGAGGAAGAGAAATAAGGCACGGGGAGACTCAAGAAGGAAGAGGATGTGAGGCCAGAGCAGAGGGCCAGGTGGGAAAATAAACAAAGCCATCTGGAAACCTGCTATTTTATAAGCGTGCGTATGTGCGTGTGCATGTGCGTGCGTGTGCATGTGCGTGCGTGTGTGTGTGTATGTGTGTGTGTGTGTGTGTGTGTGGTGTTTATAAGCACACATATACATATAAGTATGATATGTGTTTCACATAGTCTTAGGTAAGTATAAGTTAATACAATTCGTTGAGGCTTCTCGGTGTCATCCATTCCTCCTTCCCTTCACTTCTTTCTATGTGACTTTTCTCCTCCTCCCCCAATTAGAGCCCTTTCCCTATTTCCCAGCTCCCCACCGCCGTCCCCACCACCGTCCCCTGAATCCTGCTATTCCCCAACTCTATACCCCATGGTTCCTTTTTCTGCTTTCTTTAGTTACTCCACGACGCAAACTCACATCTGAAGATTTGGAGCTAGGAACTGCAGCTGAGAGAACACACGGCCTTTGTCTCTCTGGGTCTGGCCTATCTCACTCAATTTAGTCTTTTCTAGTTCCATTCACTTAGCCGCAAATTTTATGATTTTACTTTTCTTTACAGTTGAATAGTATTCCATTGTGTATAGGAATCACAGTTTCATTTTCTATCCACCTGCCGAAGGATATTTACGTTGTTTCTGGTTCCTAGATATCGCAAATAGAAGCAAATACTGCTGTGTGGAGTAGTGGTCCCACTGTGTGGTAGGATGCCATGTCCTCTGGAAACGTGCCCTGAAGTGGTATGGCTGCTTCACGTAATAGATTTATTTTTAGCTGACATCCTCCCCACAAGAGCCTAGGCTATCTAATAAGAGCCCCAGTACCAGGCACGATAAGCCTTCATTCAAGCTATTGCTCAGTGTAGTCTTAGAGACTCCCAAAGCAATGTGGCCTACTGCTGCTACCCTTGGTTGCCTTCCAGAAGTTGAAGGTAAGTCCTCAATGATGAAGACACTTCACCCTTCAGACACAGGACTTAGAAGATTGTAGCTGGATCTAACCTGAAAGCTGCCGTCCTGTGGCCTAGCTTTCAAGTCCCAGAAAGTAAACTTCCAATAGAGGCAGACAATTAATAGCCATATTCTGCTGTGACGCTAATAAACTACAGCAATGAACAGCATTGGCAGGGTATCCCTAAAGATGTGATAGTGACACTTACGTCTTGGTGGTGACCAACAACGTCTACACGTACTTAACGCCCACTCAGCAGGAGGGGAATCATGCCTGATACAGAAACCTAGCAACTACTCAGGGCTGCTATGAGAATATACTGCTGACATTTTACTAGATGAGCATAACTCCTGACTGTACTCTACAACTCACCCTTGTGCACACAGATAAGCGTTCCTTCCACCTCTCACCAAAGAAGTTTCTCGTTACAGCAAAGAGGGACCATTTACCGAAACCCATAACAGCTCATGAGCAGTGAGCAATGGATCATGGGGAGCACAGCCCCAACAGACATATCTACAACACAACTCCTGAATCTAAGAGAGCATCTCAGAAGAGGACAGAAAGATTACAAAAGCAAGAAGTATCCCACGAGATTGTGCCTCCTAGATATGACAGGGAAACTACATCCACGATACCTCAACAAGACAGCTGCTTAAACAAGACCTAAACAATGGTGTTGGGTGGGCAGCGGTGCGCACCTAATCCCAGCACTGAGGAGGCAGAGGCAGGAGGATCTCTGTGAGTTTGAAGGCAGCCTGGTCTGCAGAGTGAGTTCCAAGATAGCCAAGGCTACACAGAGAAGTCCTGTCTAGGGGTGGGGGTGGGGAGGAACGACAATATCAACAGACGTGCTAATGCAGGTGGGGGAAATCTTACCGAGTCTCACCTCTAGACAAAGAACTTCAAGTAACTAATGACGGCTGAGAGACGGAGAATTAGCCTCTTCCGGGGATGAGCTCCTTAACTAGTTATCCAATACAAAGTAATTGGCCTTCGAATCACATACGCACCTGCACACAAGCCATGCTAAATGGACTCAGCAGGGTGTGCTTACATATTTAGGCGTATGTGTGTGTGTGGTGGTTTGAATGAAAATAGCTTCCATATGTTTGAATACTTAGTCCTCAGTTGACGAAACTATTTGGGAAGGATTAAGAGGTGTGGCCTGATTGGAGGTGGTGTGTCTTGAAAGTGGGTTTTGAGGCTTCAAAAACCTCCTGCCATCCCCAACGTGCTCCCTGCTGAGCTCTCAGATGTTCCTGCTACCCTGTCTTTGTTCCATCATCATGAACTCTAACCCTCTAGAACCATAAACACTTTCTTTTATAAATTGCCTTGGTCATGGTGTTTTTGTCCCAGCAAAGGAAAACTAATACAATAAGTAACAAGACTCATCAAAAATAGGCCGCCCACTTGTGAGGGACCTGAGGTGGGGGGACATGGAATGGGCTGGAGGGAGGACAGGAAAGGGAGGAAGTAATGTGATTATATTTTCATTTTAATTTAAATAAATGGAACATCCATGTCATGCACCTTTCCCACAGAGCTCAGAGAACACCATGGAAGAGACGGGATTTTAAGGATGAGAGGTTAGGGAGAGCGTGAGTTTTCCTAACATGATAGAACCACTGCCCTCGTGAGTTCCCAGCAGCTGCACTTGCCTGCATAAGACCCGCACAAGATCATTCTAGCATGGAGGGTCACGGGAGAGCTACTTCTAGCTGAAGGGCTATTTGACACCTTATGGCTGCTAGGGAAGGACAATCAATTTTCTCCAAGAATGTGGCCTCTGATAGGTTGACCATGCTCCGGTGGATGGCCTTACACTAGTGCATAAGTGGGCAGCACTAATTAGACTCTGTGGGTTATTCTGTTACTGAAGAGGGGGGCATGCAGTTGGGAGGGAGATTTGGGGGACAGAGTCAGGGTGGGAGTCAGGAGGAGGGATGGGGATGAATATGATCAAAATACACTGCATACACGTATAAAATTCTCTAAGAATAAATCTTAAATGTCACAATGGTGTCATTGTATACTAATACACTATTGAACAACCAGAGAATTTATTCCGAAAGGTTTAACTGAGGAGAGAAGGCTAACCCTGAGTGTGCTGACACCGTCCAACGGGACAGAGTCCTTAACTGAATCCAAAGAGCAACTGAGCTGAGCACCAGCATTCCTGTCTCTCTGCCTCCTGATGACAGACAGTGTGACCGCCTGCACCACGCTCCTGCTGCCTGCCTTCCCTTTACGGCGGACTGCACACTCCAACTGTGAGCCAAAATTATCCCTCCCTTTCTTAAGTTGCTTTTGTCAGGAATTTTGTCACAACAAGAAACAAAGTAACCAGCACACATGGACTCAGCAACATGAGCTTCCGTTCACCAAGGCTGACCTGGCTACAGGGGCTGCTGAGTGCCAGGTCTGCCAGCAGCAGACACCAACTCTGAGTCCCTGGTGTGGTGCCACTCCCAGCATGGCCAGCCAGTGACCTGGTGGCAGGGTGACTGCACTGTACCACTCCACTGCTGGAAGATGGTGTCCTTACTGGGACAGTCACTCTAGGTGTGGATTTTCCTTCCCTGGTGGTAATGCTTTCGCCAAAACTACCATCCATGCAGCTACAGAATGCCTTTTCCCACACAGCTTCTGACCAAGGGACTTAAACCAAATCGATGCAAGAGTGGGCTCATACTTGTGGAATGCTCCAGTCTTGTATTTGCCGCCAACCTGAAGCAGCTGGCATGATCGGGCGGGTGGCCTTTTAAAGATGCAGTCACTGTGCCAACTGGTGCCAACAGCTCAGAGGGCCAGAGCAGGGTTCTCCAGAAGGCCACATGTGCTCCAAATCAGCCTCCACTACATGGTGCTGCTTCTCCAGTAGCTGGGGGTGAAGGCAGGACGGAAGGTCTGCATCACCCTAGCAAGTCACTACCCAGCCTTCTGCTTCCCGTTTCTGCACCTTCATCCTCTGCTTGCCAGGAGTCTAGGCTCCAGTTGCAGAAAGGAGAATTGTAATTGCCATGAATATTTCTGTCCTGTTTTATTTAAAATATGTTTGCGGGGTCTAGAGAGATGGCTCAGAGGTTAGGGGCACTCACTGCTCTTCCAAGGGACCTGGAATTCAGCTCTCAGCACCCATATGGTGGCTCACAACTGCCTATAACTCCAACTCCAAGGGATCTCACATCCTTTTCTGGCCGCCGTGGGTACCAATGACGCACATGATAGACATACATGTAGGCAAAACACATAACATGAATAAACAAATTATTTTTTTAATCATCATAGATTTCATATAAAAAAGTTAGTGAGACATCTCATTAGTGATTTAGAGGCTAAAAAATAGTGCGTTTGTGCACAGATCCACATGTATTATTATTCAGATAACTGTGTTTTCTTCCCATCCTGTTCTGTTACCGTGTAACATCACAGCAATTGAGTTGAGATCTATACTTAAGTGTCATTAAGTCTATGTAGTTTGTAAGCTATGCAATATTAAAAGAGTAAACATTCCTCAAGGAGGCTGTCATCTATTCTGGAGGGAGAATTAATGCATTTTCCACTGTACGTGGAATAGTAACATTATATTAAGTTAGAATTATGATGTTGCTATTGTCTTCATTTGGACATTAAATATAACATTAAGGCAATGTGGTTGGGAATCGAATTGACAAGGGCAGATCCATGATGACTGGCCTGTCATCTTACTGGGATTTATATCAGCCTGGGAGACACACCTCTGGGCATGTCTATGAGGGCATTTCCAGAAAAGATTAGCTGAGGGGGAAAGGCTCACCCTCAAAGTGGGTGTCACTTTCCAACAGGTGGCTTGAGTTACCTGCCTGCCTCTACTGCTTCTCCCTCAGCAAGTTCCTCTCTCATTGGTCTTGGCATCTTCAGATGTCTAACACAACTGAATACCAGAACTCTGCAGGGGGCTTCTAGGCCATTAGCGCCATATTGAGATTGATGAGGCATCCAGCTTCATGATTGAACAACTACTGGGTTGTCTACCTCGCCAGAGTGTATATTGGACTATTCAGCTCCTACTGTGCTAACCAAACCAACAAATCCCTCTTTTATTATAGATAGATAGATAGATAAGATTTATATATATTATAATTTATATTGGTTCTGTGCCTTTATAAGAACCCTGTCTAACACATCTGTATTCACCAGTTAAGATTTTACCCATGTTAGGTTGGGCATAGTGGCTATATAACTCGGAGGCTGAGCAGGAGAGTTGAATGTTCAAGAGTGAACTGAGCTACATTGTAAGACCTCTGTCTCAAAAAAAGTTTCGGTTTAAAACATGACATCCGTACATTAACAAACAACCAAAGCGAGGAAACACACAGGAAAATCTAGAGTAACCCCGAGCATGTGCAGTTTAGTACAGGGTGACGTGATTCTCTGGGGCCATAAGGAAAGGGTAGTTAGTAAGTGGCATTGGGCAAATGGGCGACCACCTGGCATAACATAAAGCTGGAGCCCTACAGGATGGATCACATATTCAGAAATGAAATCATAAGCCTATGAAAAAGCTCATGAAATTCCTTCGCAGCTGCAGACAATGCTTTCTGTTGGTTTGAGTGCTCTGGTACAGGCAAGCACCTGTTAATGGCCCACAGGATCTAATTTCACCAGGCTCATTCCCAATATAAATGTCTTAAAACTCCAGGTCAGTTTGAAATAATCTTTGCTACCTGTATTTTATGTTATTTTTTATATTTATATAACACTTTTATTAATAACTTCAGTTTCATACAATGTATCTCTATAGCATCTTCTTACCATTCCTCCCTGGTCCACTCTCCCACTCCTGTGCCCTCAAAAAAACAAACAACAAAAAAAGAAAAGAAAATTAAGTCCAGCTTGTATGGCAGGAGCATGGGTCATGGACATCACCACAGTTTTTGGAGACAGCAGCTCTGGTCATGGACATTTACTTGGCCTATATTAGCCTGAGATTAAGAATGATGACGTTCAACCTGAAGTTGGGCTTCACTGCCGAAACTCACAGGCACCCAGACATCCCACAGGCATCAGGAACTCCCACAGGTGCCAGGGCATCTCTCAAGTCTAAGGACGTCCCACAGGTACCAAGGCATCCCGCAGATGCCTGGCTGTCCCACAGACACCAGGACATCCCACAGGCACCCAGGCATCACACAGGCACTCAGCCAACTCACAGACACCCAGACAGCTACCTGTATTTTAAATGGCTGCAAATATCTTTACACACAAAATAAAAACAATAAATTGGAGGAAGTACTTGTAATCCATCCTCAGAAGTACCTGTTTCCTAATATTAAAAGATCTTATAATAAAAAATAAATAAATGGTAGCCAACCAGGGTGGTGCACACCTGAAATTCTAGCACACAGGAGGTTGGGCAGGAAGATTCCACATTCTAGACCAGCCTGGACTACAGAGCAAGAGACGTATAAACAAAGCAAACAACTAAGACCAACAGTCCAGCCAAAATCTTTGTACATAGTAAGAACATCAAAAAATACAGTAGAATTTTTTTCAGTGCTGGTGATTGAACCCAGAACTTCCTGTGTGCTAAGCAAGTGTTCTGCTGCTGAGCCAAATCCCCGGTCTGAGAAAGATCATATAAGTAGGGAAAGATGCCCAGTCCAATTCATTACATGGGAAATGATAACTAAAATTGGAGTAAGTTGTACCTCATTAATCAGACTGGCAAGGACAAGGAGTAGAGAAATAGGCTCGGTGCACATTGAAAAAGGAGTCTAACATAGTACTGTTATGGTGGATGGTTTGTGAAAATCTAGCAGCATGACAAGTGGACTTCCAGGTCACTCTGTTACAAATAAAAAGACCACTCTACACTCAGAGAGGATGTTCCAAGACGCACCAATGTGAAGTCAAGGCACATAACCCCTAACAGAGCTTCCGCCACTTAAAATGCAGTGACACTTTGCTGTATGCGCAAACCAGGAATGTCCAGAGGGGACTTCCGAAACATGACAAGGGCAGCTGGGGCCAGCCTGGAGACAGGGAGAACCTCCTGCCACAGGGACCCATGTTACTTTCTAAATGCTATTAAAATAAATGCAGCACTAGGATTTACACATTACACATTAAGGAGGGACAAGGGTCTGCACTATCATGCTGGCTTTGCATTGATCTGTACTCAGACCCTAGGAAGTTGTTCCTCTCCCATCTTCCCATCTGAGGATCAAGGATCAGCTTGTCTGTGGCTTCTCTCCCTCTTCTCCTTCCAGACTGGCTCTTCCATCAGCTTGAGGGGTGAAGCATAGGGAAGGAAGCTTCACTGGTCTGTTTCCATGGCAACAGAAGGAACAAGAGGCAAGAAACTCAGGCCAAGCTAGCTCTGCTACATCCTCCCAGAATGCTGAGCTATTTTCCCTTTGGAACTGGGGTGCAGGAGGATTCTGGGCTTCATCAACCCTCTGTGTTCCCCACCCCATGGATAGACCATAAGGGCTCCTGTCTAGACCAGCCTGACTGCCCTTCTGCAGACTGACAGGGATCCTAGGGCTTCAGAGGAGTCAGACTAAACCTGGAATCCTGAACCTAAGACCAGCCTGGTGTCCTGGGCCCAGCCAACCCAAGTCCATGGCAACTCCTGTCGCATCCTCTCCCAGCACTTGGCCCTGCTGAGACTACTGGCAGGCAATCTCCATCCCAGCACTAACTCACTGAACACTCAGACATACCGAGGCATTTACCCCCACATGTTACTTTGTTCCCCCAATTATCCCAGAAGGCCTGAACTTATTTCACAGATGTAAAACCTAAGGTCCAGAAGCTCAGAGGAACTCACCCAGATGCCTTACACATTTCTGGCGGCAGGACTGAGGCTGTAACTAAGTGATTCACTCTGCAGTAGTGGCTAAGCTTACCGCTTCTGCTCCTCTATTCTAACTCAGCTCCCAGGAGGCGCAGGGGTGCCAGCCTGCTCCCCACTGTATTCTAGGAAGGTGGTTTTGTACCTGCTCTGCTCCCCAGACCCCCAAAGGCAGGCAGCCCCCCACAAGAACGTGAGGGCAGATGTCCAAGACAGACAGGGAGGAAAGACAGGGGGAAGCAGAGCTAGCCAAGTGTGCACCCACCCACGGACACACCCACAGGCCACAAATGCAGGTCTGACTTAGCGAGGCCCTCTTCAAAACCAAGAAGGCATTAGAATGCTTTTATGGCTCTGTTGCCAGAAGCTAAATAACACATTTCTGTCTCACACTCCCACCACCACCCACACCACCGTCTCCTCCACACCATCGCCACCTCCACCACCACCACCCTCACCAACATCTCCACCATCACCACCACCTGCACCATCAGCTCTGCCATCATCACCAGAAGCACCATGTTTAACAACTTTACCATCACAACCACCACTGTCTCCTCCACCCCCACACCCACGAGCACCTCCATCACCATCACCATCACCACCACGGGTCTCTTCTGCCCCCGCCTGCCATCCCCGTCACCACCATCACCAACATGTCTGGCATAACCACCACTGTCTCTGCTATCACTGCCTCCAGCATCAGTACCACCATCACCTCCAGGAGCCCCTCCTCTGCCCCCATCACAACTTCAGATTGGCCATGCTTGCCATGTTCTAGAAATGCGTCAAGTGTTCTAAGTGAACTGTCACAGTTAATATTCAATCCAGGGGCACAGCTACCCTCACCACTCTTTCTCAGAGTCGCCGAGGACTTTCTCGAGCCCACCCGTGTGGCGCAGCAGCCCCGAGGCACCTCAGCCGTTCCTAGGTTTTGCACTCCCCACTGGAAGACTGTTACCCTCCAAGCTTGGTGCCCACGACCACCAGGCTTTGTTACCACCGCCACCCAGGAGAGGGCAGGTCACTGAGGGCTGCCAGGGCCCCACTACAAGAAAGTTTCGGTTCCTGCCTCCCCAGCACCCCTCCGTACTGTGGTAAGGTGGAAGCCGGTCGGTGTGTGACAAGAGAATGTCACTAGTGAGCTGAGGCTGAGAGGCCAGCAGCCAAAACATGAGAGGGGAGCGGGTCTGCGGCGCGGGCGCAGACTGGCAAGACCACACATCTGTAGGCTGGGAGAGCTGATGGGAGGCACCCACACTTCCAAGTCCTGGAGGCCAGGTAAAGCTTTCAGCCCCTCCCCCGCCCTAGCCAGAACCACCAGTCTTGAATTTGGGGGGGGGTTCAGTGAAGACAGCTGGGCAGAGTAGGTAACCTATGAGGCAGGGTGTGGTGGTGTCCATCAGGAAAGGTGGCATGGTCCTGCCCGAAGGAGAACTGAAACACCCACCTAGGGCATCAGCAGAAAGGACAAGAGATAGAACTCTTGTGTGGCCAGGTCCCCGGACTCGGTGTGGACAAAGTCTGAGGAAGGAGGGGTGCCACGGAGGAGCGGAGAGAAGCAGGATGAAGACACAGCTCCCTAGCTGACTGCAGCCTCCAGGGTCATGGGAAGGGACAGCCAGGGAAGCTGAGGGTGGCGTTGGACATGGGGGTGGGGGGAGTTGTATGTGGGTCGACACCCCCCCAAGAACATGTAACAACCTTGCTGTAGCCATGCATATGGAACTTGGTTCTTAGTCTGGACCTGGCTCCTGAAATCATGAGAACTGTGAGAAACTGGCAAGAGCTGAGGGGCCATGGAGCAGGTAAAAAGAACAGGAGAACAGAGCCTCCAAGTTGGAAAACGGAGGGAGGAGGGGAGAAAGAAAGGAAGAAGGAAGGAAGGAAAGGGAAGGAAGGCGTGAGGGGATAGATAGGGGATAGATAGGTAGATAGATAGGTAGGTAGATACAGTAGATAGATGATAGGTAGGTAGGTCAGTAGATAGATGATAGGTAGATAGATAGATGATAGTAGGTAGATAGATAGATAGATAGATAAGAATAGAGATGATAGGAAATAGATGATAGATACTAGATAGATAGATAGAGATAGATAGATAGATAGATGGAGCTGGGAAAGAGGAACTCAGAGTTGATGGACGGATGAGGGTGAGGCAGTAAGTCCCCTCCAGCACCTATCAGTTCTCACTGATGGAAGGCCCCTGGGATTGGGGGGTGGTGTCTCTGCCCCTGCTCATAGCACAGTGCTGCACTGCCATAGGGTGGTGTCCAGACGTAGTCTTGTGTCCCCTGCCTGTGCAGAGGCAGGCCTAGAACACACACATTCTCCTTCTCCAGTGCCAGAGAAACTCGTGCTACGACAGACTGTGTGTATCATCGCTAGGTCACAGAATAGTGTGGCTGGGGGTTACTCTAGCTAGGTTTTCATGGGGATTGGTGGACCTCCTTAACAACTTCCTCTGCTGGCCTGGCAAGGTTGTGGTTCCTGGAACTGACAGATTCAAGGGCCTCAGCCCAACCCTCTGCCCACTGTCCAGCCCAGTAGGCCAGGTGGCCATCATCTGTGTCCAAGCACAAGGCTAAAACCTAGTGAAAACGCTAGGTGGACTGGATCGGCTCCATGGGCAGATGCGAAGCACTCTGTCTGCATGGCCCTCAGTGTCCCATACCTGTGCTAGCTGACCTCAGAGCTACACAGATGGGATTGTGTCATAGGGGTCTGGTACTCTGGAAACCTTTACACTTAACCTTCACTGAAAGATGGGGAAACTGAGGCATGCTTCAGTTGAATTCAACCCAGCAGTCATATCATCTGAGTAGGCAGGTATAGGGGTGTCTAACCCTGAGGTGAGGCACCACTCCTGGCCCTGTCGAGAAGAACCTGTTCTGAAAAAGGGGCCCGAGATAAACAGCAGACCAACTGAAGACACCCCCAGACTCCCTCATCTTTCGCGACCAGCCTGGCATGCCATTTCCCTCAGGGACACCAGCCACATCATATCAGACCGTGGAGGAACCGCAATGCATGTTCTAGAGACAGAGCTAAATCAGACACTCGGCCCCTTGGCCATGTTAGTTTAGGTGGGATACATGGTGCATACAGCAGGGAGATTTGCCTGGAGGAGGTGGGTTTGAGGTGGGCTGCTAAGCACACAGAATCAGAACCAGACATTCTCCTGTGCCATATATCCATGCACTACCTCGCCCCTGTCACACCAAAGCTTCAGCAGGGACAGGGTAAGCCCACTCTGGCTGGTCTTCCGACCTACGGCTCCTTCCTTCTCTCCCCTCTCCAGCCTGACTAGGCCCCTCTGGACATGGGAACCGCTGTAGGAATCTTCTCATGGCCCTTCTGTCACAATGTTCCTCTTAGTTTTTTTGTTTGTTTTTTGTTGTTTTTTGTTGTTGGTGGTGGTTTTTTGTTTTTTTAATCTCAGCCTCATCTCAAGATACACCTAGGTCCTGGAGCTACAGTGGCTGCTGCAGACCACAGAGCTGTTCTCGATCTCTGGAGTCCTAATCCCATGGGGCCATGGGGCTATGGGCAAGAAGCTCTCCAGACACAGTTCCAGCTTGATGTCAGGGAGAGACTGGAGCGCTCAGTACTCTCTCAAGAACACCCGTCCCCCTGTGGGCCTTGTGCCTGTTTCTGGTCTCTCCACCACTGGGGCTGAGACTCAGAGACACCTAGATACGGATTTCTCCTCCGAGAACACGGGCTCTCAGGGTCAGTGAGGGCCACACTCCGAGATACCCATCACTGTATTTTATCAATCTTAGGCTCCTCACAGTTCTCACTATCCTTGCCAGACCCGTTGCCTATGTGACCTCAGAGTCTTACAAGTATTCGACTGTTTAAGAATCGTCTACGGTTTTCCTGGCTCTCATTCCTGCATTGGCGTTGAAGGTGTGATCTGAAGAACAGACTACGTCTACTATCCACTGAGGTGTCCTCATAGCTGGTTTGTGGCAGATTTCACTAATGTGCCTGATGTTTGCTGAACAGATGCTTCTACACCTGCAAGTTCTCCATCACTCAGGCTGTGGTCCAGGTGATAATGGGGCTGTTAGCATCTTCCTTTTAGATCACATCTCTGCAGGAGCTCTCCCCCCACCTATGCTTCCCTGTCTACTCTCAGCCCTAGCCAGGCTGGACCACTGTGGACACCTCCTTGGAAGTCTTTGAGGATCCTCACACCCTTACGCATGGCAGTACAAATTATTTGGCTCATGCACCTTCACAGCAAAGGTTTCCTCACAGAAGAACATAAGGTCTCACTTTGGTTGGGTTAGCACCTTCCCGGGAACACCAGGGCCCAAGACAGGATGGGCAAAGAGCATGGGATGCCCCTCCCCGAGCATGCAGCTAACTGGAAGGGCCCTGAACTTCCAGACAGTATAGGTTAAGACCTATAGAACAGCTAACTGCTCACTTGCTCTTGGGCTGGTCTTCCAGGGATTCTACTCTTCATCCAGTATGGCAAGGGGTACCCACTACCACTAATGATAATAAAGTGAATAACTGGCATCTTCCCCATGCCTACTCTGCATCTCAGTACCCTAGGAACTCCCCAAGTTCCTTTGTAAGCCTCTAGCCTCCTACCTGGTTTATCCCTAATGTCCTCATTGGTTCACCCAACCAACCTCCGCCAACTCTCCCTCTCAGCTCTCAGGACAGAGGACTGGATCTTTCCATCAAGGCTCCCCTCATAAGCTCAGGGCTCCCAGCCTGCGTGGGGCCTGCTACATTACCTCATTTAATCCAAACCGTGCTCTGAGAGAGGGAACAGAGCCCATGAATGTTTGTCCCAGAGGAGCTGGGGCACAGAATCTCTGCTGGGGCAGTATGGACTGGGACCTGGGCTTCTACAACAAACTATAGTAATTCGTCTTAGAATGCGTCTGGGGCGAGGACTGGGCATGTTACACAGCCCAGGTAGGAGGCCTTCCTGAGCCTGGCTCTGGGCCCTAGCTATGGCTGGAATTACTCCTCATTCACACCGAGTGGGTCTGGGTACCAGAGGCCTGCAAGGCAGAAAGAGTTGGGGTAGGAGGGGTGTCCTCAAGATCTTGAGATCTGGGTGACCTTGGTGGGGGAGGGGAAGCCGGCTTTGCAGATACACTCATCAGAATGCACACCCTTTCACAACACCCTCAGCTTCTGGGTGAGCCAGCCTCCTTCACAGAAGCTAGTCTTTGTTAAGTGTTGTCATGGCAACTGCATCCAGGGAGAACTCTCTCTTTAAGGTAGAGTCTGAGGGTGATACTTGGAGAAGCCGAAGTGGTGGTGACAGGCAGGGCACTGGCCTCCTAGTCCTGTCCACATTTCTGGACAGGCCCTCTCCTCACCCCTCTACCTGTCCCAGAGTTCTTAGGTCTATTCCTCTTTCCTCTCCCTGAAGGTGGGATAGTAACATGTCTCAGACCTCTGTATACAACGTTCTCAGACACAGTTCTTCACCTCTGCTCCACTGTGCCCAGCAGCTCAGAGAAGTTACCCCACATTTCAGCAGAATGGCCACTGTCCTAGGGACAAGAATCCAAAAGGACTGAGGTAAACTGAGCTCCAGGGAATCACTGCAAACAAGACACTCAAGGCTACTCACTGTAGAGGCCTTGGGGACCTTCACATCCTTTCTGTACAGGAAGACACACACACACACACACACACACACACACACACACACACACACACACTAGGGGACAAGAGAAGACCTAGTAGAGGCCATGTCTGTGTAAAGGAAGGAGGCCATTGAAACTGTTTAGGATGGAGATCAGAGGGCTCAATAAGTGGAAGGGGGTTCAGAAGATTTCTGGGGTGGGCTAGGCCAGACTGGATGCTGCCTCATGCATGAGGAGACTGTAGCTGGCTGCTCAGATGGAGCTACTGAGGCAAGCAAGTCTCAGAGGCATGATGACAGTCGATAGGCTACCCTTGGCCACCAGAAAGAAGCCCAGCAACAGCATAGATGCTAAAAGAGACCCAGGTTCAAGTTGGGCTGACGGGAGTTGGGGTCGGCTCAGTGTGGAGAATGGAAGCTGTAGTTGCAGGGAGGACACATGTTCTGAAAAATAGAAACACTGTCCTATCTTGAGACAGGAGGTAAAGCCTGGGGAGGCCTATAGACAGGTCAGAGGAAAAGGAGGACCAAGGGCCAGGCAGCTAGACCTGGATACAGAGCATCTGGAGGCAGGGACGGCGAAGCGCATAGCCTGTGCAGTGGGTCTCCCTGTGGAAGGGGTACACACCAGATGGGAGTGGGCTGGGAGTGAGTGGAAAGTGAGAGTGCGGAGTAAGCAAGCAGAGAACACACCTTAAAGGCGGCGTGCATGGGAAAGAGGGTGGGCAGGAGCTGGTGAACGCAAGATGAGAGGGGCCCTGGACCTTCATCCCTGCGGCCCATCACTTGTCAACCAGGGAACTGAAGGCACCTCATGTTCCAGATGCTGTGACCTGGTGTTGAGCAGAGCCCCCAGCAGTGTGAGTGTGTGAGGGGTAGGGGCAGGCATAGCACCAACCCCAGGCTATTCTACATAGAGTCAGGGAGGCCCACCTCCAGGAGATGGTGCTAGCCTACTGCTCCTTGAATTCACAGAAAATCCACAGCCAGTTTCACAAGGACAGACCTTCCAAGGCCCTGTCAGCTGCCCTGGACAACACTGGCCAAAGCCTAGCCCCAAGCCAGAGTGATCCTCACAGTGGAGAGGGTGGTGACGGGTTAAGTAACCTATTTCAGATCCCAGCACCAACCAAGGGCCACTGAGGAAGTTCTGTGCCAGTTAAAATGATAAGGGAGAGGCTTCTCAGGGCAGGGTCACAAGAAGGGTGACCTAAGTCATTCTCGACTCACTCATGTGATCAAAGGTGTTTTCTCAGAGATACTCTGGTCGTCTCGGTCTCCCTGTATGGCATTCCTCCTTGTCATTCCTAGGCAGGAACAATCATGGAAACACTTACACCCCACTCCCTCACCTGACAGGTATCGCTGTGTGGTGCCTGAGGCAGGCAGCCACTTGCCAGCTCTCCCAGAACACAAGTCCCTGGAGCCCAAGCCCTTCCCAGCTCCAAGTTGGGACATCCTGGCCCTTTGGACTGTGCCTCCATGGTCTAGTCACATCATGGGCCTGCCGATGCCAGCTGACTTTCCAAAATTATACTCCAGGATTGTTGCATGGAAACCTCCTGGTGACCCCAACCCAACAATGTCCTGCTGATGGGCTCATAACAGCCTGCCTACTCAGAATTCATCCAGGTCACCCCTTATGTCTAACTCTCACACATATCAACAGCCCCAAGCTGTTGTAAGAAAGGCATATCTTCCTCAGGCCCCCAAAGGGCCAAGGACCCTGCAAGTAACCAGAGGGTAGCAGGGCCCTCTCCCCCACAGCCATCACTCTGAGATGCCACACAGAACCCCTGCTTTCTCCCTCCCTCAGCACTTCCTTGCTAAGTGCACACTCATAGGCAGGAGGGAGGTGGGCTAAAGCTAAAGGAAAGGAGCCTGGGAGGCAGCCTGGAGTGGGTGGAAATCACACAAGGCAGATTCTGGAAGCTCTGAGAGAAAAACAGCCAGAGCAGACCATGGCTGAAGCAGATGGCCTCAGGAGGAAAAGCGGGAAGGAGGGAGGGAGGAGTCCCATCAGAGAGCAGAAGGTAGGGACCTGGCAGAGAGTCCAGAGATGCCCTGACCAGGTCTCCCTCCCCAGCAGGGCCTCTCCTATGGCATAGGGCCATGCAGACATGGGCATCGCAAGCCACTGAGGCCCTCTGCACAGCAGTGAGACACTCAATGCCCCCTGCCTTGGCTGGGCATCTTCTCTCCACCTATTTTGCATGTAGCTTCTAAGAGACAACAGTCCTAAGGCCATAAAGTCTGCCAACCTAAGCCATCCATTGCAGGCCCCTACAGGTGTGGTGACAGACCATTCCAAAATATTCCAACTTCCATTTGATTGTCTCTCCAGGACCCAACAACCAGGCTGGCAGCCTGCTCCTCACCTGTGTCCTGGGATGTTTACAGATGCAGCTTACTATCAGCCAGGCCCCTGCACTTGGGCCAGCATTCCCCTTTCTCTCTTCCATTTCTCTTTTTCTCCCTCTCCCTCCCTTTCCTCCTCTCTTTCCTCCTCTGTCTGCAGTTGCTAAGTTACACCAAAACCCGCTCTGTTCTGTGTAAACGGTTCCATTGCCACAATTTGCCAGGTAAAAGGCAGCCATCCACTGGCAGCAGAAAGATGCATCTCAGGAAAAAAACAAAAAACAAAAAACAAAAAAACTCCTGGATGGTTTTTGGGCCAGGCCATTGGCACCCTGCCTGGGAACATCTGCTTGGGCTTCCAAACCCCAGGGGACATGTGCAAGAAAACACAGTTTCCACACTTTATCGTGGAGTCTGATCTCTCTCTTCTCAGAAGCAGAGCCCATGAGCCCAGGAAAGCGCGCACACACACACATACATACACACACACACACACACACACACACTTCAAGCTGACAATCACCAAAGGGTTGCTGAGCTACTACAATCCATAGTCCTAGAGGGAAAAAAAAAAAAAAAAAAAGGCCTGGACAGGCAAGGAACCCACTCTTCTGTCCCCAGACCACACAACTAATAGTCCCTGATATCCTCCCACTCTGGGTCTCTTTCCTGGGCTGCGGCACTGTGGTTCTGAAGTGGTGTCATGAAGATCCACATGGAAATGGGCTCAGGAGTCATCAGAGCCATGGTGTCTGTTCTGCTGAAACCCTGTCTCAGAAGGGCCTGCAGCCTGCTCGTGGTGCCCAACTCCCTCCCAGGATAGGAGGTACTGCTTTGCTCTGGAGAACCCAAGCCCCAGCAGAGAAGGTTCTGTGCCCAGAGAGGCTGGGGTAGACAAGGCCGAATCAAGAGGCAAGCGGCAGGGCCCTGGGAGATGAAGACCCCTGTAGCCAACCTGACCCTGGGGCAGGAGGCCCTCTGAGTTTTCGTTGTCCCACTGTGGGAAATGGCTAACGCAGGGAAAGTGAACCAAAAGGGGGTCCGCTGTCCTGACTAGAAAAAGAGAGAGAGGCTGGCCATCTCCGAGTCTCAGCCCCCAGGCAGCTCCCAAGAGATGGCTTCCTGTCAATATCCACTAGCTATATCTATCAGAGGTAGCTAGAGATGGAGAGGGCAGAGACCCACCAGCACAGTCCCTCCCTAAACAGCAGGCCTCAGGACACACACACACACACCCCACATGCTTTTCCCGACTACAACCAACCAGCTGTACCTGTCGAAGTCTGCGTTCCCAAACGGTCCTTCAAATGACCCTGGCCCACGGGACAGAGGGACGCACCTCACCATGCCCCTGGCTCTCTCTACCCTCAAACGCGGTGCTTACGCCCCAATTCCTTGCCAAACAGCAAGTGCGCGAGATGTCACCCCGAACCCGGAATGCACAAGAGCAAATGGAAACTTCCAACTGCGCAGCCCCGAGCTCCCCGGATTCCCGGCCCCCTCCCCCACGCAAGGCCCTGGGCAGTGGACTTGCCAGTGATGCCCACGCCTGCCACCCAGTGCGCTCCCGCCACGCTCGTCCCGGCCACCCGGTGCGCGGCAGGTGCAGGAGGAGCAGGGGTCCCCGCCGTCCAGCCCGGGGCGGAGTTCCAGGAACTCCGTGCGGGGTTCCGCGGGGTTCCGCGAGGTTCCACGCTGCGGCCCGTCCCCAGACCCGCGCCCGCCCTCCCGCGCCGGAGACCCGAGGGGACGGCCCGCCCGAGGATCCGAGGGGCGCGCGGGGCTGCCGCTGCCTACCTCGGCCCGCGCCCGCGCCGCTCCCGCGCCGCCCTCGCGCCGCAGCCCGGCCCCGAGCAGCGCGCGGCCGGCGCCGGCGGCTCATGCTCGGCGCCCCGGCCCGCGGCTCCCGCCCACCCGCGGCCGCCCCCGCGCCGCGCCAGCTGCGGGCAGAGCAGCTCCCTCCGCAGCCGGCGCCCGGGAGCACGAGCGCGGGGCGCGGGCGGCGCGAGAGCGCGGGGGAGCGAGCGGGAGGGCGCGGGGCGAGCGGAGGAGGGTGCGGGGCGAAGGTGCCGCGGGAGAGGGCGGACCAGGCTTTCTCTGGAAATGGATCTGGCGGCCAGCAGCCCCAGAGATGCTGTGGCCGCCTCCTTGTAAAACCCGTTTGGCGACTCCAGGAGAGCTGCAAAAATGTCATCAGCAACACCTGAGGGTTGAAAGCGCCTCCTTCGCCCGGTCACCCCGCAGAGTGGACGGGCTTTGGGTTCCCTGTGGCCAGATTTGGGGAAGTGAAGTGAATCTGCATCATCTCAGAGCTGGTGAGCGACAGGTCAAGGCTCCAAAGTCACCTTGAGAGATTCTATGGCTCCCATTTCTTTTTTCCAGAACCACTAGGAAGATCCAAGTCTTCTGGCTTCCAGTGGGACCTTCTGTCTGAGAAGATAGCCCCAGGGTCCCTAGGGCAGGCAGCCAGACCCACACAAGTACAGTACAGCAAGCCCACAGGTGGTGGGGTCTGTGCAGAAGACTGCGAGGGGCCATACAGCACCTCTAGAAGAGACCGAAGACCCTTCAGTGAGTTTCTGGAACACCTGCTATATGCTAGACGTCATCACTGACCTGGCGCTGGGTACAGCTGTGATGGTCCCTGCCTGGTTGAAACTGGCATTGTCACAGCAAGTAGACAGAAAAGACAACAGTTGAAGCATCAGCTGCTACTGATCCCTGGAGGGAAGGACAGTAGGAAAAGGAGCACGAGATGCGGTTGTAGCAATTGAAGGATTTATTTGCAGTGGTCCAGGGAGTCTTTGATGGAAGGGCATTTGAACAAAGACCTGGGGGAGAAGCCATCCTGACTCAAAGACGCGCATCGGAGGCCCATGGAAGATGGAGAGCACCGGCCCTGAAGTCCAGGATCCGTTGCAGGGAGACCAGACTGGGTGTGTGGAGCGAGAATCTAGGAGGGGCCGAGTGACAGAGCAGCTGACCTGCTCACCACTAACCCATTGTGTTTCTAACACAGATCTGAGGTGTTGCTGTGGGGTTTTACACAGTGATACTACAACCTCACTTTTTCAAAAATATTTTATGGAAAATGTCAGACATTTACTAGAATGGAAATCAAGGATGAAGATATAGCTCAGTGGTAGAGAGTTTGCCTCATATACATAAAGTCCTGGGTTAGATCTCTGATGGTGATGATGGTGATGATGATGATGGTGATGATGATGATGGTGGTGGTGGTGGTGGTGAAGAACAGAAGTCAAAGAGGAAGCATATCATCCCAAACGGCCCACCTTCGACACGGCTAATTTTCTCTCTAACCCCTCCCGCCAGCCCCTTTACTCTTTGTTCATTTGGCACGAACTTTAAAACATGTATAACATATAAGCAAAAGTAAATGTGTGTTCAACAGATTCTCAGAAAGAATACAGCGATTCAGTGGCTCCAGAGACATTTGCTCCTGGATTTGCATTGTAAAAGATTTTCTTCTCTCTAGTTTTTTTTTTCTTTTTTCACCTTTTAATGAATGCTCAGTTTGCTTTTGCTTTTTTATTTAAATTTTTAAACAATATATTTCATCATGTTTCCCCTCCCCAGCCCCTTCCAGATCCTCTCCACCTCCCTACCCACCCACCCAACTTCATGTACACTCTCTTAAAAAAAAAAAAAAAAAAAAAAAAGCAAGCCTGAAAATCAAAGCAAGCAAACAAAATAACAATAAGAAAAAAATGCCAAAATGAAACAAAAAGCCCACAAAACAACAACAAAAAAAAAAAAAAACATGGAGTCCACTTTATGTGGCCAATGAACTACTCCTGGGCATAGGTCCTGCCCTGGCATGTGGTTGATACCACACTCCATTGGGAAAACTGGTTTTCCTGTTCCTAGCAGGTATCAACTGAAAATAGAATCTTGGTTAGGGGTGGGGCTTGGCATCCACTTTGCCTTTTCAGTGGGGGGCTTGAACTGGTGCAGGCTTTGTGGGTGCTGCTACAGTCTCTGTGAGCTCGTATCTGCATCCATCCTGTCGTGTCTGGAAGACACTGCTCCCTTGGGTCATCTCCCACTTCTGACTCTTACAATTGTTCTACCTCTTTTTCCTCACAGATCCCTGAGCCTTGGGGTCTGGAGAATGACAAAGACACCCCGCTTTGAACTGGGTGCTCTAAAGTCTCTTGCTCTCTGCCCATTGTCTAGCTGTGGGTTTCTATGTTAATTATGGGAAGGTTTTCAATGACAGATCACCAGGTGTGTGTGTGTGTGAAACCCAGAGCCTCACACATGGTATACAAGTGTTGTATCACTGAACTACATCACCAGTCTGCCTACCTCTTTTCTGAGATGGGGGATCTTGCTATGCTGCCCCGGCTGGTCTAGAACTCCCAAGCTCAAATGGACTTCCACCTAATCCTCTGAGTAGCTGGCACTACAGGCACAGACTCTCTGTACAGCTCAGTGTGCTCTGGGACTTCCATCCCAACTACCTCAGCCTTCCAAATGCTGAGATTCACAGGCTCCCTGTGCCTGGCTTGTTCTTACGTTATTTCAACTCAGAGTATATTCTATTTTAGGAAATGTCCTGTATGTCCTTGCAAAACATGACTAATCCATACACATCATTTGGGTGGGGGTGGTTAAAGAAGTCCAAACCTTCTAAATTGTTACTGGATTGGAGCTCATATTCTATTGGTTCCTGGGAAAGGGTTTCTTAAAATCTCTACTGTGGCTGCAGACCAGAAACAGCCCCGAAATTCTACGGAAGATGGATAGGTCAATAATTCAGTGCACCCAACAACGGAATACTTCTCAAGAGGAAAAGAGAAGAACTACTAGTGAACACATCTTGACTGATTCTTGGCTGCGTTACACGGAAACCGCCAAACTGAGAAAGATTCCTCTGCATGACTCTTACATGATGTCCCAGAAAAGAGGAAAACCGTAGATATGGAAACGGATGGTTTTTGGATTGGTGGTGGGGAAGAGCTTGACTGGCATGGCAGAAACCTTTTGGGGTGACAAACTGTACCTGCCTCCTCATTGGTAGTGCTGATCACGTGATCCCATACACCAAAAGAGCACATTTTGCTGTGTGTATAATTATTAAAATTTATTTTTAATGATTGTAAAAAATAATTTAAGTTATTAAACAATCTTTCTGATGTGAGCACCTTGCCATCTCTTTTTTCCGATACTGTCTGTAGGTTTTAGATATATTTTAAAGGTTTGTTTTTATTTTATGTGTATAGGTGTTTGTCAGCATGTGTATCTGTGAACCATGTGCATGCAATGCCCAGCAAGGCCAGAAAGAGAGCATCAGATCCCCTCAAACTGGAGTTAGAGAACCTACCAGAAGTGATTAGATTACTTGGGGTGCTTCTCTCAGAGGGAACCCATGTATTCTTGTGGGACTCCGGTTAACTCTCAGGAGAGGGTAGTTATTAAATTTCTGGGCCCTCCCCAGTCTCTGACATCAATCATGCTATATGATTTCTCTTGCTCGCTGATGCTTTCTCCGTGGTGAATGGATTGTATAACTAAAAAGCATCTTGCTACAGGCCAGAACAATAAGGCCAGTCTCCAAAGTGTGAGCTAAATATACTTTAGCTCTGTTCTGTTCAGTATACAATACCCTCTGTTCCTTACGCACTACACAGATTCGGGTATTATTAGTCATGCTGAAAAACAAAACAACAACAAAGCAAAACCTGTTAGAATAGTCAGATTAAGGGTTGAGGTGGCTTAGGCCAGGACAGTTATGATTGTACAAACAGAAAGTGTTTGCAAGTGGGCATGTGCTGCAAACATAGCCACAGGTATCTAGCCACAGAAAAGAAGGACCCAGGATGGATGTGTGGAGTGTCTATGCAATCTCATATCAAATTTAAATTGCATATTAATCTTTTGCTGGGGCAGACCATACAAGCCCAGGCAATGGTAAAATTCTGACACTGAAGACCCTAGGCAAGGACTTGGGGTGGCCAGGCACTTTCCCTAGTGTCCTCCCTAGGCCGGCCCTGGTGGAGCTGCCTGACGACACTTTTCGGGAGGTGTGTCTCCTGTCCATGGATGGCACCCAGGGCCAGGAATTCGAGAGTAGTTCTGAGCTCCGCCCACATGAGCTAGCTTGAGTGGGCTAGTCTGGGAGTGGATGAACAGTGTCGACTGTGGGAATGAGAACTCATCGCTAATGAGCCTCCTAGGCATAACTGTAGCCCTCTTGGTCACATCTGTCACTGTGCCAGGTAGCATGGTATAAATCACAACACTACACGACAAACTCCCCAAAACAGCGGCCAAGGCAGCGTGCTGCTCATTGTTTAGCTGACAATGGCAGTTATCTTCTGCGTGCGCTCAGACACGGCCCGCCTTTATCCATACTAACCCTCCTCCAACTGCCCCGCACCTTGTGGGCTTCCTGTCTATGTGTGATGTGAGGTTTCCCTCTTTTGCTGCCACCCTGTGTGAGAGTCCCTACTAAACTGCACTGTGGATTCCTGGCTCCCTTGGCCCACATGCAGGTGCCATCTTGTCCCAGTTGTGTTCCCCTGAAGATCTCTAATGTAGGCCTGCCACGGTGACTGTCACTCTGGCCAGCTGCCAGTATTGTGGCCCCAAGGCATCTGTGGTTCTCAGGGTCTTTGGTCCCGTGCACAGTCGAGTCTCCCTCCCCTGACTTCTCCTGCCTCCTGTTCAGCTGTGTTACAGACCTACCTGTACCCTCGCCCTGCATTACCTTTGACGCTTTCCCTTTGCATCTGTTACCTGGCAGTCTCCGGTGACAGGCAAACCCCTACTCCACAGCCCCGTCAGCCGTCTAAGGGTTGTTGAGGAAATAGCATGGTCCTGTGGTCACACTAAACTCAAGAAAGTCACCAGCACCCTTCAGGCATTCTCCCGCACCCCCTTCTCTCCTGTTTTTACATTGTGAACTATGTCCTACATACAGAAGAATGTGTGAAATGTCTGTTTATAGGCTGGAGAATAATCAAAATGAGAACGCCCACAAAAGCCACCACTTGGGGAAAGAAGTAGGACACGGCTGCTCCAGAGAAGCCTCTGGGGTCCTCGGGCAAGGACAACCCCTCCCCGGATCTCCTCCCTCGGTGACCCTCATCTTGGTAGCCATTCTCCTGTCGCTTTATGCACCTTCCATTCTGGTAGCTACGATGGCTTTTTAACTTTGTAAATAGGGTCAAACTCTGTATCCCTTTTTTGAACGGGTTGAATAAATATCCCTAATCCAAAAATCTGACATTCACGATGTATCAAAATATGATTATTTTTAAATATCGTTAAGTGGATAGTTTCACACCTACCTCCTGGGATGTTTGCAGTCAGCCAAGAATCAGACTCTCTAAAATATGGTAGGCATTTCAGGTTATATGTGTGAAACACATATGGAGCGAAAGGGAGTGAGTTTTGTGTCTGAACTTGGGTCCTCTCCTCCTGGATATTTCATTGTGTATATGCAAATATTCCAGAATCGGAAAATGTCCAAAATTCAAAACGCTTCTGGCCCCGAGCATTTTGGATAAGGCAGCTGAGTCTGTATTATCAAAATCAAATTTGAGAACTGTAGCTTATTCATGCTGATTTTTGCTCGGTGCTCTGATGTGTGCTTATACCCTAATGTGTCATCACAATAAATGGCAAATAGGTTGGGATTGTACCTCTGTCAGTAGAGCACTTGCCTGCATTCGGGGAGCCTTGGGTTTGACCCCCAGCACCACGCGAACTGGACATGGTGGCACACACCTGAAATCCCAGCACTTGGGAGCTGATGGCAAGGAACATCGGAAGTTCAAAGTCGTCTTCAACTAAGTTAGAGGCCAGCCTGGCTACATGAGACTCTGTCTCAAAAAGACCAAAGCAATAACAACAAATAAGTACGTGAAGTAAAAATAGGCTATTTTTAGTTCAATTTAACCATTCCACAATATATATCTCAAAAACACAACATACCATTAATATACACAGTTTTTATTTATTATTTATTTATTACTATTTATCAATTTTAAAAATAGGAACTTGTGCTGATTGGTTTTTGTCATTTGAAACCTACACATATCTAGGAAAAAGGAACCTCACTTGAGAAAATGCCTCCGACAGATCTGTAGGGAATTTTCTTGATTAACGATCGCTGTGGGAGGTCCCGCTCACTGTGAGTGGCGCCACCCTGGGCCGGTGGTCCCACATTCTATAGGAAAGCAGGCTGAGCAAGCCCTGAGGAGCAAGCCAGTGAGCAGTGGTCCTGCAGAGGTCTGCTTCAGTTCCTGCCTTGATTTACTGTCATGAATGGGCTGTGACATGAGGGCTGTAAGATGCAATAAACCTTTTCTTCCCCAAGACTCATCTGGTCATGGGGCCTTAGCACAGCAACAGAAACGACATTACTGTTGTATACTTACTCACTTTCCGCTACTTAAGGGCGGTCATGACTTTGCTATTTTGAACGATGCTGTGTGAACATTCATATCCTGGACTAGCATGCCTTAAGCATCCGCTCTGCACCAGGTATTGAGACCAAGCAGTGGCCAAAACAGTTAAAAGTTTTGCTGGGCACTGCAGAGGTAGATGGCTCCAATATGCCAAAGACATGACCGTTTATGTTGTCCATTAGAAAATGGCAATGCACCCTGGGAACCAGACTCTGAGGAAAAGGGAAATGTCCACAGGGTGAGGAGGTGCACTGCTGGGCTGACAGCCACACAGAGATTGGGGGGCGGTGGTCAGCACCATGGCATTCAGCAGAGGGAGAGCTGGTGTGGAGGGCCCAGGGCAGGAGAGGGGGAGGGGCGTGCTAAGGCAAGCAGAGGAGGGTCTGTGCGACGCAGCAGAGGACGCGACCCGTCAGGGCGAAGAGCCCGACAACACTATCCTCACCTCCAACCCCAGCCTCAAACTCAGGGGTCCCCAGGCCAGGCTCTCTTCCCACATGACAGCAAATTTAGGAACTCTCCTTCACTACTCCTTGAAATAGGACTGCACAAAACAAATCCCAGTGTGCTCCAGACTACAGCCTCACCGGAGCAAGACGAGAGTCAGGACCCGCAGAAGGGGCTCCACGTGCAGAGCTCACATCCTCCTGCGCCAAGACTCATGCTGTGAATCCGGGGTGTCATTCTGTGGGTGTGACCAGCACACAGCTCCTTCCCTGCAGAAGTCAGGCTGACAGTGCAGCAGCTCCAGGGGAACGGGCTGGGGCTTCCTTCTGATGCGCTTGTGTACGACAGTGCTCCCGGAAGACAATGGTGCCACAAATTCAGCCGACAGTTCTCTTATTTATGACGCTCGTTCCATAAATCAGAGCCCGTGTTCAGGCAGGCTGTGCCGAAGAGCTATGCCTACAGAAGGGGGCGGAAGAGAAACGGTCATTTCTAAGTTACTGTCTTGTGAGTCAGGGGCAGGGAAACAGAATAATAGAAAGTAACAGCAACCTCTGGAACCATGAGACAAAATAAACTTTTCCTCTTTTTACGTTAGCAGCTGGCCGAGAGAGGTGGGGCAGAGTCGTTGGATAGGGCACAAACAACTTGGTGGCCATAGGCTACTTACCACAGAGCAGCACAGTGGAACCTCCGCACACATGGCGTAGACACTGTCATGCCCACTGTAGAGGACACTTTGCTGGGCACTGCAGAGGTAGATGGCTCCAATATGCCAAAGAAATAGACCGTTTATGTTGTCCATTAGAAAATGGCAATGCACCCTGGGATCCAGACTCTGAGGAAAAAAGAATCGTTGACTGGGTGAAGGAGGTGCACTGCTGGGCTGACAGCCACACAGGGATTTGGAGAGGGAAGGGGTAGTTTCTCAAGAGAGTAGAACACGTATACATTTCTTTTGGCTGGGCATCTATACTTCTGGACCATACCCGAGAGCACTCTTGCACCTGAACACCAGAAAACACGTCCCTTCTGTGTCTGCTAGTCTTCACCATCGTCCTCAACCCTTAGGCACACATTCTGAGTGCCTTATTGTGTCTCTTCCAGGCACGTTCTGAGGGGCGATAGTCCAGGCTCATGCAGATATGTATTGAGTGGCACACTCTGCCAGAGACACCTTCTCTTGTGTGTCTTTTCTAGTTCGTCCATTTGAACAGCTAACCTTCCTTTTAAAAAGATACCTGAGACCTCTCTATGTATGCCTTCCGGCTCCCATACAGTCTGTCTTTTCCCATATAGAGCTAGGGGTCTTTGCAGAATAAACTGTCTCTTTTTCTGGGCAGGAAGTGTACATTAATGGTAAGATGCTTGATTTGTATATGTAAAGCCCTGGTTTAATTCCCACAACACGCATATACTCACACACATGCATACACATATATAAAGTTATCTTCAAATTTGCCTACAAGCAGGCACTGGATTGAAACCATTCCTTTAAAGAAATGAGAAGTTTATCTTGGCTTACAGTTTGGAGGATACATCCGTCATGGCAGCAGAACGTGAGGCTGCTTACTCACATCTCAGTGAATCAGAAAATACAGATGTCAGGAAGTGCAGGCGGGCCACAAACCTCAAGGCCCCCACCCACCCAGAGGTCCACTTCCTCCAGTTAGATGCTACTTCCCAAGGGCCCACAAGCTCCCAAAACAGCACCACCAGTCGGTAATGAGTGTTCAAACACAGGGGCAAGCTTATGGGGGACATGCTCCATCAAAACCCTAACCTCCAGTCCTGTCCCCACAGGCTCACGACCACCTCCCAGTACAAAATGCATTCAGTTCAAGCTCAAAAATCCCAATAGCCTTAAAAGTCTCAACGCTAAAGCTTTGGTTTTTTTCCTTTTTCTTTTTCCCAGTATGGGAGATGGGAGGATTCAGACCATTCTCACTAAGCTTGCCAACGGCTCAACAGGGATTTCCAACACTTAAATTTGATGGTATCTCTCCCTTCTTTGAAAAGTGACATTTTCCACCACATTTAGAAAGGAAAAAAAATTTCCATTAATGTCAGCAATTTGGGAAAACTTGTCCTTTTGTCAAAGGAAAGGGGGTCGCATCATGAATTTCAATAATCAGGAAGTATTTGCTGCTGTGTGGCGACAGCAGCTGCCCCTGGTAGAGAGCACGCTCACGGCCATCCTCCAGCTCCTCTCCAAGGACACTGGGTTTCCAGTCCAGCATATAAGCAGCTAGGAGGTTATTCTGCCATAACGTGAGTGAAGAGCTGACAAACCAAGGATGACCGTGGCGGGCTCATTAGCAGGCGTGGATGAAGAAGCGGCTCTAGACGTAAGAGCATGGCGATGGGAAACCTTCCAAACCTGAGAATGGAAGGGGGTAAAACAAACTGGACCACAGCGTCTAAGAACTTGTGGAGCAGCCATAGAGAACACCAGGGTGAGAGGGGAGCACACACAGTGTTTAAAGCAAACGTGATATTTTTGACTCCCCTAACCTAATGTCAGACAGCAAACTACAGGTCCAAGAAGTCCAATGAACAGAGAAGTAGGAAATGCAAAGCATGAGAGCTGCGTCCAGGCACAGCGCTGTCAAACTTGAGAGCGATTTTTAAAACCTTGTAAGAACACAAAGTAAAAAAAAATATATACCTTTTAGGGGCTCAGCATTAATATTTTCCCCTGACTTCTCTTCACAAACCAGGCAAGAGGAGAATGGGGTACTTGTACCTCGAGAAGAGAGGGAGTGCACTGGGGAAAGAGTAAGTAGAAACCAACAGAAGCTTCTAGAGTTCTTGCTCTTAATTGCTCAGACAGGTGCGTTTATTGAACAGCAGTGTATATGATTATGGTGTGTGTGCACATGTTCTCTCCTTACGTATAGGCGAGGTCAATGCAACAGTCCTACTAGGAACAGAAGAGATGGTGTGGCGCGGGGGGTACACCTGTCATCCCAGCACCCAGAAAGCAAAGACAAGAGAATCATGTCTGATGCCAGCCTGGGCTATACAATAAAATAACGTGTGTGTTGGGGGTTCAACATATAGGGTATAGTTGCTCTGTATCTATAGTGGAAGCTGCTGGACTGTCCACTAAAAGACCTTTTATAGATACATCCGAAGCCCATTTGGCATGATGGAGGCAGATGCCAGAGTCAGTTTGTACATGAGCTACTGGCAAAGCTGAGTTACTTCATTTTAAATAGTAAATAGTAAATGTGAATGAACTATCCTGCTCACTCTGCTTTGGAAACCTGTTCACCTCTGAGAACTAATACTTTCCTGCTAACTACTCACCGAATGCTAAGTCTGTAGACTGAACCATTAGGTGAAAACTCTGACATGTGTGACCAGATCAGATCCGATGCTTTTAATCCTAGTTGTGGGGAGAGGCAACCACAGTCAGGGGGCTAGCTTCATTCTTTGGGATCACTCTTACCACAAATCACAAATCAAGTACACCCTTACACCCCACCAAAGGCTCTGGTCCTTAGATGTCCCTCATCTGGTCTCATCTCTAGCTCTGGATCTCCTTAATAAAGGGAAGTTGTGTGGCTCTGGTGGACACTGGGCCAGGCCTTTAAGGATTTGCTGTTCCTTTTTTTTTTTTTTTCCAAGATGAGGCTGACCTGGAACCCCTGGGATCAAGTGACCTTTCTGCCTCAGCTTCCCAGTGTGAGGCTGCAGACCTGAGCCACCATAACCAGCTTGGAAGAATCCCTCAAGTAATCTAAATTTCTGATGTGTCAGTGTCACACCTTAACTTCTACCATTGATTCCTGCTTTTCCTATTTCCTCAGTATGGCTCTTGCCATTTCTACAGGGGATAGGCAAGGGCAAACACTCTTCGTGCCTCTACAGCGAGGTTACAAGTAAGTTCTTGGAAATGAGGCGTGTTTTCTCTCATCCGGACCAAGAGCTTGCTCCTGAAGCTAGTGTATAGTGTGTACCTTTGACAAATCTACAAGGCCAGAAAGATCTGGAAGGAAGAGGAGGTTTGGGGTGTCCCGGGCTGAATTTCAGTTCCCCCTCTTGGACCCATTCGAAAGGCTGCTTTTTATGAGGCTCTTCCCAGGGTTGTGTGCTTGGCTGTGTGCTGTCCAGGTAACCAGGCAGGACAGAGTCTGAACATGAGACTCCAGGTCTCTACTGCTCACCATTCTGAGAGAGAATCTGCACTCTCTAGGGGATCTTCACAGTTCAGACCCTGGACAAATGTTTACAGACACCAAAGGTAGCCTGTGGGAAGGGCAAATGTGTTTCTCAGCTCCAGTCCTCATCTTGAGCCGGAAAGCATAGCAGAGCCAGAAGGTGCTGGCAACCGAGTTGAGCTTTGATTATTGTTTCGCTTGCTGCTTGTTTGTTTCGGCAGTACAAGGGATCGAATCCAGGGCTTTGCACATTCTAGGTGTGCACTCTACCCCTGATCATCAGCCCCTTTTATTTTTTTTATTTTGAGGCAGAATCTTCCTAAGTCACCCAGACTGGTCTTGAACTAACTCTGTAGTCCAAGCAGGCTTTGAACTGATGGTCCTCCTGCCTCAGCCTCCTGAGTATATGAAAAAGGAAATGGACCATCAGAGCAGCACTTATTCAGACCATTACTGATGTCCTTCCACCCCAGGGAGCTTCTATCTCCAATGGGCACTCTTACAACTACCCTACAGGACGTAGGTCTACACAGGGCTCAGCACCTGCTTCTGCAGATAAGGAAAGGGCAAAATGATTCCAGGCACCAGCTGTCATTAAGGCCCAGGGCCTTGTAGCTCCACAGCTGCTTCCCTCCTTCCTTTCCTTTCCTCCCTTCCTTCTTTTCCTAAACTTCCTTCATTTTCTTTAGACAGGGTCTCATCGTAGGGCTCCAGGCTAAAGAGTGAAGTTGAAGCGGCGGGTGGTCCTCGCCCCCTGGGGCTAGCAGGATAGCCTGCGGACTCCTTTACTCTTGAAGCCCTGGAAGCTGCTAACTCAGTAAACAGATTGGCAAAATGTCTGCCTGCCCTGTGGTGAATCGTACACCTTTGTCTCTGCAAAAAGCCATGAATATTGTTTGGAGGTTGGCCAGGTGGGCCCCTCCCCCTGCCATGCTAATTAAGGCTTCCCCACTCGAGGGGAGAAGCCACGCCCTTATGGGGAAGGTTATTTATTGGGGTGAGCCCCTTGAATAAACGAGTTCTCAGCAAGAGGGATCAGGCGACACCACGCGGTCCGAGGAACCCACGTCCCAAGCGTCCCCGGTGCTTCCCCACGGCTTTCGACTTGAGCCTCTCGCCCCTGGCCAGGGTGGGAACCAAGCGGTGTTCCAGCCAGCTCCGGGCTGGGATAGGGCTGTGGCGGAACGTGCGGAGGAAGACCCGACATAAAAACAACATCTCATTATGTAACTTCATCTGATCTAGAATTCTCCTTTGTCAGTTTCCCACGAGCAGGAATAACAGGCATGTACCACGACAGCCAGTCTAATCCAGCTTGATGTAGAGACAAGATAACTCATTCTCTGCCTTGAGGAGCTGGGCTGGGGACTGAGGTCTTTGGATGGTGGTCAGAAGGAATCGATCTGTTGGTCAGCACCAAGGACAGCAGTCGGGGGGGGCCCTTCGGGAGAGTCCTGGATGTCAGATGTTCAGCCTGAAGGCCCTCAGGCTGAAAGGAGAGGTGTGGCGGGTGTCTTGTGAATGCTGCAGGCAGCCGATGCCACTTTCTCATCAGCATAGCTAGGACTGTGCTGCCACCCTTTAGAGGCTAGGAGGCCAAACACTGGTGTGAACAAATACACACAAAGGTTAGGAGCCAGACAAGCTCTCTGGAAGGAAATATACAATGTGCACCCCTAAATGGTGAGCAAGTCTCCAGCCTAGCACTGTGAGGGTTGATCTTGAGGACCTCCATGGTCACCTGGTTCTCTTATTTGGAAGCTCAAGGTGGCCCTTAATGGAGGAACTGCTTGGAGACCACGCGAAGCACAGTTTTCAGGGGGTTGTCACTGTAAGTGAGCCACAGCCCAGGCCATGCCACTCGCTGGCTGTGCAAGTCCCTCAGGCTCTCCAAATACCTGTCTCCACGTCATTAAAATGAGGTAATCTGAGACTACGTCTGAAGATGAGGGAGGTGACACGTGCAGGTATCAGGAAAGTGCCCACCAGCAACACACACACAGTATCCAAAGCATTCTTATCCAGCCCAACGGGGCAGCCACTCAGAAACTGGGTTTTGAATAAAATGTTTGTTAAAAATAATAAACTCCCTGAGGTTGATAGAGTTTTTTGCAAGTCAGCTGATATCTTACCTGGAAGAGGGGTGCTATAGTTTGGATATGATTTGGTTGCTCCCCAAAGACCTCTGAGTTGGGAGCTTGGTCTGCAAGTACCAGTATTTGGAGAGACTGGAGGACCTTTAAGAAATGGGGCCTGGTGGAATTCCATGAATCACAGGGACCCTGTCATCAGAAGAGATGAAGGCTGCTCTCCAGAGAGGGTTGAGCCCCACCCCAGAGTTCACTTTTGCTTCCCGAATAGCAACTGACTACTTGTCCCACCCATCCTCCCACGATGGTTGTCGGCCATGATGTGACTGACACAGCAATGGCCTTCACCTCCAAAACTGTAAGCTAAATAAACTTCTCTTAGGAAGCTGGCCTGCCTCAGGAACCTCAGAACCACTGAAAAGCTCACTACCACTGTCAGGACGGTCGGCCTTCCAGGAAGAAAGACACCTGTGAGCCAATCAGGAGGAGAAGCATGGAGATCTCTTGTGTGTCTTCCCCCTCTCTCCTTCTTTTCTCCACTGGGAAGAAGAGAGCCATACATAAAGGCAAGTTAGCCCATTTCCTCTGCTGAGGGGGGAACTGCTCAGCACTCTCGTTTTACTGGAGGCTGAGACATTATCAAACCAACTCATTTATAATAGGGGTAAAAAGCATTCATGTTGATAAAAGGTTTCTATCACAAATCAGGTGACTAGGGGTTCCTAGATGCCAGTCTCCGATGCTTCTGTTTCCCCATTGATTGACAGCAGTGACAGTGGCCTTAGGTGGGCAGTAGTGGCAAACCATGCCCTTTAATTTAGTCACCATACAGGCCTCAGGCACAAGGACCCTTAGTCCTGACTGGGCTACAGTCATGGGTTGGCAGTTCTCAGGCTGTGGTCTGAGACCCTGGAGACTTTAAACGTTCTGCACTCATCTGGTGACCAGGGTCTGCAGGCTGTCCTCTCTGGACCCTTACAGCCTTCATCAGCTCTCTACTCCTTTGCCTGTGCTCTTCTGCTTCCCTTCCTTCTGCTAAGGCTTTGGACACCGGATCAGCAGTTCCTTCCACTTTCAGGGGCCACTGCTAGGTTTTGGAATGCCTGCCTCTGTCAGAACAGCATTCAGGAGCCGGGGTGCACCTGGGACACCTAGCCACAACTTGGGAGCCCCTCAAGAACTGGGTACATGGTCTGGATCACTCAGAAGCAGACATTTGTGACCACCAGGGACTGATCCTTCTGCGTGGATAGGGTCACCAGAAGGGATCTCCAGAACTGTCCCCACCACAGAGCAGATTCCTGCCTGCACACACTGCTGATGGGCAGGTCCAAGACAGTAGCTCTTCAGCAGCTAAGTGGAAACCAGCACCAGTTGCATGTGGGGCTGTGTAGGAGCCCAAGGAATTGGGAAGGAAACCAGAAGCCAGCCACTGGGACCCCTTCCAGGCCAGCGGGGACCCCTTGTCCTGTAAAGGAGCAATTACAGATGGATTGCAGAGGATGGTTTGGGGCTTGGAATTGCACACTGTGTTGTTTGGGAGCCCAGCCTCAGGGATCCTTAACCAGGCACTGTCGGGGGTGGGGGGGAGGGAGAGCAGCGGGTTAGCCATGGGTGGTGCTGGGCCCTAGGGTCCTGCCAGGCCAGGTCACATCATAGGGCAACCCTGAGATACTCAGGTGTGGAGCCACGGAAGGTAATATTTTTCTAGTAGTCCTCGATGCTGCAGCAGTCCTCGGCTCTCTGCTTCTCTCTTCCTGTTGCTGTCACAGTCCGCACTAGTGAAAGTGGCCAAGGAAAGACCCCCAAGACAAGCCTCACTAAACTGGGCCTTGCAACACCAGAGAGCACAGAAGAATGTCTCAGAGCCTTCTCACTCCCTTGCCCCTTAGTATGGTGGTCTCTCCACCCAGGCAGCGCCCCCCTGTGGCCAAAGTAGAAATGGTTCTTGTAGGCTTGTGATTACAAAGTCTGGAACTGCTCCAAATAGCCCTGGGAGAGCGAGACAGGCATCTGTGGAATGTGCTAGTCCTCTGGTGAGAGCATAGGGTTCCCTAGGTAGTGTCAGGATTGCTAATTGAAGAAGGAGGCCCTAGCCCACTGTGGTGGTGCCACCCCTGGGCAGGTGGCTCTGAGCTGAATAGCGGAGAGTCAGTGGGCAGCATTCCTCCGTGGCCTATGCTTCCATTACCACCTTGAATTCCCATCCTGCCTTCCTGGATAATGGATCTTAACCTGGAAAAATAAACCCTCTCCTCCCCTAAGTTCTTTTTGATCTGTTTTTTATTACAACAACAGAGAGGCAAATGGGGACAGAAATCAGAACCAAGGTCGTGGGGTATTGCTGTGCTAGACATGACTGTGGTGGTGTGGGGGGAGGATTGTGGAAGCATTAGAACTTTGGGCTGGAAGTATTCAGAGCTTAATGGGTTATTGTGGGAGCCTCCAAAGATAAGCATGTTGAGTTTCATAGGGAAGTTTGAGAGTCCATCAAAGAGTCTTCTGGGGTCATTTGTGTGAGTTGTTGTTGTTGTTTTAGAATCTAGAAGTGAAACCTTCTATTCTTTGCTGAGAATGGACACTGGTTACCGAGGGCTGGGAAATCCGCTGTGATTGATAAGAGACCAGCATCACTGAAGAGAAACCTTCCAGGGTGAATTTCCTCAGGGTCAGCAAGCAAAACTGCAGCCCAGGGGAGCCAAGGCTGCATCTCAAGCTGGTAGATAAGCTAGCTCTGTATTAGAGTCTCTCTCATGGTGCTAGTTTTGAAGGCATGGAAGGGTCATGGAAGCCAGCTGAGGCTTAGCACTGTGTGGCAGGGCCGCAGTCTCCTTGGAGAGGCCAGGAGTGGCCACGGGTGAGGGTGTAGCCTCAGCTGCAGTGGAAACCCCAGCATTGAAGGGATCGTAGAATTTTTACACCTTGTGGCAGGATCAGAGTCCCTAAAGGGAGGCCAGAAAATCATTGGTTAAGATACAGCCTTGGTTGCAGTGGAGATCCCAGTGTATTGTAGACTGTGGGGTAACCACCAAGGGCAGCAGGTGTGGAGTGGAGCTGGCCTGAGCCTACTGGATGAGCTGTGTGTGTTGCAATCCAGAGACATGGACTTCCCAAGCTCTTTGGAGCCCAGAAGCTAATGAGTAAGTTGAAGACGCTGGGCACACTGGCTACACTGCCAGATGTTGTTCCTGCTTTGATCTGATTGTGGCTCCACTATGATTCTTCTCTCTCGGAGTAAGAACGTATTTAACTTGGATTTTTTTTAAATTTTATTTTACAGGATCCCACAGTTAAGAGAGTTTGGATTTTAAAACAGACTCTGGATTTTTAAACTTTTTGAATTTTCTAAAAGTCTATGGGACTTTTAAAAAGTAAGCCAGTAAGAAACATCCTTCCAACGCTCTCTGCTCCCGATTCTGCATCCAGGTTCCTGTGTTGCTTCCTTCAACAGGCTGTAACCCGTAAGCCAACTAAACCTCCCCAGGTTGGTTCTGATCAGTGTTGTATCACAACAACAGAGAAGCAAACTAGGAGAGCAGTCGGACTACTGCTCAAGGTAACCTAAGCAGCAAGAGCAGATCCAGCAGTTGCTCAGATGGGCCAAAAGGCCTCATCTCCGTGTCTTCGCTTATTTGCTGGAAAATGAACTTCAGGAGGCATAACATGTTGTCTTTAAGAACTTACTATTAACACTAGCATTGACTTTGGCAGATTTAATAGCTTTAACACCTAATCAATGCCCAGGGAGAGTGGGCTTTCCTGGTCTATCTCACTCCAATGTGGGTGCTGCTATTAACATGAGTTTTCTTGTCTCAACAGATAACAGCTGGGCAAAAAGCCCTGTCCACCCTTCTGATTTCTCAGCTCTGTTAGCTTCCAGAAAGCAGCCAATAGGCTCTGAGCTGGGAGCACCCAGAAACTACAGAAGATGGGGGCGGGGCATGGATGGTAATACAAGAGTCTTCACAGATCTAGGTTTGGATGGTGCTGCTCATAGCAGGCTTTCCACCATGCTCACTTGCTTTGCTAGTCAGGATGGCCACATCCCACAAACATGGTACCACAAACATGGTAGCGTCCATGAAGAGGGAGACAGAAGGGTGATGTGGGCAATCTGCTCCAATGGCCGTGACTGGGTCTGATGCCAGCTGCAGGGTCTCACCTGGCCAGCCTGGCAGCTCTTATGCCTGGTTTGAGTTGTCTGTACCCAAAGCTTAGCCATTCTTCCAGTTTTGACCTGAGGATGGGGTTCCACTCCTGTTGATGGGAATGGGAGCCACCACCACCACCCCGACCCCCATACAAAGCTTCCTGACTGATGTAGGCTCCCTGCAAGTTACTCAGTCACAAGGGCAAAAGAAACGTAAACCCCTGGCTGAACATGAACCAGCTGAATAAAACTGACAGTGTGTAGGAGAAAACTGGACCTGCCACTGGACAGAACAAGGCCTGAGACCCACGTGGACGTACATAGAGATGGACCTGCCAGGGCATGCCCAGAGACACACCCTGGACACGCCCAGGGAGCAGCAGCTACAGTCTGGTAGCCAATGGGACACTGAGCTCGGTGGAGGGTATAATAGACCCCCCCCCCCGCTTCCCCCCCTAATAAACTGAGTCTGCCTTTTGTCACTCACCTGACTCCTGGAGCCTGTGTGCCTTGGCTCCGCACCAATTCTACCCCCTCACTTGAAGGGTCCCGTGGATGGGTACAAGCAACAACAGTGACCAAAATGAGAGAAGAAGCAGGCAGTAGCCTTCAAAGATGCATGAAACAACTGGAAATTTTTGACAGCTCTGCCTTCTCTGATTGGTCCCATTTCTCCCCTTATTTGCATACACACATTTAGCCAATCAGGACCCAACTGATTTTCCACTGAAACCATACACACAGAGGCACTTGATGGAAGAGGAAGAGAAGAAGAAAGACTGTCTTAACTCACTGGAGATGGACCCAGCAGACTCCCTGCACAGAAGGCCTTTGCCAGTACCCCTTCCCCTCTGTGTGGGGAGCTCACGCTAGCCAGCCTCCAGGACTGAGTTACAAGCAGGAGGACTCATCTCTGCCTCCACCCCTAAAACTTGAGCTGCAGATAGGAATTCCTTCTTGCAGCTGCTTCAGCTTTGCAGACTCCTGCTGTTCCTGTTGTTGAGCTGCTTTCTGCAGACTTGCCTTTCCAGGGATGCCTGAAACACCATCACCATCACCACTACCACCACCCCACCCTACCCCTGCTCCCAGCTTCCCAGAGCTGCAAGGCTTCTCAGAGCAGTCACGGAGAGCTCCATCCTGTTCTATTTGGTCCAATCCTGTGTGGCAATCCCATTTAAGGTTGTTATCCTGAGCTGGAAATGAAGCTTGTCCTTGAACATTCCCTAATGTTTACCTACTCCATCCTTGAAGGGAGGGTGGGTCAAGAACATGGCTGGGGACAAGAGACGGTCTCCACCAACCATTTCACTGTAGTATCCCCAGGAGTGGAATCTTAACTGATCCTGGACAGGGCAGAAGGAAGCATGGCAGAGTGAGCCTCACCCCAGATAGAGTGACTACCAGAGGAGCTCCTCTACAACTGAGCCTCTGCTGCCTTTTTTTTCCCATTGTGTACCCACCCCTCCTCTGCTGAGGCAAAGATGAACCTCACCTCCCAGGTCTGGGGCTGAGCCAGTGGATGGGTCTGGACTTGAACCAGCCTCCCTGGTCTTCCCACAGCCCAGCTGGTTACACCATCAGGAACACAGAGACTCAAGAAAAACAAGGAGCAGCAACAAATTCCTTGAGAAGGTATGGGAAAGGGTAGGGATATGAAGAACAGCAGACACAGCCTTGGAAAGAACAGCCCACTCTAAGATACAAGTTCCCGCACTCTCATGCATGCAAAAGGTCCTGAGCTCTCATGCATGCAAGTCCAGGCTGTAGGGGAATGAATGTGTATGTATCTTCTGTCTGTGCAAGCACCCACACCATCCCCAGGACTGTGAGCCACGACTGCGCCACAGCAGCCAGCAGGTACAGTGCCTACATGGGCATTGCCAGTGAATCCCCAGGGCTGGCTGGAATCTCCAGAAACTTCTCAGGTCTGGGACTCGGTGTGGAAAAGATCCTGGACATTTTGATTCTATGAGTTCCCATGAACACCTTCTAACTTCCTTGCCAATAGGTAATGTGACTGCTCTCAGACACCCAAGGGGACCTCAGTGCATAAGAAACTGTCTTATGTTTCACGGATCAACATGATCCGCACCCATCCCCATGATAATACTTGGAAAGAGGAAAGGTATGCCCATTTTTTACAAAGAACAGGACAAAGCCAGAGGGATCAGCATTCTAGTTCCTTGCTACTACAGTTGGTATATATGTATATTCTGAAAATCCTGGGAAAGGCAGACTGTATTCAAATCTGTAAAGAAAGGTGCAGGGTGCAGAGGGTGTCCCATTTTTGAGAGCTCAGGTTTCGACCCCTGGGAGGTGATCCTGTGCCTTCCTAAACTTGCAGAATCACAAGACAACTTTAGAGGACTTCAGAAGCCAGAGAGTATGGACAACCCCACGAGACCAGACAGTCCGACTTTGAGAACTGCATCACTGGAGCTCACAGAAGCTAGGCTAGCATCTGTTGCTTAGGAGTGAGCCGCAGGAAGAACCGCAGCTTCTTCACCGGTAAACAGGAAATGAAAAGCCATGGATGAGCTCACAGCCCTGAACCACTGATGGAAAACACGCCCAAGGAAACAAACACAAAGCATGGAGCAGTGCTTCCCTGGAAACGCTGGAGGACCCACAGGTAGCTGAGCAAACAGAGTAAGACTTCAGAATAAGTATAGTTAACACCTCCAAGCAATGCGCGTGCATGAAAGACAGAAAAACATCCAGTTGCAGATGCTAACTACATCCAGATCCGAAAGGAAGAAAATAAAACCACATACAGCTGCTGCACACAGACAATTCTAAGGAATGACAGACGCACAGCCACCACAGCTAAGGGGGACATTCGGTAAAGGAAAGGGTACAAGACCAAATTTAAAAATCAGATTTCTTTTTAGACAGAGTCTTGCTGCACTATCGCAAAAACTAGAAAATAAAAGTAAGAAAGGACAAAGCAAACCTCACCCCCGTATCAAACATAAAAGAATTAACCAGAAATTATGTAAAACTTAAGCACGGAACTAAGACGATGTGACTCTTAGCATCGGATCTGACCGGGGTCTCTTAGGGGTTAGGCCCTTTCTGCTGCGCGGGTGGGAATACTAAAGCCGGGCAGCAAGGATGGAGAATGTGCGGTCTCCGCACCTCTGACGTGACTAAGCACAGGAACTGTTTATCCCTAGCACTTCTAATCCCCGGTTAGACACGTGGTCACCAACGTCTCTCGCAGAAGCCACACGGTGGAGACAACACACGTGAAGAAACGCGTGTGCTGGCTCCGGTGGAGAGCCGCCCAGTCCACAAGGGAACGAGCTACCGATGCACTTGCAAACACCAGGGGAGGCAATGCGTGAGGAAGATCGTGAGAGACGACTTCTATGACGTGTCGGTACGCACTCACAGAGGCCGGAAGTAGACTAGAGCCGTACCGGGGGTAGAGGACGCGAAGGACAGGAAGTTGTTTTGTTTTGTTTTTTAATGACGCTGGTGATCAAACCTAGATTCTCTCAACAGGCATCTACCCTGAGACACACTCCCAGGCCTGCATACAGAGGAGCGCTTAAATGCTATATTAGCACATATTAATGATACATAATGGTGGATTTTACGATGACATTTTCATAATGTATATGATTCATTTTGATCAGATTCACCTCCTTCACCCTATTATTCCCTTCTGCTCCCTTTCTACTTTCCTGTGTGTGTATGTGTGTGTATGTGTGTGTGTATGTGTGTGTATATGTGTGTGTGTGTGTATGTGTGTCGTGTGTGTATGTGTGTATATGTGTGTGTGTATGTGTGTGTGTGTGTCCGTGTGTGTATGTGTGTGTGTGTATGTGTGTGTGTATGTGTATGTGTGTGTGTGTCCGTGTGTATATGTGTGTCTGTGTGTGTGTAGGTATGTATGTGTGTGTCCGTGTGTGTGTATATGTGTGTGTAGGTATGTATGTGTGTGTGTGTATGTGTGTGTGTGTATGTGTGTCGTGTGTGTGTGTGTGTGTCCGTGTGTGTATGTATGTGTGTGTGTATGTGTGTGTATGTGTGTGTGTGTATGTGTGTGTGTATGTGTGTGTGTGTGTCCGTGTGTGTATGTGTGTGTGTGTCCGTGTGTGTGTGTATGTGTGTGTAGGTATGTATGTGTGTGTCCATGTGTGTCGTGTGTGTATGTGTGTGTGTGTATGTATGTGTGTGTGTGTATGTGTGTGTATGTGTGTGCATATGTGTGTGTGTGTCCGTGTGTGTGTGTGTGTATGTGTGTGTATGTGTGTGTGTCCGTGTGTATATGTGTGTCCGTGTGTGTGTAGGTATGTATGTGTGTGTCCGTGTGTGTCCATGTGTGTATGTATGTGTGTGTGTATGTGTGTGTCCGTGTGTGTATGTGTGTGTATGTATGTGTGTGTCCGTGTGTGTGTATGTATGTGTGTGTGTATGTGTGTGTGTATGTGTGTCGTGTGTGTGTGTCCGTGTGTGTGTAGGTATGTGTGTGTGTGTATGTGTGTGTCCCGTGTGTGTATGTGTGTGTATGTGTGTGTGTATGTGTGTGTGTCCCTGTGTGTGTAGATGTGTGTGTGTCTGTCCGTGTGTGTGTGTGTGTGTATGTATGTGTGTGTCCGTGTGTGTGTGTATGTGTGTGTGTGTGTCTGTGTGTGTGTAGGTATGTGTGTGTGTGTCCGTGTGTGTGTATGTGTGTGTGTGTCTGTGTGTGTGTAGGTATGTGTGTGTCTGTCCGTGTGTGTATGTATGTGTGTGTGTGTATGTGTGTGTATGTGTGTGTGTATGTGTGTGTGTGTATGTATGTGTGTGTGTGTCTGTGTGTGTGTGTGTATCTGTGTGTGTATGTGTGTGTGTGTGTGTGTGTGTGTGTGTGTGTGTATGTATGTGTGTGTGTATGTGTGTATATGTGTGTGTGTGTGTATGTGTGTATGTGTGTATGTGTGTCTGTGTGTGTGTGTGTATGTATGTGTGTGTGTATCTGTGTGTGTATGTATGTGTGTGTGTGTGTCCGTCCCAAGGAGTTCGTTAGCGTTTTTTTCTGGAGCATGGGTGTCACCACTGAAGAAAATGTCTGTCCTCTGCTCCCCCAGCAACCAACTGCCTATAGATCCTCAGGGAGGGTGGGGCCTCACGACCCCCTCCCCCTCCTACGACAGCTTACTAAGGCCCAATAAGCTGTCTTCTGTAGGTCACCACAGCTGCTGTGAGTTCCAGAGTGCAGCGGACCAGACATGCCTAGAAGACAGTGCTGCTCAGGACTCCACCCCTCTCCAGCCTTTGTATTCTTTCTGCCCTCTTTTATGATGGCCCCTGAGCCTTGAGTGTGACGGGCTATAAGCGGCCCATTGAGGACTGAGCATTCAGCAGTCATTCATTCTCATCACCCAGACCAGGAGTGGGCCAGGTATGCTGCCCACTGTGAAAGAAGCTTCTAGATAAAAGTTCTATTCAACGGACACAGCGTGTCTTTTGAGAATAACCAAAAACGGACTTGAGAATACACAAAGTGTAAGTTGCACACCAATACAGAAAATTAATGTCACTAATTTACACTTTAAAACGGCAAATTTGGACGGGGGGGGCGCAGAAGGATGGCTCAGCTGGCAAAGGTACTTGCCACCAAGACTGAGGACCTGAGTTTCATCTCCAGAACCCAAATGACAGAAGGAGAGAACTGACTTCTCCAAGTTTCCTCTTCCATATGCATGCATACATGTACGTACACACATATAAACAAAGGAGATGCAACTTCTGAGGGTGGAGAGACGTCTCGGTGGTTAAGAGTACATACCACTCTTGCAGAGAACCCAAGTTCAATGCCCAGCACCCATATTGCTGGCTCACAGCAACCTTTAATTCCAGCTCCAAGGAGGATCTGATGCCATTTTCTGGTTTCGAAGAACAACACACAGTAAAACAAATCTTTTAATGGATCATATAAATAAAATGATTTGTTGTTGTTTTGGTTTGGTTTGGGTTTTTTGTTTTTTGTTTGTTGTTTTGGTTTGGTTTGGGTTTTTTGAGACAGGATCTCTCTATGTCCTGGAACTAATTCTTTAGACCAGGCTGGCCTTGAATTCACAGAGATCCTCCTGCCTTTGCCTCCTGAGCACTAGGATTAAAAGTGTGCGCCATCATCACTCGGCTTATAAAGTGTATTTTTAATTGAACTGGTCTATAAACGTGTGAATCCTGTGTTTTATGTATTAAGTGTGAATACACTATTTTTAGGTGGTCATGGGGTAATGCTGTAATCTCAGCATTTGAAAGGCAGAGACAGGAAATAAGTAGCCCAAGGCCAAGCTCAGCTACACAGTGAGTGTGAGACCACCTTGGGCTACACAGGACCCAGTTTGAAAAAACAAAACCTGTTTTAAAAACTGATAGACATCAAGAGCAATGTAACCTCCCTCACAGTGGGAATTCTTTTACACACTTCATAAGTCAAACAGAAAAGAAGCCTATGTTTTATATCTGTCCACGGATAAGATAATTTATCTTTACAGAGTGTGCTAGGTAGTCTTATGTCAACTTGACACACAAACTAGAGTTATCTGAAAGACGGGAAACTTAATTGAGAAATAAGACTCAGCTGTAAAGCATTTTCTTAATTAGTATTGGTGGGGGAGGGCCCAGCCTATCGTGTGTGGTTCCATCCCTGAACTGGTGGTCCTAAGTTTTAGAAAAGAACAGGCTGAGTAAGCCACGGGAAGCAAGCCAGTAGGCAGCACCCCTCCAAGAGTTCTGCACCAACTCCTGCCTCCAGGTTCCTGCCATGTTTGAGTTCCTGTTATGATGTCTTCTGATGATGAACAGCGGTGTGGAAATGTAAGCCAAATAAACCCTTCTCTCCCCAACTTGCTTTTGGTCCTGGTGTTTCGTCGCAGGAATAGAAACCCTAAGACAAAGACTTAAAAATTCCCTAAATATAAGCATTTATTTTATTTTATTTTATTTCATGTATGTGGGTATTTTTCCTGCATGCACCACATGCAGGCCTGGTGCCCACATAGAACAGTCAGATCCCGGGAACTGGAGTTACAAATGGTTGTGATTCACCATGTAGGTTGTGGGAATTAAACTCAAGTCCCTTGGAAGAGCAGCCAGTGCTTCAAGAGCTACTTTTAGAAATGTTTCTGACAGTCCCACCTACTTGTCTTCAGACCAGTTATTACCCATGTTTACAGATACTGGAAGTTTCTTACACTGGTAAAAATGCTTCTCATGTAGCCCAGGCTAGCCTAAGACTCTCCATGTAGCCAAGGATGACCTTAAATTTCTGATCCCTCTCCCAATGCTGAGATTACAAGGGTGTCCCACCCATGCTTTGTTTTACGTGGGGACTAAACCCAGGGCCTCATACATTTGAGGCAAGAACTTTACTAACTGAACCAGATCCTGTCCCTCTCTGACTTTCTCACCTGTTTCAGTGCAGCTGGGGGCTGCTAGAGTCAGGGGAGGAGGTGGCAGTGGTGGCTGAAGCCAAAGGTGGGGAAGAGTGATCGCTCCCTTGCACCTTCGCCATGTGTGGAAGGAACCAAGGGCTGAAGGTTCCTGTATGTTGCTCTTCCTCCACAATTGCTATGGGTTCCTCCTGGGACTTAATCTCCCCCTTGTCTTTAATCTTCCTGTTACTCCCCATTTCTGTCTTCTCTCCTGGATCTGACCAGATTGAATCAACCAAGGAAGAGGCAGGCCTGCTCAGCACGAAAGCCCACATTCTGTCCAACTTCAGAGCTCAGCTGTGTTTCCGGGCTCTGCTTTGGGTGTGTGTATTTGATTTCTATTTCATCTTTCTTTCCTATCAATTACTTTATTCAACTGTCTTGGGCTTATTTTAATCTTGGCAGTCTGGTTTTGAGCTATAAAAGTAGTCTGTTCATTTCTAATCTTCATTTTCTCTAATAAATTCATCATAGGCTCTGGATAATGCTTTGAAAAAAATTCACAAGTTTAAAAAGTAGGGCATTCTGTCATCCATTTCTAAGTGGTTGATAATTTCCATTTTGATATTTTAGAGCTGGTTATGGTGGCCCATGCCTGTAGTTCTTCTCTTTGGGAGGTTGACACAGAAGGGTTTTGTGAATCCTAGGCCAACCCAGGCTACAGACCCAGTTTTAAAAATGGAGCTAGATGTGGTGGTATACACCTTTAATACCAATACTAGGGAGGCAGAGGCAGGTGGGTCTCTGTGAGTTCAAGCCCCAGCCTGATCTACAGAGTGAGTTCTAGGACATCCAGGATATGAGCAACCCTGTCTCGGGGAGTGGGGGGATAAATAGAAGAAGAAGGAGAGAAAGAGAGAGGAAGGGAAGGAGAGGGGTGCAGGGGCATGTTGGTACACACCTATAATCTCAACGCTCTGGAGGCAGAGACAGGAGGATCTATGAGTTCAAGCCCAGGCTGCTCTTTAAGTCAAATTCCAGCCAAGCCAGGGGTATAAAGAGAGACTGTCTCAATCCCCCCTCCCAAAAAACCCCAAAAACGCCCCCCCAAAAAACCCAAAAACCCAAAAAAACGAAAAAGGAAACAACAAAAACATTAGCTCAGAGGTGATAGTATAGAACAATGGTTCAGCCTCACCTTACATGTGGGAGGCTCTGGGTTCCACCCCTAATACTACACACACACACACACACACACACACACACATACACACACACACACACACAGAGACACATACACACACACACATACATACACACACATACACACACACACACACATACACACACACACACATACACACACAGAGACACACACACACCCATACACACACATACACACACACACACATACACACACACACATACACACACAGAGAGACACATACACACACACACACATACACACACATACACACACACACATACACACACACATACACACACACAGAGACACATACACACACACACACACATACACACACACATACACACACACACACACATACACACACACAGAGACACATACACACACACACACACACACATACACACACACACACATACATACTCACACACACCCACACACATTCTCATTCATACAGAGACATTCACACACACACATTCAATTGGATGCACACAACATTCACACACACACAGGCACACACACATGTACACACACACATACACTTATTCCAAAGAATGCCTTGTAATTGGAAGAGGGAGTATACCAATATCCTAATTAACCACACTATTTTGAGGCTGTGAATTTGGGCTGAATGGATTGTACTTTCTGTATATGATTAAGAAATACCCTAACACTTCCGGAGGCTGGGCAGGAGAGGTGCCTGAGATACAAAGTGACTTCCAGTCCGGCCAGTCGACAACAAAAGCTGCCTGAAGAACTTTCAAAGACTGGCTTGAGGCTAGGGTACAGTTCTGCGGTAGAGAGTAAAGCTCTGAGACCTTGGGTTTCATAAATACCATTACTGAAAAAAGACAACAAAACCACCTTGGAGGTGCATGTACACCCTTAATCTCTTCACTCAGAAGACTGAAGAAAGCTGTGAGCTGGGAGGCAGCCTGGGTCACATAGCAAGATCCCATCTCAAAATCAAAAGAAAAGCTTGTGTTCAGGCTGGGTTGCAGCTCAGCAGAGCGCTTGCCTAATCTGTTCGAAACTCTACATTTGATCACTGGGATCACAAAGACGACCCTGACTCTGACTGTAACTTTTTCTGAGAGTGAGGTTTAAAACTTCTGTGAGTAATTTTAAAATATGTCACTGTTCATTAAAAAAAAAAAGTGATTTAAAGTAAAATACATTTTTAATTTACTCAAAATAATAATAATAATAATAATAATAATAATAATAATAATAAAGCCACAGCAGACAAGAATGACAGGTAGGAAATGAAGTCGGGATTTATCCTGAAACGATGTCAAACAACGGATTCTCTATCTTGAAAATTGAAGTAACAACCTAAAGAAAAACTGGGTCACAAAACAAAACAAATCAAATCCATTAAGTGACTGTCTGCCTGCACCAAGCCTGCCAGCTATCGGCTTTCCCGGAGTCATGATCTGCAAAGACAGGCGTCAATCACGACAGCGACTTGATACCACAGCTGGGGCAAATCCAACAAAATGGGGTACAACCTACACAGATGAGGTTACAAATCGTGAATATATAAATGCATTTTAATGGAAGCTGAATGAACAAATAAATAGATTGTGTTCCTTTATGGGAGGATTAAATATGATACTACTGTCAACCTTTCCCGTTTCATCAAATTCGGCATCAACTACCATCACATAGGAATTTCCCTGCGTGACTGACAGACTAAAACTTGAAGAGGGGAGCACGCAGTAAGAATAGTAAAGGCAGACAAAAGAAAAGCAGTGAGGTAGGAATTTCGTGGCACACAAAATCTATAATAAACCATATCACAGATGAGGCAGACAAACACCTAAGAGCCAGAGGAGGAAGAGGAAGAGGAGGAGGAAGAGGAGGAGGAGGAGGAAGAGGAGGAGGAGGAGGAGGAAAAGGAGGAATAAGAGGAGGAGGAAGAGAAGGAGGATGGAGAGGAGGAGGAAGAAGAGGAGGAAGAGGAGGAGGAGGAAGAGGAGGAAGAAGAGGAGGAAGAGGAGAAGGAAGAGGAGGAGGAGGAAGAGGAGGAAGAGGAGGAGGAAGAGGAGGAAGAAGAGGAGGAAGAGGAGGAGGAAGAAGAGGAGGAAGAGGAGGAGGAAGAGGAGGAACAGGAGGAAGAGGAGGAACAGGAGGAAGAGGAGGAGGAAGAGGAGGAAGGAGGAGGAGGAGAGAGGAGGAAGAGGAGGAAGAAGAGGAGGAAGAGGAGGAATAAGAGGAGGAGGAAGAGAAGGAGGATGGAGAGGAGGAGGAAGAAGAGGAGGAAGAGGAGGAGAGGAAGAGGAGGAGGAAGAGGAGAAGAAGAGGAGGAAGAGGAGGAAGAAGAGGAGGAAGAGGAGGAAAAGGAGGAATAAGAGGAGGAGGAAGAGAAGGAGGATGGAGAGGAGGAGGAAGAAGAGGAGGAAGAGGAGGAGGAGGAAGAGGAGGAGGAAGAGGAGGAAGAAGAAGAGGAAGAGGAGGAGGAAGAGGAGGAAGAGGAGGAGGAAGAGGAGGAAGAAGAGGAGGAAGAGGAGGAGGAAGAGGAGGAAGAGGAGGAGGAAGAGGAGGAGGAGGAAGAGAAGGAGGATGGAGAGGAGGAGGATGAAGAGGAAGAGGAGGAGGAGGAAAGAAGAAAAAGACCAAGTGTTGGTGCTGGACACCAGGCCACCCCAAGGCTCTCTCAGAGGGAACGAGGGGCAGACTTGGCAAGGTTCGGTCTGGGGCTGGGGCAGGACCTTGAAGGAGTCAAGGTTGCAGTTTCTGGGCTGTGGTTCTCAGTCCTAAGACAGCTGTGTACAGGTATCCTGTGTTCTCTTAGCTTACATTGCGTATTTAGCTTTCAGCTGACTCTGCCCCTTTCTCCCCCTGCAAATAGTACATAAAATGCTGTACTTCTTAGTAAACTTGTTTGGAACAAGCCATCAACTTACGAAGGGCCTCCTGGCCCCAGCTTGCTCTTCTTTATTTTTCATTCCTGTCCCTCCCCCTTGAAACCTTGCCATTTGAGACCCTTATTCCTGCTGGATCAGGTCATGTTGGAGTGTGTTCTCCTCTTGACATTTGGGGACTGAATGGAGAACGTGGGGGTCAACTGAACTTGTGGACTCTTATCTTTCCTGTGCTTTTAGATGGTGCTGAGACCATACTGCGTAAGTGTCCTGTGTCCACCATGTCATTTTAACAACTTTCCTTCTTTGCATACAGCGCCTCCGTTGACCACACTTAGCTCCGATCTTGTTTTGACGGTATATAGCATATACGTTTATGTGTTACCGTGTGATTATTTGTATACTGCCATAAATGTGAAACCATCACAAGGGGTTAATCAGTATATCCCTTTATGCCTCATAAATCCGTCATTTTCTTGGATGCTTTATTTTATAGCTTTTCATATTTGCTTCATAGGATTGACTTTCCTGCTGGTGCGCTGTCGCACGCCTGTAGTCCTGTCACTGGAGAGGAAGTGGCGGGAGGAGCCTGAGTTTGAGGCCAGCGTGGGCTGCAAAGTGAGATCCTGTGTAAACAAACAAACGAAACCAAAGCACAGTTGTTGGCTTTTCCACCTCAATATATATGTTTTATATTCTCTTCACTTACAAATACATTTTAGAATATTTTATTTAAATTTTACAGTTTATAGCTTACCTTAAATTTGCCACAGTCTTGTTTTGTTTTTTGTTTTTTGTTTTTCCAGTGAGAGTCTCTACATAGTCTTGGCTGTGCTGGAACTCACTCTGTAGATCAGACTATCCTCAAACTCACAGAGATCTACCTGCCTCTGTCTCTAAAGTGCTGGGATTAAAAGTGTATGCCACCATGCCTGGCTTGCCATAGTTTTGTAGAATTGTAATTAATTGATTGATTTTTAAAATATATATAAGATTTTATTTGAAATAGAATGACCTTACTTCTACCCCTCCCTTTCCTCCCTCCAGCCCACTGTACCCAGGTCTTTCTTCTCTAATTGATAGCCTCTTTTTCTTGATTAGCATTGTTACATATACATATGTACATATGTATACATATGCACCAACATGTAATGCAACATGCTGGGTGCATTTTTGTCATTAGTGTGTATACGGTTCAGGGCTGACCACCATGCATTGGACAACCATTACAGAGGCCCATCCCTGTTAGAGGCTAACTCTCCTCCCAGCAATCACTAGTTGCCTATAGTTCTGTGTCTAGGGGTGGGACCCTGTGAATTTTTTCTCCCAGTCTTACTTATGCAACTATTTCTAGGAAAGACTGCTTCACAGCATACTTCCTGCTATTTTGGCTTTTACAATCTTTCAGCCTTCCACAGTATTCCCTGAGTCACAGATGCAGGAGCTATGATATGTAGACACATTGGGACTGGGCTCCTGATGATCCGCTGATCTCTGCATGTGTCCAGTTGTGGTTTTCTGGGATGGTCTCCATATGCTGTAAAGAGAGGCTTCGTTAATGAAGGGTGGTAGCCACACTTACCTGTGGGTATGAGGATAAGATTTAGGAATTACATCTTCACACTTTGCTGGCCTAGAACAGTGGCAATAGTAGACTCTTTTCTAAGGTTCATGAGCACCCTAGCCCTGGGAAGCTAGGGAATCTAAATTAGCTAGGGAATCTAAACAGGATTCTAAATAGAATAAATAAAAATAGTTAAGAAATATCTCAGAAAGTGTTCATCATTCTTCTCAATTAGGGAAACACAAAGTCAGACAAATAAGAGATTTCATCTCACCACAGTCAGAAGGGCTAAGCTAACAGAACAGCTGACCACCCCGCTGGTGAGATTGTGAGGAAGGGAACGAACCCTCATGAGCTCACAGCGGCTGCCTGGGCCTCGACAGGCGGGGCCTGCTACAGTCAGATGTGGATGGGGAGATACAAATAGGAAAGGAAGAACCCACACTATTCCCGTTTGCAGACAACTTGATCCTGTGCAAAACAAACAAACAAACAAACAAAAATGTAAAGACTTCACAGAAAACTCTTAGAACTATAAAGTATCAGCATGCAAAGCTCATCATGTGAGAATCAGTAGCCTTTCTACATGCCAATAACAAACTCGCTGAGAAAGAAGTCAAGCGGGGCAATTCCATTCACAACAGCTTCAGAGTTAAAAGTAAAATTAATGAGGTATAAGCCTAAGCAAGGAGATGAAGATATTTATGATGAAAACTTAAAGATACTAAAGAAAGAAACTGAGGAGGAGTTTAATGAATGGCAAAATCTCCCATGCTCACGAATTAGTCAAATTAATATTCTGAAAAGTCCATATTACCAAAAGAAATCTAGCTATTTAATGCTGGGTTGTTTCTCTCCCTCTGTTCCGAGGGGTCCTGCTTCCCTTCCCGGCACACGGGGGCTATGGCCACTTCGCCTAGCCTCCAGGAAGGAAAGCACAGAACACGGGTCAACGCATCCAGACGGGTCCCAGGTCGGAGAACTAAGAGTCGATGGAATACAAGGAATTCTGGGAGTGTTGGCAGTGGAGCATTCTCTCAAGTTTAATGCAAGGGTCGTGGTATTTTCTAGGATTCGGGCAGGGAAGGCTCTTGGGTACTGGGGTAAAGGCATTGGTTAAGACAGAGATGTTAGGACAAGCACTTAGGTAAACAATTCTGCCAATCATAGCCGGCGCCTTGAAGGGGGTAGAGTTTTGCTGTGGCTTTGGTGTCAGTGCAGAGACTGCAAAGGGGAGGAGGGGTCAGGGATCCTGCCAGCTCCTCTTGTCAGGGCTTGGTGTTCTAAGCGCCCTCGACCCACAGCTTCCGTGTGACCATTTCTACAAGAGCACCACAATTATACATATATATATATATATATATATATATATATATGTATATATATATATATATATATATATATATATATATCTTCTCATCAAAGTTCCAATGACATTTTTCATGGAACTACTTTTCAAAAACTAGATTTCATAAAGAAACACAAAGGTCCCCAAAGAGTCTAAGCAGTTCTGAGAAAGAGCAAAGCTGGAGGAATCACAATGCCCCACCTCAAACCCTGCTACAGATCTAGAGTAACATCAGCAGTGGGCAGAGGCTCAGAGCAGCCATGTAAACCAACGGCACGGAATGGAGGGCCCGGGATAAACACGGGGCCGCAGCAGCCCTGGTTCTGACAACACTGTCAAAAACACGCAGTGGAGAAATGATGGTCTCTGACAATGGTGCTCGGAAAACTGGGTTTTCTCTGTTGAAGGGTAAAATTCCTATACCTCTCAGCCTGCACAAAACCAGTTCAAAGTGGATCAAACTGTTGAAGTGAAGGCCAGAAAATTGGAAGCTGCTAGAACCTTCCTAACACCGTGGCCCTTTAATACAGTTCCTCATGTTATGGTGACTTCAGCCATAAAATTATTTTCGTTGCTACTTCATAACTATAATTTTGCTACTGTTATGACTTGTGATGTAAATATCTGATATGCAGATGGTCTTAGGTGACCCCTGTGAAAGGGTCGTTTCACACACACACACACACACACACACACACACACACGAGGGAGTTGCTACCCACAGGTTGAGAACTGCTGTGCCAGAGCCACACGCAGATATAGCACTTCAAGACACAAGCACAGGCAAGGACTTTTTGAAAGACTCAGGAAGTAATCTCAAGGATTGATAAACGAGATTGCATGAAATTTAAAAGCCTTCTGCCCAACAAGAAAATAATCACCAAAATGATTACAGAATGAGAGAATGATCTTTGCCAGCTACATATCAGAGATGGATTTATATATAGAATACACAAAGAATTGCAAAAATTAGGAACCCCAACATCGTTCAATCAATAAATGCCCTAGTAAAGTGGATACGCAGCTCTCAAAAGGAGTGCAAATGGCGGGCACACACTTGGAAATGTGTTCAATGCCATTAGCCATCCGGGAAATGCCATTGAAAACCGCTGCGACATTCCACCGCACACCACTCAAAATGACTATCGTCAAGGAGATACATGGCAACAAACGCCGGGAGGATGTTGAGCAGGAGGAGCCTTTAGTCACCACTGGTAGAAACGTAAACGCTTAGCTTCTTTTTCTGTTGTGATAAAATACCCTAACAGAAACAGCTCGGAAAGGGAAGGTGTGCTTTAGCTCCCAGTACAGTAAAACCGTCACAGGGAAGTCACGGCACCTGAAAGCAGGTTCACGTTATGTCTGAGGTCAGAAGAGAGCAATAAATGCACAGCGCTGCCCAGTTCCCATTGTATGCAGCCCAGAATTCCCTGTCCTGGGAATAGTCCTGCCCTCAACTCCAACGGCTCAACAGCTGAGGTGGATCCAAGGAGAGAACTGACTCCAGCAAGTTGTCTTCTGACACCCACGTGACCTCCATGGCTCCAGAATACACATACACACACACACACACACACACACACACACACAGTGTAATTAAAAAAATTGAGATGGGTCTTCCTACATCAATGAATCAAGATAATTCCCCCAGGGATGCTCAGAGGCCCGTCTCCCAAGTGATTCTGGATTCTATCAAGCAGACACACCATCCATCTCAGGAAAGAGCTAATACACTACAGAAGGAGCTAATGCCATGTGATGAGCTGCCCTACTCCTGGGTATGGGCCTGGAGAACTTAAGTCAACATACCACAGTGATGGTTACACGGCCATGTTTACTGCTGTGCTTGTCATAACTAAGAAATGGAACGAGGGTAGATGCCCAGCAACAGATGAACAGATAAAGAAAATGCGATCCACAAACACAAGGAGTTTTATCCAGCTGCGTGGTGAAATTAAAAAGGAGGTCAAAAGAGGAAAGCAGGGTGGGAGGGAGGAGAAGAAATAATAGAATGACATGTGTGTCATCACAGTGGGAGGGGCTGTTTGGGGGACGCAAGAGGGCACGCAAGAGGGGTCAGGTGGGATGGGAGAGCACTGGGTCGGGGTGAATAAGCATAAGGTAGAGTGGGGCTGGAGAGACAGTGCAGCAGTTAGGAGCACGGGCTGCTCTCCAGTGGATCTGGGTTCCAGTTCCAGCACTCCCATGGCAGCTCACACGCATCTGTAACTCCAGTCCCAGGGGGATCCGATGCCCTCTTTCGGCCTCTGCAGGCTCAGATGCACATGTGGTACGCAGACATTCATGTAGACACAACATTCATAAACCAAGTTCAAAACAATTTTTTAAAGTAAAGGATATGACATATGGACGAAATTACAACCCATCACTTTGCACGCTAACCTTAAACACTAATTTCTAAAGACGTTACAGTCTGGAGACCACACGGGCACGTGGTAGGCGAAGTGCACACCGACATATCAGCGAGGAAACTCAACAGCTCAGTGGAGAGAATCGGTAACTCAAGAATTCCAAACGCCAGAGCCATTAAAGCACGGGCAACAGCAACATGCAAATGGACGTTCACTTGCCAACTGGTAAACACTAACGAGGGCACAGTCAGAGGAGGACTTCTGGAGGACAATTGAGCACAGCTACTAAAATCAAAATGTGCAAACCCTAGACCAAAAGTTCCCACCTCCTACACAGAGGCACATACAAGGATGTTCCTTTTAAGCACTGGCTGTAATCACAATACGAACGTATAAAATAAAATAACTCCAATGCCTGTCAACAAGGAAAAGTGCAAATAGATTATCAGTATTCGTCTCCTTGGGAATGAAGTTGCCCTGCGTGTACTAAGATAGAAAGTTCTTCCCAGATTATTTTAGGCAGAGAGAGCATATTGCAGAAGTGTGGGTATGTAGGCCACCGTTTGTGTTAACTCACACATGGAGCCCAAAGTATGCAAAGGCAAATTAAACAAAAGCTGTCGAGAAAGAGGTACACTCCCACCTGCCCCCTTCAGGGAGGGGACACACTTGGTCAAGGGGCAGGTGGCTATGCAGCAGGACTTCTGCAGCTACTCAAGTTCCTCCCTTTAATCAACAGAGTATGTCCATTTATTACTGATGCAATTTGCATGCGATCAAGTGAAAGCAGAAAGGATTACACTTAGTCTGGAGCAGAGGATAGATGTACGCGTTAAAGTGTGGGGAGCAGATAAAGTCCTGAGGGAGTGTGTATTGTTGGCATGAGCACCACCATGACTCTAACGCCGCGGACCCGTGAGAGCAGCGAGCCTCCCCCTGGTCCAAGCACAGACGCTGACTGTGTGTAGAAAGTATCAGTCCTTCTCCATGATGGCACAATCTGACCCTGCCCCCTACTTAGATTAGCTCCCCACCTCCTCATCGGCAGCACATACTAATGTGTGAGTTTCCAGGCTGCCCATGCTTTTCCATCTGAGCACACAGCCCACTGGTCCCAGTTATGTTACCTGGGTCTGTCACGTCTCTCATACCCCATCACCTCAGTCATGCCAAGTCCCAAACTGCACAGGTTGTAACATCAAAGCACCTGCCGGGCCTTGGTAATGTTTAACATGGAGTCCTAGGCTCCAGAGGAAAGCAGGGTGGGAGGGAGGAGCATAAAAGTGTGTGAATGGATGTATCTTGCCTGCTCTCGGTAGCTACTTTGTCCTGGGGCTTAAGAACTGGTCATTTTGTCTTTCCCCAAAGACATATTTCACTTCCTTAACATCAGTGGAGTGTGTGTGTGTGTGTGTGTGTGTGTGTGTGTGTGTGTGTGTGTGGTGTTAGTTTTAATTGTCTGCTTCATACAACCTAGAATCACCTGGGCAGGGTGACTCAGTGAAGGACTGTCTGGATTAGGTTGGCCTGTGGCATATCTGGAGGGTGGGGGTGGGAGCTTGGGGGTGGTCTTGCTTAATGGGAAGATCTGCCCACTGTGGGTGGCACCATTCCCTGGGCCGTAGACCCTGAACTGTATTTGAGAAGAGGACGCTAGCTGACCACTAGCATGCATGCATTGATTCGCTGCTCTCAGATTTTGACTGTGTCTGTCATGTGACAAGCTGCCTCAAGTTCCTACCACCTTGATTTCTCTGCATGGATGACTGTACCCTGGAACTGTAAGCTAAATAAACACTTTCTCCTTTAAGTTGCTTCTGTCAGGTATTTTATCACTGCAACAGGAAACCAAACTCACACAGTGTGCATGTGTGTGTGTGAGAGAGAGACAGAGAGACAGAGAGAGAAGAGAGACAGAGACAGATCAAGATCTATTTTATATCTTTGCTTGCTCTGTGTGTGTGTGTGTGTGTGTGTGTGTGTGTGTGTGTAGGGGGGCTGATTTTTTTATGTTTTGATACAGGGTCTCACTGTGCAGCCCAGCCTGGTCTTGAACTTGGTCCTTTTGCCTCTGCTGCCACACCCACTCTGAAGCTTACTTCCAAACTCTGAGACGTTGGTGTCCAGGTCTTTGCATTCACTGCTGGGTGCAGTGTGGAGAACATGGCACTCATGAGGAGACCGCACTGTTGCCTCTTGACTCTTCCCAACCCTTCAGGAGGGCCAAGGCTATGCTTTCCTGGTCTCGCCAGGATCAGGAAGGGTCAGCAGAACATTCCCAAGGCTGCCCAGTCCTCCGGCTTCTTCACTTTGGTGGTTTTCTGAAGGAAGCAATGAGGTCCTCAGGTCCAGGAAGGACGAGCCCGTCAGATGGCATCCCTTGAGGACCACAGCCTGTGATGCTGTGCACAGCTGCGTGTTCCTTCCTGAAACATGAGTGTGAAACGCCCAGTCAGGACCCAAGGAAATGTGAGGTTTCCCTCCCAGCCCCAAGTGCCCCACATGGGTCAAGAAGTGCCTTCTTGTCACCCTGTTCTGCCCCCAGTGGAACCCCCGTTCCATTCCCAGTTCCACCCCAATTTCACAGATGTTCAGATGAGTCGGTTACCGAAGGTCGGAGAGTTGTGGATAGCAGAGGCAGTGCTTGAACTTAAGACCTGAGGCTCTGAGCCCAGTGCTCATTCTACCCTGTGACACGTGCCAAGTGTCTGTCATCCCCCTGTGACCTTCTAAGGGCTCAGCAGCTTCTTCCTGTTCACAGTCAGGAAATACTGTACTGGGGCCATGGGATGAACCCCAAGCTGTGCTACAGAGATCTGCTTGGTACCATTGCAGCCCCCTCCTGCTGATGATCTTGCACCAGACCTTTCCTTCCCCCCAGCTGAAGTCACCCCACTTTCTTGATGGATGCAGGGTCTCTGAGAGCCACCCCCCAGATACAGTTCTGTGTTGTCTCCAGAAAGAGGTCATGGTGAAAATTACTTTCCATGCTGTGGGCTTGAGGGCCAAGGTGCCGTTGGGGCTGAGGATGGGCCTTGTCCTACTTGGGTATCCTGACTTGGGGTGTGGGGAAAGGCTGAAGTTCATTCACCAAAGCAGGTGGGAGATGTATCACCTCAGTCCCCTGGGTCCAGGAAACACTGTGAGGAAAGCCTCTGGCCTTGGAGAGCTGATTCTGTCTCCGTGTGAGCAGCTGGGCTCACACGAGGAGAAAATGAGATGAAGTACAGGTCCTGCCACTGACAGCAAATCCTCTCTGTTTCTAAGCAAGCTCAGAAGGGCAGAAGGTTGGCTTTCCAGAGTGGATGTTGTGGGGAAAGTAAGTGATTAGGGCCCACCAGAGACACCGTTGTCACCTCTCCTCCTGGGGCCACTTTGCTTCCTCTTCTGGCCACCCCTTCCCCTCCTTTGATCACCTTTCCTGTGGGTGCCTGCCCTCCTAGCCAGTCTCACTGCTACCTACCTCCCAGTTTTTCCCCTGAGCAGCCTGTGTCCCTCCGCCCTCCCTCTCAGACCTGTGTTTACTGTGAAATGCCCGGATCACTCTGATTCCAGCCATCCTGGAATGGATGGTTGCTCACCTGGTCCCTGATCTGTGTCTACACCTGAATCATGTTTTTTACCCAAGAATGGTCTGCTGTGAACCCCACAGTTGGCTCTAGGTTCCTGATATTCCTCCAGCAGTGCCTCCCCATCAAGATCTACACTGTACCCATGATGAAGGCTGATGATAAGCTTGCTTTGGCCAAGTAGAGATGGCCTCTTCTTCCTCTGAGCAGAATGTGAAGACACAGAGTTGTCTTCCATTGCTCTCCTCTTTTCCCATAAGCCCTGCTGGCCCTGGGCTCCCTTTCCCACAAGCCCCGCTGGCCCTGGGTGTGGCCTGCATCTTCACCCTGAGCCTCTGACACTGCAGATTTGTGCAGAGCTGATACTGTTAGAGGGAACTTTGGGTGTGAGAATGAATTATCGCTGCAGGCCGTAATATGCTGCTGGAGTATGGGGCATGTGTTCCATCAGCACACTTTAGCTGAACCGTGCGAGTCCCAGGCTCCATTTACCTCCGCTTAAAGAATGGGAAGTGTATTATGCTTCCATAAAAGCAATTAGACAGAACAAGCTCCAAGGTACAGATGCAGGGGGATAAGACCATGGGGAGTATCAAGGGAAGGGTCATGAAAAGGGGGTGGTGCGGTGGAGGGGTGCCCAGGGAAGGGTGCTGGGATGTCAGGCTGGGAGGCTCATAGTCTACCAATTCTATAACCCTCTAGCAGGAGGACATTAATTGGCACACCTGGAGACCTGCAGGGACTGACGGATGGAAATGACCTTGGCTATTTCAACGACTTCGGTTGCTTGCCTCCTCCTCTGGGCTGTTATATATGGATGAGATTGCGCAGAAGCTTATTTGGGAAGGTGAATCCAAGGGTTCTATTTGGATGTGAAATAGAAGCCATGCCTGCTATCCAGTCAGAGGCTGAGGTTGGGCACAATGATCGGGAATGGAGGCAACAAGTGGGTGCAGGGCAGAGCCACTTAGAGACCTGTGTCCCTGCTTCGAGCCCCTCCGAAGGAGTCCAGGCAGTAGGGCAGGAGGATGGAGCCAGGCTGCACTTGGTGCTTTGTAGAATAGCTGATCTATGCTCTTGATCTGGGGGAGAGTGCAGTGACTGTTGGAGCTGGGGCAGGATCCTGCTTTCTGTTTAGCAATGAAAATAGTGTCTCCAAAAAGGCATGCTTCCCTTGAAGACACAGGGGAACCCTATGGAAGACATTTATCTCCCCAAATGTGAAGCCCAGCCACAGAGATCTGAATGGGAGTCAGATTAACTCCTTGTTAATTTCATGGTTGACTTAGCACCCTGTGATTATGCAGTCAGAGGCCCTTCTTTCCCCAGCCAGCCTGCTTTATCTCTATTCCAAAGGTTTAACACCTTACCCATAAGTTCAAGGATTCATCCCCTACCCCCCACACATGTAGGAACATGTTTATTTTGGCTGTCCTGGGAGGCCCACTACAGAGGAAAAGAGATTGATGGTGAAGAAGCATCACTGGGGCCAGGCTGGGCTGTGTGCACATTTTGTGTATGTGTGAATTTTCGAGAGCTGATGAGACTGAGCAGCTATCTGGAGTGTGAGCTTCATGGGCGAGCCAGGCATCTGGCCTGGCCTGGCACACAGTAGGTAGTCAGTAAATAACTTTTAAAGGAATACCTCTATCACTTGCATTGCATTTGTGTTTTAAGAGTTCTTGGGCTGCTGAGATGGCTCAGCAGGGAAAGGCATTGCTGCCAAGTCTAAGGACCTGAGTTCAGTCCCCAGGACCCAGGAGATGGAGGGGGAAATCTGACTCCTGAAAGCTGCCCCCCCCCCCCCCCCGCTAAGAGCACTTGTTGCTCTTTCAGAGGACCCTTCCCAGCATCCACATGGTTGTTCACAACCATTCATAACTCCAGTTCCAGGGGATCCAGCGTCTCTTCTGACCTCTGCAGACATCAGACACACACACAGTACACATATATACATACAGGCAAACACTCAAACACATGAAATAAATAAATGCAATAAAAAAATTAAAGAATGATGGGGGGACGTCTTCATATATTTCCCATGAAGGTCTTAAATATCTTGGCTTCAAGTCCTCCTCTTGCCTCAGTCTCTCAAGTATCTGAGAATACAGATCTATGCCACCCTGCTCCATCCACATTTTTAAGTGATGAGACTAAGACTTGTGAAGTTTGGAATTGAGTCCAAGTTCATTCAGCTCATAGGTGACCAAATAGCAGTAGGAACATCTCTCAGGCACACATGTTCTGGACCCTCTAAAACACACTAAGTCATTAAGATGGCCAAGTAAAGGGCAGAGAGATGGCTCAGCCACCAAGAGTACTTGTTGCTTTTGCAGAGGACCAGGTTCAACTTCCACTATCCACAAGGAGGATCACAACCATCCAGACTTCTGACCTCCACGGACACCAAGCATGCACAAGGTATACAAATATACATACATACAGGCAAGATGCTCACATAACATCAAACGAATAAACCTAATTTTAAAACCTTTAAAATAAAATGACAGCCAATTAAGCTTCTGTGCCTGACACTGAAAATGCTTACGCTGTCTCCTAGTGCCTTTGAACACACTAACAGTTTCTGAGAAAGCCGATGTACATTCCTGTTGTCTGGCCCATCCTTGTCAGAATGAAATGTGTTGACGACTTACAAACAGAAGTACGTTTGGCATGGTAGAAGGACCACTCACCTCCCCAGACCCCAAGGCAGGCGGACAGTGCTTCCTGCACCCACGTTGTATGGCTCACAACCGCCTGTGATGTCAGCTCCAGGGCATCTGATGTCTCCGGCCTCCGATGGCACCTGCAGTCACATACAGATACCCACACACAGACACATAATCAAAAATACCCAAAATTAATCTTGGAAACTTCAGCTCCGCCTAAGGGTGGCACCATCTCCCTCTATTGACCCGGGCCACTTGTGTCTACAGCCCAGGCAGTTTGCTTGACCCCTTCTCTCTAGACTGTTGCAGCCCCAGAACCTGACTCATGAGTACAAGCCCAGCCTGTGTCCTACAGGGTATGCCCCAGGCCATCACATGCTTGTTGCCCAGCAACTCCCTGTGGGTCGTGGTATGGCTAGAGCTCCACTCGGGCTCTGCCATTCCACACGAGACCAGGACTTGCAGATGCTGGCTACATGTAGCAAGGTGCAAATAGCACGTTGTCACATGGATATTCAACTGTTCCAGCATCACCAACTGCAAAGGCTGCCCGTTCTTACATTCACAATCAATGCGTAAGTGAGGCCTGTTTCTAAGTTTCTGTTCTTTTCGGTAATTGATTCGTGCACCCTTAGGTGAGAGCCACAGGATCACGGTTACTGCTGCTCTAAGGGAAATCTTGTTGTTATGTGGGGTGTGTGTGTGTGTGTGTGTGTGTGTAGGTGTGTAGGTAGGTATGTGTGTATAAGTGTGTGTATAGATGTGTGTGTTGGTGTGTGTGTGTAGGTATGTGTATAGATGTGTGTGTATGTGTGTGTGAGTGTGTGTAGGTGTGTGCATGTATGTGTGTGTGTGTGTATGTGTGTGTGGGTGTGTGAGTGTGTCGGTATCGGTGTGTGTAGGTGTGTGTGTGTGAGTGTGTATGTAGGTATGTGTGTATAAGTGTGTGTATAGATGTGTATGTTGGTGTATGTGTAGGTATGTGTATAGATGTGTGTGTGTGTGTGTAGGTGTGTGTATGTGTGTGTGTGGGTGTGTGGGTGTGTGGGTATGTATGGGTGTGGGTATGGATGTGTGTAGGTGTGTATGTGTGAGTGTATGCGGGGTATGTGTGGGTGTGTGTATGAGAGAGTGTGTGTGTATGTGAGTGTATGTCTGTTTGTAGGTATGGGCTGTGGGGGTGTGTAGGTATGTGTATGTGAGTGTGTATGTAGGTATATGGTGTAAATGTGTGTATGTGAGAGTGTGTATGTATAGGTGTGTGCGTGTATGTGAGTGTGTGTGTGTCTGTGTGTAAGTGTGTGTGTATGAGTGAGTGTGTATGTGTCTGTAGGTAGGGGTGTGGAGTATGTAGGTGTGTGTGAGTGTGTATGTAGGTATGTGTGTGTGTAAGTGTGGTATGTGTGTGTGTAAATGTTTGTATGTGAGAGTGTGTATGTATAGGTATGTGTGTGTGTATGTGTGTGTGTACAGGTGGGGGACACAATGAGTGTGGGCACAAACACGCCATGGCACACAAGGCACAGGGGTCAGAGGACAACTTTCAGGAGTCAGTTCTTTCCTTCCACCTTATTTTTGAGGCAGAGTCTCTTGCTGTTTCTACCACAGCTACATGCTCCAGGCTGCCTGGTACACACACAGGACAGTGCACACCCACAAACACACATGCTCTCATATACACATAAACACATATACACGGTAATAATAATAATAATGTTGTTATATTGAACCAACATAGTGACTCATGCCTGTAATCCCAGGAGTATTGTCACAAGTTCTAGAACAGCCAGGGTACAAAGTGAGTTCCAAGTCACCAGGGGCAACAACATGAGACCTTGTCTCAATAATAAATAGACTGCTTTTGCCTGCCCACTTTCAGGCCTTGCTGGGGAGTGCATCTACTCTGCTGCTGGCACTGTTGCCATCATCCTTCCCTTCAGCTTTCCCATGTGGACTGAAGGCCGACAACACCCCGGAAATCCTCCTGGCCCTCAGCGTCAGTTCGGGCTGCTGAGCCCCAGACTTATGGGTCAGGAGCTACAAGTTCCCAGCCTCTCCAGTGTGCAGAGGACCATTGTTGTGTTGTCCCACCTGCACTGGGTACGCCAATGTAATAAATTTCCTTTCTAATATAAAAATTGATTAAATAATTGTTATATTGAAGAGGCTAGGGATATGGATCAGCAGTAGAACATTGAGCAGGATACAAAAGGCCCTGAATTAGCTTCATATCAGTGATGGTAGCAGAGGTGCATCAAGCCGAGTGAAATCCTAGGATGAAGTGGCCATGCTTTTCATTGCTTTCTAAATGTGGCCACTGGAGCTGGTGCCTGTAGATCCAGGGAACCCCAGGGCAGTCTGAGGCCAGGTGGGCAGGGATCCACTGAGGGTGCTGTGTTTCTTGTTGGTCTCTTATAGGGGCCTCATCTCCAGCTCTGAAATGAAGAGCCTTCTGAAAGGCCCAACAAGAGGGTGTGACCCAGGGCAGGCCCAGTCTGCCACCACGCAGCCTCCCACAGAGCTAGACCTGCCTCAACAGGGATATCTCACCAGTGCCAGACGTACCTGGGGTCAAGGGATGTCCACACACACCCTTCTCCATAAAATCACCCATCCTGGGATATAATCCATGATGTTAGGTTAATTTATAGAGTTGAGCAAACATCACCACAACCCAGCTTCAGAACCCACCCGTCACCTGCTTTGCCCTCCCTCCGCTCCCACCCCACCTCCAGGAACCCACTCGTTTACTCTCCGAAACCACGTGATCTTCTGTGTTTGCCGCCTCAGGCTTAGTGCGATGCTTCAGGTTTGTCCACGCTGTAAGGAGCATTGGCAGCGTTGTCTTTGGGGGTGGGGGTGGGATGGGGGAGACCCATAGTCTCACACGCGCTGGACAAGCAATGTGCCGCTTTGTCATCCTTGTTGCAGACATTTTCTTCTTCTCATAAAAATCAATTTTGTCCCGTTCTTACTCTTCCCAGGAGGGTGTCTTACTCGCATCCGCTCTCCGGCCTCCTCCAGCCTGCCTCCCTGTCAGCACTCAGCTGGTGCTAGTTGGTGGGAACATCTTCCTGCTGTTTACTTCTGATTTGTGAAAGAGAGGGGGTGAGAGAGAGAGAGAGACAGAGACAGAGAGAGAGAGAGGGAGGGAAGAGAAGAAAAGGGGCAGGAAGGAGGGAGGGAGAGAATGAGGGAAAAGAAAGACCCCTTTAGTGTTTTGAGTGTCACAGGGCGGAGTCACAGGAAACTCTGTTCTCCTCTTCGCTTATCTCTTTCTACCATTTCTTCCCCTAAACCAAAACAAACATTTTTTTCAATTTATCTGATTCAGACTAAAAAATCTGTTCCCAAGGATGGCTCGCCTCTTCTAAACCCAGAGACTGAGCACAGTCACTGAGCCAGTACATTGGCCTTGTATTTTCCATTACAAGATAAATCCTAGAATTGACCCCAGAAAGAGTAAATCCATTTCCCTTGGCTGTTGTGAGCTTTTGGGGCTTTGTTAGTAAGGGGCGTGGATTTGACTTTTTCCCCTGTGGACTGGACAGGTGGGCACACAACTATTAAACTTTGCAATGTAAGCCCGTCACAAGCTTACACATGATGGTCGCACACGAGCTGTCACGAGTGCGTGCTTTTCTCGTTCTTGCATGCACATCTGTGGTGGGAGGGGCACACGCATGCATGCATGCATAGAGAAAATGTGTGATACACAGCTACTATTTTTGTAGTGTTATAAAAGGCATTAAACACATTAAAACAGGAAAGCTGTAGCAGCTGGGATCACCCCAGGTCGGCCTCCCCACAGCCCCTGCTGAGGACCAGCACTTCCCTAGGGGCAATGGCACAAACTTCCTGTGGCAGAAGAATGTGAAGCTGGCCATTCTAAGGTTTCCATCTTCCACTTCCCTGAAGGTTACTTTCCTTCTCAATTTCCTAGCTCTCATGAATGAAATAATGGGCTGGATGTAGTGGCACACTCCCTTGATCCCAGCACTGGGGAAGCAGAGACAGGCAGATCTCTGTGAATTTGAAGCCAGCCTGGTTTACATAGTAAGTTCCAAGCCAACCAGGACTAGAGAGTGAGACCCCAAAGGCAAAACTCGGGACACAGGAAAAGGACCAGCAATTGCCAGAGGTTGGGGAGCAGTGGGGGACAAACAGGCAAAACAGATCATTAGGCAGAGAAAATGCGTGTGATACAGACAGACACATGCTATAATAAACTAGCCCAAACCTACTGAACATACAGCATCACGGTGCACCCTAAGGCAAACTTTGGAGTCTGGGTGGTAATGAGGTGTCAATGTAGGATTATCAGCTCTAACAAATATACCCTCTTGGTGGGGCTGTTGGTAATGGGAGAGGACTGTGCATGTGTGGGCTCAGGGGGTATCCAGGAAGTCTCTGTGCCTTCTGCCCAAGTTTGCAAGGAACCTAATATAGTGTGTGTATGAAGCATCTCTCAAAGGGGCTCACACTGAAGGGCTGGTCCCAGCTGGTAGCACTATTGGGGACATGCTGAGAACTTTAGGAGAAGGAGTAGCCCCATGAACTAAGTCACTGGGGAGGGGGGTGTCCTTGGTGCTCTTTTCTTTCCCTCCCTTCCTCCCCACCTCTTCCCTGCTACTTGCCTGTCATGAAGTAAGTAGCCTCTACCACCAAGAGCCTAGAATCAAAGCTGAGCAGGACTGAAATAAATCCATCCTTTCCCTTTCCTTTCTTATGTCAGGCAATAGAAGCTAACACAGCAGGATCCTGGAGACGCACGCACGCACGCAGCCAGCATGACAAAACCCTGGATTGAAAACACTGACCCAGCCTGGGAGATGGCCCAGCAGGTAAGCGACCTTGCAGAGCAAGCCTGAGTTTGCAACCCTGCGAACCATATAAAAACCTGATGCGGTTTGTCCTCTGACCTCCCCACCATGCCGTGGCAGGAGCATGCCCTTACATACATACATAAAGAAAAGCAAATACACATTTTTAAAATAAAAATAAAACTCTGGCCCAGGCTGTGAATCGTCGGATTGTGCAGACCTTGAGGCACCCCATATTCCTCAGCAAATCTACTTCATTAAAAGTCCTGTCTTTCTGTCACAAGGACACTTGCTCAACTATGTTCTTAGTGGCTTCATTCATAATAAAGCTGCAAACTGCAAACAACCTAGTTTGTTCAGTCCTTCAACCAAAGAATGGATAAAGAAAATACGGTACATTTACACAATGAAGTATTACTCAGCTGTTTAAAAAAAAAAAAAAGACATCGTGGAATTTGCAGGCAAATGGATGGAACTAGAAAAGTCATCCTGAGTGAGGTAGCTCAGATCCAGAAAGACAGACATGTTTGTATTCACTTATATTAGCTGCTAGGTAAAGGACAGTCATGCTACAATCCACAGACCAGAGAGGCCAGGTAACAAGGAGGGCTTTAGTGAGAAAGGGAAACAGATCTTGCTGGTGAACTAGGGGCATGTCAGAAGGAAGAGGAGGGTTGAGGTGGCAGATGGAGGGAGAGAGTACAGGGAGAAATGGCTAGAATTGGGAGGCATTTGGGGAATGACGTGGAAACCTAGTGCAGTGAAAACTTCTGGAATCTATGAGGGTGAGCCTAGTGAGGACTCCTAGTGATGGAGGATAGGGAGCCTGACCTGGCCATCTTCTCTAACCAGGCAAGGCTCCCAGTGGTGGGGCTGGGACACCAACCCACAAAACCTTCGACCTACAACCTGTCCTGCCTGCAAGAGGTACTAGGGCAATGGTGGCAAAGATCTTGCAGGAGTGGCCAACCAATGACTGGCTTAACTTGAGGCCCAGGCCATGAGAGGAAGCCTATGCCTGACACTGCCCGGATGGCCAGAGGGAGGGGAAACTGTGGGACTGGACAGCCCAGATACCTAGCATTGGTGCCGTACCCAGTTGTCATCAGACAGCCTTCCTCTGGCAGCAGATGGGAGCAGGGGCAGAGACCTGCAGCCAGACATTATTCAGAGAGAGAGCCTAAACTGGAGGTTTCCATTTGGTTCCCTGCCCTCGGAGTTTGGGGAACTCCTCAGAAGAGAGGGAGGAAAGATTGTAGGAGCCGGAGGATAATGGGAGAGGACTGTGCACGTGTGGGCTCAGAGGGTACACAGGGAATCTCTGCGCCTTCTGCCCAAGTTTGCAATGAACCTAATATAGTCTGCGTATGGCACATCCCTCAAAGGGGCTTAACTGATAGCACTATTTGCGGACATGATGGAAATTTTAGGAGAAGGAAGTAGCCCAAGGAACTAGGTCACTGGCGTGTGTACCCTAGTGCTCTGCTCCCCCTTTTCTTACCTGTCATGAAGTGAGCAGCCTTCAAGTGAGACCAGGAGGCCAGGAGAGCACAGCCCACCGAATCAACTGATTCTCCACCACCAACTGAGTATCCCACAGTTCAGTTCCAATCTGACACTAACTTCCTGATGATTGCCCAGATTCTACAGGACAGAGACCTAGTCGCACAGGGAGGCACCCACACCAAATGCCTTGGGTGTCCCCGGGTACACCCGTTCTAGCACCTCTCTGTAGTCACCAACCCAGAAGCTCCCCAGGAACATGGAAGGCTTAGAGATGTTTATGGAGATTTCCTTAGGTAGAAAAGTGAGGTGGTTTGAGTAAAAGTGCCCCACTCCGAAATAGGCTCATCCAGGAGTGGCGCAAAAACCCCAGCATTCCTATGCAGACAGGAGAATCCAGAAGCTGATGATCAGCCACACGGAATAGCAGCAGAGGGTGCATTATGAGAATCAACTCTCGAAAATTGCCTTCTGACCTCTGTATGTACGCCATGTATGCACACATGCACACACACAGAATTGATAAATAAAAAAAATGTTGAAGAGCTTATTACGATTAATGAAGGATACTCTAGCTCAGAATTAGGAGCTCTGTTCCAGAAACTGGGGATAAAGCTCCTGTCCCCTAAAAGCCAGTCCTTAATATCCAAGACTCCCCAGAGATACCAAAATGCATACATACATACTCGGGTCTCATAAAATGACATACATCTGCCTAAAACTACAGATATTCTCCAAAGCCCTTCAGGAATCTTCTGGTGATTTGTAATACCTCAAATAACATAAATGTTATTTAGTTGTTACTATTATTTGTGTAATAAACCAAAAAATGTGTGTGTATATGTTTGGTATAGATAAAACTTTTTTCAAATATGTTCTATCTGTGGTCCGTTGAATCCATGGAAGGAGGACTGACTCTACACTTCCCATCCAGAACTCTCACAAGTTAAGCTAGACGTCTGCATGCCCGTCTTACTCTAAGCCCAGGAACCCAATGCTTCGCAGTGACCGGCTTGTACTGCAGGGGCTGAGACATGAGAGGAGGCCTGGTAGGAGAGGAGACACTCAGAAATATCAACAGAAGCCAGGTGAGGTAGCTCATGCCTACAGTCTCTACTTCAGTGGAGCCTAAAGCAGACAGCTCACTTGAGTACATGAGTTCAAAACCAGCCAAATAACGGCAAGATCCCATTCTCTTTCAAAAGAAAAACCAAGCTGGAGATAGAGCTCAGAAGTAAAGCACTTACATACATAAGGCTTACATACTTACATACATACATACATAATTCAATCCCCAGTATTATAGAAGGAGGAAGGAAGAAAGGAGAGAGGGAGGGGGGAGAGAGGGAGGAAGGAGGAAGGAAGGGAGGGAGGGAGGGAGGAAGGAGGAAGGAAGGGAGGGAGGGAGGGAGGGAGGGAGGGAGGGAGGAAGGAGGAAGGAAAGGAGGGAAGGAGGGAGGGAGGGAGGGAGGGAGGGAGGGTCAACCATGCATGGGGTGTGAACTAGCTCCTCTCCTGGTGTGTCTCTGTCCCCACCCCCTGAAGCCAAGGCCAGAACACAAAGTTCTCCTCATCTGTTGCTTTTTCATAATTTCCAAGCTCCCACATCCCACCCCAGTGCAATCCGGATGCAATGAATATCCAGATACCATGATTCAGAAATGGAAAAGGAGCTGCAATGAGGACCAGCCCTGGGCAGATGGCTAGGATCCTTTGGACAGGAGACTCCCCTGAGGTGGAATGAGCCTAGGGACCGAGGCCACAGAGCCCAGTGAAATAATGGGTTGGGGTTTAAAGGGCGTAGCTTAGTGATGGCAGGTGGAAACCCATGAGATGAATCCAAGAGGTTCACAGAGCCCCAGAGAGTAGAGCTGAAGGGACTTGGGGGGAAGGAGGCCTAAGGAAAGGGCTCCCAATGCAGGGTGCCTCTATAATGGTGTCTTTGGCCCTCTTGCCGGGAATAACTCCAGAGTGCTCAGACACACGGTCACAGTGAGGGAAGACGCTTGTGGCAAATGTTTCATATCGTAAGGGTTGGGGGGCTAAATGCTTCCCAAAGGCTTAGTCATGGAAACTGACTCCTTTCCCCCTGTCCTTCTCTCCATTAACTATTTCCCAGCTGAGATTTCCCACCTCTGATCTTAGACAGGCGGGACTCCATCCCCACCATTTTCCCTAATTCTTGTCCCTCCGAATGTGCCTCTGGTTTGCAGCAATGACAGCTCCATGGGCTGTTGTCTTATGAACCGGGCCCTGCTTTTTATGATCCCCATGGTGGCAACATCTATAGTAAGCGCTCCGACTCAGCCATCTTCCTCTGTGTCCTGGGCAGGTGGTATGCAGAAACATCCACCCCTGTTCTCCCCTGACTCATCCTTGAGGGGAAAATTCCCCTGAACAAAGGGGACAACTGTGTTGCAGGCAATGCGAGGTGGGGGCATGTTGTCTCATGCCCGTTGTGTTGTGCTGGAGGTGCAGACCAGATGGTAAAATGTTTGTCCAGCATACACAAAGTCTTAGGTTCAAACTCCATTACCACGTAAACCAAGCATAGTGAACACACCTGTGACCCCAATCCCAGCATAAGGGAAGTAGAGACAGAAAATCAATGTCATTTTTGCTGCTAGTGAGCCTAAGGCCAGCATGGGCTACAGGACACCCTGTCTCAAAATTACAAAAAAAAAAGTCACAGCAAATCTTGTTGTGATTCAAGTTGAGTACGTAGTAATTTTTCTCAATTTAAAATGATAAGATGTTGTATATAAGAAAGGCTGTAAAGGGAGCGATAGAGAGACTGGGGCACAGGTCAGTGGCCAAGTACTTACTAGTATGTGCAAAGAACTCAGTATCATCCACAGAATTATAAAAAGAAAATGTGTGTGTGTGTGTGTGTGTGTGTGTGTGTGTGCGTGTTATGATGGAAGGCAGGACCCTTGCACATGGTGTCGAGGGCTCTACCACTAACATACACCCCTAGCATGTTTTTAAGACAGGGTGTCTCTAAGTAGACCAGGCTGACCTTGAACTCTCAGAGATCCTCCTGCCTCTGCCTCCTGAGTGCTGAGATTAAAAGCATGCACCAGCATATTCAAGTGCTCCTACTATTTTTTTTTTTAACTTTCTATTTTGAAACAATCCTGCTAAATTGCCCAGGCTGGCCTTGAGTTCACTCTTGTAGCCTACAAGACTTGACATTTCAATCCTCCTGCCTCAGCCTCCCGTATAGCTGGAATTACTTGTGTATACCACCAGGCCTGGCTAATAAATTATTAATGAAGGAAAGACGTAAAAGCTTTAATAAATAAGTCCTCACACTCGAGGCAGGGCGCACTATTACCTCTAACGTAACCTAGGTAGTGAATGCACATGTCGATGGAGCAGGCTCCCCAGCACCGTGGAGATGAGCACAGACCTTTGACCCACGCCTAAGTTCCATGCTTTTCCTTATTTGTAAGGGTATCACTTCCTTCCTCAGCTTCAAGGTTTTCCCGCATCTGTGTTGCAGCCTTGAAGAATACATCAGCTGGCTCTGTGGGCCTTTACTGGTCCTCTAATGATCTTATGTCTTCTCAGCTGCTTAGGATTCGGCCATGGGGCCAGTCTATTCCAACAAGCACCCTTTGATGTCTTCCTTATGACCAGACACTGAAGTTGAGGGAGGGGAAATCATGCTCTAAACCATTTTGGTGCTTCCTGGGCAGTCAAAAACCCCAGAGACTTGTCCTTCACTTCCCACCACGGTGTGGCAATCCCACACAAAGGAAGCCCTGGAAATGATAGGCACAGTGGTACTCTCTGCATTTAATCAGGTCCGAAATTTTCATCTGCTTAATATTCAAGAACTGACCTGCTGATCTGTTTATCTAGCCCACAGGCTGGAAGAATGCTCTAAAATTTCCAAAATGGAGGCCAGAGGTTAACTTTGTGTATGCAACATGTCCCAAGTATTAATAGAGTAGGGTATTAATAAAAATGTCCTAGAATTCTTACAGTCTTTGGGGTGATTGGAGGGCCCCAGGCTGTGTCAGTGTCCTCGTGGTTTTGCTCCCCAGGATGTCGTTATGAAATAGTTCCGCAGCAAACCCCAGAAGGGACGATCGCTTGCTTTCATTCTTCCACGGCTGGCTCCTGGAGGCATTTAACCAGGCCACTCAGTCACACCACACTTGCCATTTTCCCTGGTTCTGTAGATGGAACCCAGGCTTGCCGAGTAAGTGCTCTACCATCGATTATGTCTCCAGCTGAAGACCCGCTCTAAGCTACATGTCAAAAATTGTATCTCCAGCAAATGGCATCTCAGTGTCAGAGTGGGAAGCACTGCAGGCTGGGCATCGTGGCGTGTGCCTGAAGCACGAGTTACTTGGGAGGCTGGAGGAGAAGGATCATCTTGAGTCAGGGAAAGTTTGAGGCCAGCCTGGGGCATATAAATAAAGACTCCTTATCTGAAAGTAAGCAAGCAAGAAGCAACCAATTGATGACAGCACAGGCAGGCAGGCAGACAGACACACAGACAGACAGAGGTGTGGGGGGAGGGGTACCTGCATATATATGTATGTGTACTTCATGCGCACCTGGCACCTGTGGAGGTCAGAACATGATGTCAGATCTCCTGGAACTGGAGTTATGGATAGTTGTGTGCCACAATGTGGTGCTGGGAACTGAATTTGAGTCCTCTGCGAGAATAAGTGCTCTTCACCACTGAGCCATCTGTCGAGCCCCTCGCACCGGCTTCTTCCTACCAGATAACATGACTTTCAAGATGGGACCATGGCTCAGCGGTTAAGAACACTGACTGCTCTTCCAGAGGTCCTGAGTTCAATTCCCATTTATAATTGGATCATGCCCTCTTCTGGCATGCAGGCATACATGCAGATAGAGCATACAAATAAAAATTTAAGAAAAAAGAAAAGGGAAAGAAAAAAAAAAGATTGGACCAGAGATATGAATGGGACTTCTAGGGCAGTGGGTACCGAACAGCAGAAGCCAGTACAACTCCGTACCCCACAGCAGGGGCATGGACTCCAAGGCTGGGAATCCACAGGGGTGAGCATGTGATTACACTGTAGCATATTGTTGTCAGTGCAGTTGGCAGGAACAGTCGCAGGTCTTCAGGCAGCGTGTCCTCACACCAACTCCACAAACAGCGATGTGGCTCTGATGGAGAAGATGGGCTACAGCCAAGCATGTGCACCTGCTGCCTGAGCCCCTCCCGCACTGGGATATGTCTGGGGCGACGAAAAGCAGACCAGATCCTCAGGGACACCTCTTCCTCAGGCCTGACCTTCCCCCTCCATCAAGGAGGAAAACTGTACATTTTCATAGAGCTGGAGGGATGGCTCATCGGTTGTGAGCCCTTGCTGCTCTTCCTCAATACCCTAGTTCACTTCCCAGCACCCACGTCAGGAGCTGGGGGCACAAAGAGTCTTGTACCCACAGAGTACTAGGGAATTACGAATGTTAAACATATGGAGGCCTGTACTCCATCCAGAAGGCTGGGAGTGTTGCTAACTACCTGGTGACCTTTGGCTATCTGTGAAGGCAGACCTCACCCTAATTCCCTGGAATGAGTATTCCAGACTCTTCCCTCTCCAGACCATCTTTGCTCCCAGGCAATAGAACCTAAGCTTAGGGGAGATGTTCCATGTATTTTATAGCCTGGTGATCTCCATGCTAGCTCAGCCAGAGACCACATTAGATTTTAGCTATAGAACCCGCCCTCGTGGGTTTGTCCTTTGTAAAGGAGTTTCCATGGAGCCGCACCTTGAGCTGTATTGTGCACCTGTAATTGGAGGGACGGTTGCCTGGAAACCTTTTCCCAAACTGTACTGTGTTTTAAGTATGCTGACAACGAACTCCCTGAAGTCCAACTCAGGTTTAGGAAATCAATCCGAACAGGGATTTCATTCTCATCTCTTCTAAGGTTCAATTCCCTTCTGTGATAGCTGCGGGGTCCCCCTCAACTGGGGCCAAAAACGTGGGGCACACAACCTCAGAGAAGGTAAGAAACATTTGTTTAAATAGAAATAGGGTTAGGGAAACTTGTTCCTCTCACTGAAAAGAGGTCACAACCTTCAACAACAACTTCAGCTAAAAGGTTAGAAAGGGAAGAAGAATTCTTCACAGCCTTTCCGGCTGTCTTAATCTGTCTAACCCTGGAGAACTGGGCTAACTCCTAAAATCTTCTCTCCATTAACTGTCCCTAACATGCTTTTCCTTCCATGTCCTCTGCCACTGTCTCTATCTGACCTTGTTCCCGCCTGCCTTCCCATCTTCATCTTCTGGAACTGGCTCCTCTGTCCTTGCCTAGCCCTAACTGACACACACTCTTAATAGCCCTCCCAAGTTGTTCCCAGAAGTCCAAGCAACATGTAACCATAAGGAAGGCTGCACAGTACAAAACACTTCTTGGCAAGCGGCCCCCTACAGGTCACCCAGATCTCTGCTCTTGTTTATGGCCTGTCACCCCCTACTAGAAAATGGCCTTTGTTTGCTCACGGTGGCTCATAGTATAAACTCTGTAAGTATTTGAGCACATTTCCTTTAAACACACAGAAAAGGGAATTAAGAAGGCTCTGGACCGTCAGCCCCTAGTAGCACTGTCAGGAGTTAGGATGTCGCTGTGTCCCATTCTCCACAGCCCAGCTCGTGCTGCAGTTGCTTGGGGTGGCTTTGAAACATGGTTCTGTTGCTGGAGCTGTTTGAAACCGCCCCCCTCCAAGGAGTGCTCTGTGAGAAAGCCTCTGCGCTCTCCGGAAGTGACGTGTCCTATCATAGGTTCCCAGGAACAGAGATGAGTAAACGCTGATTTCCCACAAACTCAACACATTGAACCTTAAGAGGAAAGTCGTTAAGAAATCAAAGTGTTTGTTCCTTGAGTATTTTGTGTATTTCAGGGCCTGGTGTGAACTCATACCTGTGTAACCTATAAACTCAGCCAGGCTGAGGCAGGAGCATCATGGTCAAGGACAGCCTGGGCTACATAGCAAGATAATAGCTCAAGAAACGCACACACACACACACACACACACACAAAACACACACAAAACACACACACACACATACAACACACACACACATACAACACACACACACAACACACACACCACACACACACACACAACACACACACAACACACATACAACACACACAACACACACAACACACACACACACACACACATACACACACAACACACACACACATACACAACACACACACACACATACAACACACACACACATACAACACACACACACAACACACACAACACACACTCACACACACACACAACACACACACAACACACATACAACACACACACACAACACACACACAATACACACACACACAACACACACACACACATACAACACACACACAATACACACACACACACACACACACACACACACAACACACACACACACACACACACACACCCTGGGCTGGAGAGATGGCTCTGTGGCTGAGAGCATGTCCTGCTCAGTTCCCAGCATCCACACTGGCTCACAGCCACCTGCAACTCCAGCCCTGAGATCCAGTGCTCTCTTCAGGACTTAAGGGTCCCTGCACTCAGGACACACGTACACACACACTCACTCACCCACCCACACAATTTAAAAATAATATATTTAAAAATAAAAATGGGGTGCCATCCCGCACCCCAGAGAACACCACACAGGTGTCAGCTGATAGGTCAGTATTCTTTGATCTCATGACAGAGTTGATCTCCGGTAACCAGACCTTTTTCTTTTTCTCTCTAAAGAACTTGATCTTCCATCCTCAGAAATGAAGAGGAAGGTTCGTTTTCATGGGGAAAGCAAAGAGAACACCTCAAGGAGTGAGAATTCTGAGAGTCAGCTTGCCAAGTCCAAGTGCAAGGACCTGAAGAAGAGGCTTCATGCCGCCCAGCTGAAGGCTCAAGCTCTATCAGACACTGGAAAAAACTATCAGCTAAGAGCAGGCAGTCCTGGGCATGCGCTAGGCCAGCGAGGCATGAGCTGGGTCAGTATTGGATCCTGCCAGCCCACTAGAGATTGGTACTCTGTTGCAACAGGTCTACAAAGGACACATCTTCCTCTTCCTCCTAACACCCCTGTGCAGAAAGCATGGCGCCTTTGCTGGCTGGTAGGTCCTTTGATCCTGTGTGTGATTACTACGGAGAGTATGAGATGGAACACTATGGGTCTGAGGAGAAAATTATGTTAGGGAAAGGAGATTTAACCTGAAGGACTCGCCGAGTTTACATGACTGAGCAGCAGGCCCGCACCTGTCATGTTTAGTTTCATACTGTAAGTCTGCACAGCAGGAGCTGGGTGCTGTGGGTGCCGTGGGTGCCGTGGGCTGATCTCTCCGTGGTCATCAGCCACTCAGTGGTCAGCTGTTGGTCCAGCCTTCCTGGTTTTCAGGTGAGTCCTCCACTGTGTCTCCTGATGGCTGCTTGTCTGACCTGAAGGGACTGTGACAATCTTCCAGATGGGAAGTCCTCTTGAAAACTAGAAACTCAGTGTGGTGGTTTTTCCTACTTTTTTCTCCTTTGCTCTATAATGAGGTTGGCATAGCAATACAGAATGAAATCCTGTGTATATATATATAAAAAAAAAATCCCAAGTATGAGGTCTTAAATGTTCTTGAACTTTAGAAAATTTAAGTGAATATAATTGTTTAGGAATAACAACCTTATTTATAAATTCCCAATACAGTATAGATCTGTTTTGTAGAAATTCATCATTTCGATGTTTGTATCCTGTGTGTGCATGTGTGTGCAGGTGAGGTGGGGCTCAGGTGCCATTGTTCAGGAATTGTCCACCTTGATTTTTGATGTGGGGTTTTGCTGGCCGGGGTCTCATCAGTTTTTCCAGGCTTGATATCTCCCAAGTCCCAGGGTCACCCATCTTGGCCCCACCTTCCCCCAGGAATCCCACCTTGTCCCCACCTTCCCCAGGGTTTCCCATCAGGTCCCCACCTTCCCCAGGGTCCCCATCTGGTCCTCACCTTCCCCAGGGTTTCCCATCTGGTCCTCACCTCCCCCAGGATTCCCCATCTTGTCCTCACCTCCCCTAGAGTCCCCCATCTGGTCCCCACCTTCCCCAGGGTTTCCCATCTGGTCCTCACCTCCTCCAGGATTCCCCATCTTGTCCTCACCTCCCCTAGAGTCCCCCATCTGATCCTCACCTCCCCCAGGATTCCCCATCTTGTCCTCACCTCCCTGGCACTGGGATCACAAGCACAATCTACTTCATCTAACTTTTTATGTGGCTCTGGGGCTTGGACTGGGTTCTTCAGTTTCTGACTGAGCCATCTCCTTAGCCCAGGTTTCTACATTTTGTTTTTACTCCGGGTGTCATTTACCCACCACTCCCACAGTGTAAATCTCTCATTTCCTACAGTCACGTATTGTGTGTTTATTGGTCTCTGCATCGGCGGAAAGAAAAGTGTATCTGAGGCTCAGGGGCTCTGTTCCTCGGGGAGGCTGTAGAGGAACTTGAGACCCTCTCACTGCTCATGAAGGTAGCAGTTCCGAGCCAGCCAAGTCTGCTCCACAGAGACCTCCGGGCTATGTTTGCAGACATTGGTAACTGAGGAGCGGGTGCTGCAAGTGTCCCAGGGGTAGAGTCATTGATGCTGCTGGGAAGTGTGTATGTGTGAGTGTGTGTGTGTGTGTGTGTGTACACACGTGCCTGTGTGTAGGCTCACAGTCAACATTGGGTGTCTTCCTTGATATCCATTGTATTTATCCAGGCAGAGTCACCCGTGAACCCAGAGTTCACTAATCCCAGCTGGCCTGAGTCAGCTTGTCTGTGAGCATTCTGCTCCCGTGTGCTGCCATTGTGAGCAGCTGTCACTCCTGTTTCACTACTCCCTGAGCTCTGGCTCTCACACTTGTGCGGTAAGCGCCTCATCCAGGAGCCTAGCCAGACTTTTAAAGATCATGTCTTTTTTGAGCATGAAGCAGTTGACTTTCCTTTACCCAGGCGTTGCTAATTGTGTGAGCGTAACATCAACCACGTTTGTAAGGTTGAGAAGTAAATAACTCCTTCAGGTCTACAGACCGAGCACCCGGGTGACTGCGCAGCTCTCACACAGCTAATCACAGTTAGCCAAGCAGAGATTAATCCCAGCAGCCATCCTGCTGAGGCTAGCTCCTGCCAGCAGTAACCTGCAGGACCCTTGTTCAGGAAGAGGCAGGCAAGGACGTTTCTCTCCGCAGTGTCCCTGGATAACATGTTCCTTGCTCTTTAATGTTCTAAGAAACACTGGGAAATTGTTAGCATGAGTTTTATCGTTTGTCTTCATTCTGTGCAATCCCAGTTTTGAGTGGACACTTCCAGCCTGTGTGTGGGGACTGCACAGCTCTCACCTGTGGCTCGTCCCTGGCGAGCGCCTCAAGCCGGGCAGAGGAGACTCTGCACTCAACCATCTGCTGGGCACCTGTGCCTTGTTCTGTTCCTGCTCTGCCTTCACCCCTGTGCAGCGCGGTGCCAGGTCTCAAGTCTGGCTAGGCATCTGCCAAGACACCCCCCCACCATGTCTCACCAGGCCTGGGGCAAAGGGCAGAGCAGTGACACATGGACTGTGACTCTTTTCCAAGACGCCTAACACTGGCCTTTCACACCCGTGCCCAGGCCCCTGCTGAGAGGGCACCTGCAAAGGGAGCCTGGGTAGCCCTGAGAGTGCTGGGAGGAAGCAGGAAGTCAGGCTGTGTGCAGGTGAGGCTGCAGCTCTCCGGTTCCCACAGGCTCCCATGTCCATTCGGTTCTCTAAGAGAACACACATTTTAAAAACTACTAAGAAGTTCGAGACTGTAGCCAGGCACAAGACCACCCGTGCCAGCAGCTGTCACGGCGCTGCCCAGTCACCCATAAACCAGCCCTTAAAAAATACCTTTCCTACTTCATTTGAAAGTCTGGAGCCAGGTAGACTTGGCTATCTCGGACTCCACCTTCCCTTCATTCTTTCAGTCAATGGACAGTCATTGAGGATCTACCATGAGCTGGTGCGTGTTAAACGCTGACATTAACTCATAACCGTGGAGAGCCCGAAGTCTCTGGCCCTTGATCGTGCCTAGTGGAAGCAAGCAACGGGGAGCATCCGCCACGACTTCTAGGGAACAGAATAAACCTGGGAAAGAGCAGGAAAGTGCGTGTGCAGCTGTAGAAAGGGGGCCCTGGGGCTCAGCAGGAGGAGCAGGAGACAGGCACGGGTGCTGGTGGGCAGGGGCTGCAGGAGGGAGGCTTGCAGGGCAACGAGAGGGGGAGCCACGGGACTGGAAGGACTGGAAGGCGTTCCCTGTACCCTGCTTCCCCATCAACCAGCGGTTTCCAGCTCAGCTCATCGATGGGGAAGCAGGATTCAGACAGCAGCTCTGACCGCCCGCTCCGGGCAGGTCCCCGCCTCAGCAGTGGCGGGAGGCGGCCGCACGGTGGCGCCGCGAGCCCAGCCCGTGAGTTCCCGCGTCCCGCAGCGGCTGTGCGAGCTCAAACAGCTTCCCTGTGCTCCACAGGGCGGGGTTGGGGAGCCAATGACGTGCCCGTGGCTCAGGGACACAGATTCGGGTTACCCCAAGCACCGTGTTCCAGAGTGGCAACAATTCAGGGCATTTCTATAGTAACAGGACAACGTCAGCAATGGACACCCTTCTAATAGGTGGTGGGCAACATGTGGGTGTTTACAGCGCCAAGTGACCCAAGATCATTTGGTTCTGGATCCACAACATTCCAACTCTCCACAAGGTCACAGGTCTGATCATCATCAGCTTTGGAGCAGGTTTCACTCAGGTCTGAATTCTTTCTAGACAGTGGTTCTCAACCTTCCCAATGCTGCCACCCTTTAAGACACTTCCTCATGGGGTGGTGACCCCCAACCATGAAATTATTTTGTTGTTTCTTCATAACTGTAATTTTGCTGCTGTTTTGAATCCTAATGTAAATATCTGATGTTCTCAGGCAACCCCTGTGACAGGGTCCTTCAACCCCCAAAGTGGTTGGGACCCACAGGTTAAGAACTGCTGGCTCGTATGCACAGGCCCTGTTAGAACCTTTTGTTTCTTTTTAGTGGTGGGGTGCTGAGGATTGAACCCAGGACTTTGTGAACACTAGTTAGCTTCATCCTGGCCTTTTTTCTTTCTTTCTTTCTTTTTTTTTTTTTTTTTTTTGAAATAGGATCTCTCTGAGCTGCCCACACTGACCTTCTACCCTCCCTGTAGCTGGGTTATAGGCCTGTGTCACCAGGCCTGGTGGAACCTTCATAGAAACAATTGTGAAATCACGCACTGGAGATCACACAGTGTGAGAAATCACACTGGAGATGTGCTGGCGTCCTATGGGAGAATGTTTTCTACAAAATCTCCTGCACAGGGGTTAAGAGCCCTGGCTGCTCTTGCAGGGGACCGGGATTCAGTTCTCAGCACCTACAAGGTAGCTCAGAACTGTAACTACAACTCCAGGGGTTCCAATACCCACTTCCCTGACCTCTGTGGGCAGCAGGGGTTCCAACACCCACTTCCCTGACCTCTGTGGGCAGCAGGGGTTCCAACACCCACTTCCCTGACCTCTGTGGGCAGCAGGGGTTCCAACACCCACTTCCCTGACCTCTGTGGGCAGCAGCCATGTGTATTGTACAGACGACATGCAGGCAAAACCCTTATGCACATTAAAAACATCCCTGCCAGTCCTCTCACAAGCTGTGAAGCACGGAGCTTGCGTTCTATCTCACAGGGTGAGGGACCTGACATCCACTATACTTTTTTCATTTGATACAGGGGCTCTGTGTAACCCTGGCTGTGCTGGAGCTTGCTAAGTGGGCCAGGCTGGCCACCAGCTCACAGACATCCCCCTGTCTCTGCGTCCTGAATACTGGGATTAAAGGAGTGTGCCTTACACCACAGCCATTATACACAGCCATAAATTGTTCCCTTCGCTTTAACATAAACATCTTGTAGTTGAAAGATGTTTCAACATCTGTTGAAAGGTGTTCTGCACTCCCTCATAAAAACCGTGACCTTTACTTTCCGAACTCTACAGCATGTTCATAGGTTATCCCACAGAGATTATAGGTGCAAGGAATTCTGGGTTGATAAACAACACTGTGGTGTGTATCAGCACAAATTTAATGAATATTAATAAATCCTGTTAATTAGTTTCCCTATTGTTTTTGAGGCAAGGTGACACTGCAGCCCTAGACTGACTTGCCCTGGAATGGACTATGTAGCCCAGGCTAGCCTCCAACTCCTGGCAATCTTCCTGCTTCAGACTGAGTGCTTGGATTATAGACATGAGCCCCACCATACCTGGCAGATGTTGGGAATCTGTTTATTTCACTTCCAGGGCTGTAGGATTACAAGGCTGCACCGAAGGGAGGCCCTGGGTTTGGTTAACATTCAGAGACAGACAAGGCCGGGTGACTCAGGACATCCTGCCTCCTGCAGCCCTAACCAACACTTTACTGTTCTGCTGAAATCCCTGTGGGCTGCGTTGGCACACATGGCTGTTTCACTTCCTACAGCAGCTGCACTTGGTCACTCTCTGTAGCAAATAACAGGCCTTTGTGGTGAAACCAAAAAAAAAAAAAAAAACATCCAGTATGTTGGGTGCGGTGGCCTACGTTGAAGATCATGAGTTCAAGGCCAACCTGGTCTACATATAACCTGGTCATACACACAACAAAACCAAAACAATTTTAAAAGGACAATAAACCTAAGTAGCAGATATACCACATGAAATTAAAACCTAACACAGCCAGTCTGCCGAGGTGATCTGGCAAAGGAAGCCCTGGAGCCCTGCCCGCAAGCGGGAGTGGTGAGATTCCAGGTGTAAGTGAATGGTTTTACGGCCAGAGCTCCTCATTGATGGCTTTTCTTTTTTCCCATCCCTTTTTTAAAGAGAAGGAACGAGAACTTTGTATTCGAGAGAGACTAGCAGAGGACAAACTGGCCAGAGCTGAGACTCTAGTGAAGAACTAACTACAGCTTGCTGAAGGAGCAGAGGTTCCCGTGTCTGGCTGGTGGTCCAGGTACGTCCATCAGCTCCCAGTACACTGTGCCTCACGTGCAAATGTGCACCGGGGGTGGCCTTCAGAGGGGTTTGTAGCTCTTTGACTTTACAGTGACTTCACTGAGCGTGCACTTGAGGAAATGATTCTTCTGCTGCTGACTTACTTTCTGGGTGAGACCTGAGATGGGAGTCAGTTTCCTCTCAGCTTCACTCCGCTTATCAAACCAGTGGTTCATCCTTCAATGCTTAACTCTTGAAATGGAAACATTTTCAAAACTATACATTTCAAGTGTCTCTCTGGGTTTTATTTTCTTTGGTTATTTTATCAGAACCATATTTCTCTACATTTTCAAGCAGAAATCCTGGCATTTTAAAACCAGCAAACCTCAGTCATCATAGAAAGTATGGCTTAACAGGCATGATGGTGTGGTCTTTCATCGCAGCACTTGGAAGACTGAGGCAGGAGAATTGCTGCAAGTTTGAGACCAGCCTGTCGCACTTAATGAGCTCAAGCTGGTCTAAAACCACGGGGGTTGCGGTGGCTGAGGTGGCTCGTTGGCTAAGAGCACTGGCAGTCTCAGTCGCTGCTCAGTTGCTGTGAGGAGAAAGACGCCATGGCCACGGCGCATTTGATGGGGCTGGCTCACAGTTCCAGAGGTTTGGTCCATTGTCTTCACGGTGGGGAGCACGAGGCGCAGCGGAGCGGGAGAAGCGGCTGAGAGCTTACGTACTCATCCGCTGGGTCTAGCATGGGTTTCTGAAACCTGGGGCACACCTCAGGGACTGTTAGCGTTCCTCTGACAAGGCCACACCTCCTAATCCTTCTCAAATAGTGCCACTCCCATGACTAAGCATTCAAATCTATGAGCCTGTGGGGGCCATTCTTCTCCAAGCCACCACACTGTTCTTCCCAGCACCCACAGCCAGCCCACACGTCTGGAACTCCAGCTCCAGGGACCTGAAGTCCTTTTCTGGCCTTCTCAGGTCCCAGCACTCACGTGCACATAACCCACATCCCCCCACCCCCAACATGAGCAAGCACACATATACAAATAATTTACAAAATAAACAAATATAACAAAAGAGGAAGTGTGATTTGGATTTCCAAGGTGGCTCAGTGGGTAAAGGTGCTACCAAGCCCGACAAACCCGAGTTCACTCTCTAGGGCCCATGTGGAAGGAGAGGACCAGCTCCCAAAACTTGTCCTCTGACTTTGTGTGCCATTCATCCCAGCACTTGGGAGGTAGAGGCAGGAAGATCTCTGGCCTCTGTGAGGCCAGCCTGGTCTACATAGTAAGTTTCAGTTTCAGGCCTGCCATGGATAAGAAGTGAAACTCTGCCTAAAAGAGAGAGAGGGAGAGAGAGAGAGGGAGAGAAAGGAAGGAAGGAAGGAACAAAGGAACGAAGGAAGGAAGAAGCCAACCACAGAGAGAACCATCACTTTTGGATCTCCGTTAAAACCTTTTGAGTTAGTTTTTTGTTGTTTTGGTTTGGAAGACACAAGGTCTCACTATATAGACCTGGCTAATAGACCTATAACATGCTGTGTAGACTAGGCTAGCCTCTAACCCAAGTGCTGGGATGAAAGTGTACACCTCCACACCTGGCTTGATTTCAGCATTTTTAGAATTCATACTGTTATCCGTAAAGACAGGACAGACTTAGGTCATGATCAAGTTGATAAAATGAGGGGGAAATGCTCTATAGGTGTTCACATTCAGAGAGTTATTGAATCCCCCCCCTTTGGGGGATGGCTCCTCAGCTACGGGTGTGTAACGTTCTCTGGTGGATGAGGTGCTGGGTTTCACTTTATGGGGTGCACAGATGGAATGACACCTGTATGAGTCATGGTTAGAGTTGAAAGCAAGCTACAGAGCCCACTGTGGCTCAGAGACTTGAGTCCTGAGCGTTAGACAGCTGGGAGTGTCAGAGCTGAGGGGAGCAGGTGCCACTCGGCCCCAGATATTGGAGAGATGGAGGTGTCCTCTTGCAGATTAGAACTGTAAAATTATGCCAAGCGTGGCCCAGTGGGCGGGCACATCTCAGAAGCCGTCTGTCTGGTCAGTGAGGCACTCCTGCTGCACCGTGCTCTTCAAACGCTTTCCGACAGGCCATCCAGTTAGAAAGATGCTGCAGAGCCAGGTGGTGGCGGCACATGCCTTTAATCCCAGCACTCAGGAGGCAGAGGCAGGTGGATCTCTGTGAGTTCAGGGCCTGCCTGGTCTACAGAGTGAGTTCCAGGACAGCCAGGGTTACAACAGAGAAACCCTGTCTTAACCACCATCCCCCCAATCCGAATCACCACCCCCCCAAAAAAAGAAAAAAGGAGAAGAAAGAAGCAGCAGGTGTGAAACTGCAGCTGCATCTTCTCAGCGCTGGTGAGGTCCGCCTGATTGCCATCGAGCACGTCAGGAGGGAGCCGGGGCGCTGCTGGGAGCAGCCTCCCCTACCGCTTCTGCTAGCTGACTTTCACCACACAGCTGCCATCTGCACCTCTGCCTTCTTCCCAGCACATGTCTGTAACTGTTTTCTTAAAATGCAGCTCATTTCCAACGCCTGGGTCTGGACCCTTCAGCCTTCTTTGTTTGGGGGCCAATTTCAACTGTCACTTTTTCACACTCATATCAGAACTCAACTCCCCTCCATCTCCCCCTTCCTCTTTTCTGGATGCTGCTGAGACAAATTACTGACTTGTAACTTAAAAAACAACAGCACTTAGAGTGGGAGAGTGGAACTAAATATGGGCTCTTCTCAGACTTTTAAAGCAAAGCATTTTATACAATGACTGAAATATTTGTTAAGATCTAAAGGAGAAAATATTCAGAGCTACAGCTCTGCAACTTGATACGTATAGGAGCTAAAGTAAAGAGAGCCCATAAAGGGGGGTAATAAAGTCCCTTTCAACTGCTTTTTTTTAAGGATATATATATATATATATATATATATATATATATATATATATGTATATATATATATATATATACACATAGGGGAAGAATATTTTTTGCTAGACAGATCTTGGCAAGGTGGGTGGAGGAAGCCCACAACTGCTTGGCTTCCAGGATAGCCATGCGTGTTTGGGACTTGCTCCCTGCCACGATCTGACTGAAACTCAAAGCCATCCTTGCCTGAGGCTCCTTCTGATGTCGGGTCTGGCCAAGCTCAGTTCAGAACAGCGTCAGAGGCAACTCCTGAATTCTAAGGAATGACGGGAGCATTAGCAAGCTTGGCTGCTCCACAGGCTTTGTTTGCTTGCTTGTTTAATTTTTATTTGTTTGTTTGTTTGTTTGTCTCCTTTCTCTCACATTGGGAATAACTCAATATAGATTGATCAACAGTACCTTCATGGGTGAAAAATTAATACAAGCCCAACTTCTAGCACAGGAACAATTACAACCAGGACATAAAGCACTAAGCCAACATTGTTTAGATTTCCAACCCTATCAGTCATTCGTTATATGAAGGGTGTTCTCTTCTGCTTATCTAATCAATGCTTAAGTGAATGCTTAACTTTCGTGGTAAGAACCAAATTTTAAAGTTTGGGCCATATCATTGGGTACACTCTTACCTGTTTATCACTACTGGGGATTTCACTCTGCTTTTTTAGTTGTTTTCTGGAAACTTTGGTTAAATTCTACAACAAATGTAACACTTAAAGCAGAACAGCAGCTCTGGCAAAACGCTGGCAGTGGAGGGGGGCCCTCTCCAGTGGCTGCAGAGGGAACCCCAAGTGCTACTGCATCAATTCTCTTTGGCTTTGGGGGCATCTTTGGCCTTAGGCAGCCTGGGCCTGGGCTCTGCCAACTTCATGGAGCTACAGCAACAGATGCAGAGACAGTTCGTGTCCAACCCTGAGAGGCTGTCACAGATCATGGAGAACCCCTTGGTCCAGGATATGATGTTAAACTCTGACCCGACGCACCACGTGATCAGGTCTAACTCCCAGATGCAACAGCTTATGGAGAGGAACGTCGAGATCAGCCACATGTTCAATAACGTGAGCTCATGCTCTGACCAAGGATTTTGATTTTGTTGCTTTCTCATGAAATCCTCTCTCCTGGGTCCTTTTTGAGCAGAGCTGTTTAGTTTGAAAAGTTGTGTCATTTGCCCCCCAACCCCTTGCCCACAAGAACTTTTGCAAGGCACAGTTTCTCCAAGGGACTGAAAGGAGGACTTCCATCTGGCTTACTGGAAGCCTTCCACTGACACGTAGGGTTTAGCTAGCCTTACATTTATTCTTACTTTCTCCTCCACCCACCCCACCCCCAACCTCAGTACAACCAGTGTATGGATTTCACTCTCTGGAGAGGAGCTAATGAAATACTGTGGTTTTTCTTCTCTACTCCTATCCTGGCTCATCCAGAACATTTTCATGGGCTCCTTTGGGACTCTAAGGCAGGGAGAAGGATTCTTGTCCTCTTGTCCAAGGGAGCAATGAACCAGCACTCTAGGCAGAATTACCAAGAGCAGACAAGACTAGTGGAAGCCAGTGCTGAAGACAAGAGCTGAGAGTTCTTGGGAGCAGGGACTGGGGGAGACAGCCTCAGCTGCAGGCTTGGAAGTTGGAACTGATGGCTGGGGTCTAGAGACACCAATAGAGTTCATGTTGGAGAACCCAGGCCCAGGCCTGACAGAAGAGAGAATGAGGGAGAGACTGCTGGAATCTGAATTGAAGAAAGGAGCTCAACAAAGCTGGACAGTGTGACCCACAAGGAATCAGGTTGGCTCCACTGTCTCCAACACATGCAAGCACACATACATACACACATCCACGAATGCATGCACACGTACATACACACGTCCATGAATGCATGCACACGTACATACACACATCCACGAATGCATGCACACATATACACACACGTCTGCAGGGGTCCTGGAGTCTAGCTCTGGCCCCCGCGAATAGGTTCTTCAGCTTCCATGAAGGAAAGTAAACAATCGAGATTAGCGACGAGTGAGAATCTGTATCTCACTCTTCTATGGAACCCTTAACTGGCAAGCTTAGTGTTCCTTAGTCGGCCGGACCTCTAAAAAAGCACAAGACAGTCCGGGTCGCTGCAAAACCTCAGGAGGTTTTATTGTTAACCTGCGTGTACAGGTCAAGCTTGGCGGGCGAGAGCCGCGGGCGAGGGCAAGCTTGGAGCGAGGCTGCGAGCTTGGCAAAAAAGAGAGAGAGAGAGACCTCCATCCAGGGCTTTTTATCGGAGTCCCCTCGCCAGGGCCTGGGGACAGGGCTTTGTGCAGCTCCGATTGGTTTAGAGCTCCCAAATTCTGTGTCCCTTAACCTCGTTGCTCAGGTGTTCGCGCGCGGGAACCAGAGTGGGTGGTGGTCACTTGGCACCTTTGGACTCTTTAGACAGGATGGCGCCTGGTTTTTCCAGGAAGAAAGAATCCCTGCTGATAGGTGGTGGGGAGGGGCTGTTACTACGTGATGGCTAACACTTAGGGGAATTTTCTCTGTATGTGACTGTTAGCACTCAGGTGAATATCTGGGTTTTATATTTCTTAAATCCTTGCAATAAACCTGGGTTGCTCTATTGCAATTTACTTCTGAATAGCATGGCTGTGTTTCATTCCAGCCCACAGTAGCCAGCTCAGGGATTAATTTTGCTATTATTATTAGGCTTATGTAGATCTTATTATTGATGAGAGAACATATGTCACCGTACAGTAAAGACAATAAAGGGGCAAGGCAGTTAAGGAATTCCAGTTCCCAACAGTGAATGCTCAGGACACGTTGTCAAGCGTGAAGCTTTCATGGTCTGGGTAACTGGACCCCAACGCACGTCCACGAATGCATGCACACGTACATACATACGTCCATGAATGTATGCACACATATATACACACGTCCACGAATGCATGCACACATACATACGTCCACGAATGCATGCACACATACATACAGACGTCCATGAATGCATGTGCATATACATACGTTCACAAATGCATGCGCACGTACATACACACGTCCACGAATGCAAGCGCACATACATACACACGTCCGTGAATGCACGCGCACGTACATACACACGTCCGTGAATGCACGCGCACGTACATACACACGTCGATGAATGCATGCAGACATACATACACATGTCCATGAACGCAGGACCTATATCTTCAGATTCTGGTGTTTTGAACCAGCATCCCAGAAGATATGACAGGGTTTAGAACTTTATAAGCAGTATGGAGAATTTGTACATGTGCACACATGCAAGTTGGGGAGATGTTTTTGTTGATCTCTGATTCACAACGCTGTCACCAAAGATGTGTGGGGACAAGGCCCAGGCTCGTGGAGGAATGTAGCATTCGGAGAGCTGGAGCCCCTGGATCTGTGGGTGTGTGTGATTAGAAATCATATTGGGTAGTCTCCTGAGATAACTCTGACGGACACCCTTGCCACCATTGCTTCTTTGGTGAAAAATAGAGAGGGTTCCCCTCCAGAGCTCCTGCCTTTCAATTCTTTGCCTGTTCCCTCTGGGCCAGGAAGTTCTCTGCCAGGAAGAGGTGGGAAAGGAGTGCCTTTAATCTGGGCTGGGCTTTTGCTCAGCTGGATTACAGAGGGAGAGGCTCTCAGGCATTCTTTCTGCCTCTGGCTGAGAGATGGAGGTAAGAAAAGGAATCCTGTCCCAGGTGGGGAAGGGTCCCAAGCAATTCAGATGTGCCTGCTCTTTCCCTCTCTTACTCCCAACAACCCACCCTGGCCTTTGTAAATAGATAATGTGATTTTTGTTGTAAAAAGTAATACCGATAATTAATAAATAAATCCGATATTTTTGAAACATGACAGTGATACTGAACCACTGGCACCTCCTTCTCTAGGAAACACTAGCAGGAAAAACCCGCTTAGAAGGAAAGTCAGGAACAGCGATGGCTGTTATTGGTAAAAGACAGCGCCTATAAAACAGCGCCTGGCCCTAACGAACCCTCTGTTTATCGTTCTCCTTCTTTGTAGACTAAGGGGGCAACAACAGGCCCCAGGACATTTCGGATTCGGATGGATTTTCGAATGACAGTAAATTCCTAAGGCTAGAAAGGTATAACTCAGATTAACAAAAGCTGGTTTTAAAAATCTATATTTAACCTCAATGTTCGAAGACAGGCCTCTAAGTTTTTAAATGAGGAACAACATATAATTAATAAACAATGCATATTTAGTAAATGAGATCCATAAATTCCTAAGATCTATTCAGGCTAACAAAATACATGTCAGCCGCTTCGACTTTGAGACTGTGTTATGGTTGAAGGTGTTGTCTTAATGTTAAGGGATCTTCAACTCATACTTTTTAAGGTTTAAACTTAGAGATAAAACTGTAAGAATCCTAATCTTATAAAAGCTACTAACTTGTTATAAACTGTTGAAGACAGTTAAGACGTGCAAGTTAATCGTTACTCACCCTATAAACGATCGATTTGTGATTGATAGAGGGCCATCTGTACCATACCTTCTGAGAATTTACCCTTCTCTGATCTCTGCTGCTGCCGACAGCTAGCTGGATAGGTTGACTGTTACTACGGCTATAGATGCTTTCTTTCCCTGCTGATGCCTGGTCAAATGACAAATCCACCCAGAGATGTACCCATGGTATTAGCAAAATAAGAAATTTGATCTTGTCCTTTACATCAAAAACTGGATCCGTTTGTATTTGTGATTACTAAAACTTTGTTTTTTAAATTTGTACTTTTTGTACAATGTAACAAAAATCTTAAAAATAACACTGTAAACAGGCTTGGAAAAAGAAAAAAAATAGGAGTAAATTGGAATCAAGAAAGTTTTTTTTTAAATATTTCTTCTAGACAATAAAATGGCCAAGAAATGCAAACTTAATTAAATGTTTCTGGAATTTCCTGGAAGGCCAAGAAAGGTAAACTAAAAATGCAATCAGTAAAGATTAGATTATTTGGAAGTTTTCACCTAAAATTATTTTTGTACAGCGTGAGAATCTGTAACACCAGACTGTCTGCAGAACAGAACAAAAACTAAAGCCTTCTAACAAGTTCTTCCTCCATGAAACTGTTATGCTTTGATATTATTTACAATCATTTCCTTCACAGTATCAGCTGGATATAAATTTTCATGATTACATGGAAAAACCCAATTGTTTTCTACTCCAGGATTTTCTTTGATTATTTCTCAGGTACTTCTAAATATCCTGTTACCTAGGAGGAAAGTTTCTTCTTAAGCTCAAAATTACAATTGCCCTCAATTTTAGAGATTTCAAATCTTACATCTTTCAGTCTAAATTTTTAAAGGTTAACAATCACCATTAATTTAACAGGCTTTGTTTGATTTTCACTTTTATTCTTTCCTTGGTCTGATAAAAGTCAGACTTTGACAAGGGAAAAAGTTAGAAGAGGCTCGTGAGAGTCTATCCTCTATTAAAGGCATTATTTTATAAAGTATAAAGACAAATTTTATTCAGTATTCCAAGCTTCGAGTACATAATTAGTAGCGAATGGACATCAGCTGGACAAAACTATGGCTGGCTATGTCTGGACCTTCTCTGCTGTCAGGTGTGAAGAGACCTGTGCTAAAGCTCACGACAGGTTGCGTCGTGCTTCTCCCTAACTAATCTGTTTACAGAGCACAGCCACGGGCGTGGCATGAGGCCCTGGGAGCTCCAGAAAAACACCATTTTATCTTATCTGGAACTTGACTTTGTCAAATAACTCTATACATGTCCTTCCTAGGAGTCTCCTTACAACTAATAATGATTCTGCTTAAACTAACAAATAATTTAGGGAATTTTAATATTAATCATGTTACTGAAATTCCTTACTATCCACAGGGTCAAGCTACTGTAGAATGATACCATCAAGTACTTAATTGGCAATTTTTAAAAAATTTAAAAAGGGGGGAAGGGCTACACCCACCTGGATCACACATGCCATGCTATATTCAGCTATCCCAATTCTAAATTTTTTAAACATTTCTCACTTTAAAGAGTAATGCTTTTTCTGCTGCTCAAAAGCATTTTTGCCCTAAAAGATATATAACCTAAAGTATATATTAAGTGAAAAGATCTAGAACTAATCAATGAAAAAGACCCAGTGTTAATATCGGGGTAAGGTTATGCCTCTGTCTTCCCAGAAAATGAACGAAGTCCCCGACGGCTCCTGATCGGATGCATCCGAACCCGGACATCCAGAGAGAGCGCTGGACAAATGAAACACCTGAAGGTAGACAACAAATCCATCAAGAGAAACCTCAAGAGGAGGAATGAGCTGATAATGTGGGGAGACATCAGGACTTTGGTGCATCAAGCTGAGACTTTGGGGAAACAACAAGAACACATAGTGCTGATCCAAAATGACACTGTCATTTTTCCCAAATTGTACAATTTGTACAATTTTCCCAAACTGTACTGTGTTTTAAATATGCTGACAGCGACTGCCTGGCATCAGGTTCCCTGAAGTCTGATCTAGGTTGACAAAGTCAATCTGAACTGGGTTTTCATTCTGCTTCTCTGTCTGACCCTGCGGGGACCTCTCTATGTTCCTGTTTACTGTTGTGTTTAATAATTGTATCGCATGTGAATTCTTGTCAATGCAGAATCCAGATGTTTTTTTGTCAGGAAGATAAAAAGATACACTTGTGATAGGAGACAGTAAGATATTGTTTTGCCATGCTGAGATTATTTATGAAAGTTTATGTGGAATAGGCCATACTAAACCCATTTTGTTCACAGAAAGATTATTAACAGAAAGTAATCTAGAAAGGATCAGTTTTACAAAATGGAGCTACTGCTGATTATTTGTTGATCAAGCATAATCTTAGTTGTCAACAATCTCCTGGCATGTGTTGCTCTAATGTGTCAGATTTTTCCCTTCCCTTAGTCCTCTGTTAGCTATTCTAATAATTCTCTTACTAGATATGAAGGCAATGCATTCTGCCATGGCCTCTACTATGGCCACTATTTTTTCTTTTAAAAATTATAAGGGAGAAGATGTTGAGGGCACAAGGTCCTTGCACCCACAGAGTACTATGGAACCAGGAATGTCAAACACATGGGGGCCTCTCCTCGATGGAGAAAATAAAATTCCTGCATTCCATCCGGAAGGCTGGGAGTGGATATTGCTAACTACCTGGTGACCTTTTGCTATCCGTGAAGGCAGACCTCACCCACCTTTTGCTATATGGGCAGATCTCTTCCTAATTCCAAAGAATGATCATTCCAGACTCTTCCTTATCTAGACCATCTTTAGGTCCAAGTTAGTAGAACCTAACCTTGGGTGAAATGCTACGTGTATTTTACAGCCTGGTGATCTTCATGCTATCTCAGCCAGAGAGTACACTAGATTTTAGCTATAGAACCCTCCCTCGTGGCCACATGTCCTTTGTAAAGGAGTTTCCATGTAGCCGCACCTTGAGCTTTATTGTGCACCTGTAATTGGAGTGATTGTTGCCTGGAAACCTTTTCCCAAATTGTTTCAAGACAGTTTTATTGTAACCCTGGCTGTCCTGGATCTCACTCTGTAGACCAGGATGACCTCGAACTCACAGAGACCCGCCTGCCTCTGCCTCCTGAGTGCTGGGCTTAAAGGCATGGGCTACCACCCCCTGGCTCTGTTCTAGATAGGCTGACAATGAACCACCTGACATCAGACCCCCTGAAGCCTTATCCAGGTTGACAAGTGAATCTGAACCAGAATTTCATTCTCATCTCTTCTAGGGTTGGCGTCTCCACCTGACGCCTGCAAGAGACCTCCTCAACCAGGTGGCTCACAATAACCAGTAACTCTAGTTCCACAGCATCCGGCTATCTTCCGACCTTTGTGGGTACCTGTCCTTAGGTGTACACATCCACATACAAACACACACGCATACACACACATACAAATAATTGAAAATAAAAAATTTTAAAGCTGATTTGTAAAAGCAGCCCCTGCCTGTTTGCCCAGAGCAAAAAAGGAGATAGGAGAAGTTTGAAAGCCAGGCTAAAAACCAGTGAGATGGCCCTTGAAGCCCTCTGGATCCTGGCCATAGATATAATGTGTGCAGCCCACCTTAGCCACAGACTGACTGGTTTCTATGCCCTACCATTTGACCTATGTACAGAAAAAGGCTACAGAGCCTTCTCTCTGACTTGTGGATTATTGTTTATTTTTTATTCGCAGTGCAGGGAGGTAATCGAGACAGAGCTTTGCCGTGTAACCCTAAATGGCCTGACCTCGTTATGTAGCCTAGGCTGGCCTGAAACGCACAGCAATTCTTCTGCCTCAGTCTTCTGAGTCCTGAGATTATGTGTCATCACGCCTAGCATGCTGTAAATCTTCAATGAGCAAAAAGCTCGGGACAAGCACGGCACTGTGACTGACCCCAGGGCGGGGCCCTTCATTCCGACTTATTATTGGTGACCTTGAAGAAGATTGTCCTTTTGGACTCTGGTGACCACTGTCTATCTGGGCCACTCCTGGAGGTACGGAGATAATGGGCTTCATCAAGGGCCACTCTTTGATGACAGGGAAACTGACTTAGTATGTTCCTGAAGCCAAAGCAAGCTACCCGCCATGCCCCAAGTCAAGAGGGCAGGAAGCAAACCCTCAGCGGTGATACCAGCACCGCTATGAGAGACTGAGACACTTGTGGCATTCACCGCACCTTCGCCACAAGCTGGGCCTGTATCACCTGCACATCGCTGTCTGTGTAGGGCCGGCCAGAGAAGGCGCGTTAGTCAGAACACTCCAAAGGACAGACTTATAGAATGAATGCAATATATATACATGTATATTATTATTAGAATGACTTAAAGGCTGTGGTCCAGCTAACCAAACAATGGCTGCCTATGAAAAGAAGGTCCAAGAATTCAGTAGTTGCTCAGTCCATAAGGCTGGATGTCTCAGCTGGTCTTCAGTATATGTCAGAATCCCAAAGAAGTAGGCTCTAATGCCAGGGAAGAAATGGACCGGCCAGGGAGATGAACGCAGGTAGGCAAAGAGCACTGACCAGGGAGATGAAAGCAGGTAGGCAAAGAGCAAAACTTCCTTCTTCCATGTCCTATAGGCTTCTAACAGAAGGTATGGGTCGGATTAGAGCTGGCTCTTCTCACCTCCAAGATCCAGATTGGAAGTGGATCTTCCAAGTTCACAGTAAACAAAACACCCCTCACAGGTATGTCCTATTTAGGGGTTCTAATTAATTCCAGATGTAGTCAAGTTGACAACCGAGAATAGCCATCACAGACTATGAAAACACATGAGAATAAGGACCATTGCAGCCAGACCAGGGAAGGAGGAAGGGGGGTCGGGGGGGGGGGGGACCCAGGTCACAGTGACATACTCGAGTTCCTTTAAAATGCGCAGAGTCCACTGAGAACCAGAGTCAGAGGAGAATGGCTTCTCTGGATCTTGAAGGAGTTTAGGTGAGACCCTGAGAACAGAGCTGGATCAGGGCGCTGTGTGTGTGTGCATGTTGTATGTGTGATGGCACTAGATGGAAGAAAAAAAATGGTGGTCTAGATCGGGCCTTCTAGAGGGGCTGACATGGAAATACTGGCGTGCAGCACGGTCCTTGAGGCATGATCTTCAGTGACTTAATTTGGACACGTTCAGTTTAAGGTGGTATGGTTGTAAGTCACCAAGCCAGGCGTGCTTGAAGCAGCTAGACACTTGAGCCTTGTGTCCACGGTAACAGGCTAGAGGCAGAGGGTTAGAGAGTCTGCACAGATAGAATTTAAATCCTTGGCCTCCATAGCTTCATTTTAGGAAAACAAACAGATTAAAAAAGAGAAAGGTTCAAGGGCGGGGCCCAGGCTGCCACATTCTAGATGGAGAGTCCGGTGAAGGAAGGAGAAAGACCAGAGAGGAAGGCGGAAGATGTGGCTAGCAAAGAGGCAGGGAAATATCAGGACATGGGAAGTGGGGCACCCTCACGGGCGTCTGATGGAAGCCCCCCTCCCAACACAATCATGCAATTAGCAGCACTTGTGGCGAAGGTTGCTGCGTAGCCCAGGCTGCTTCCATATATGGGTATTTTATGTTAAAGTAACCGCGAACCAGGCTCAAGACCTGTACATGTGAACGTAAGGCCTCACTCCTTCATCCACAGTGCCCAGGACTCTGGAGCAAGGGCTGAGGGTGGTGGGTGGAGACTCCAAGGCCTATTTTACATAATCACAGCCCCTCTGGCCTGGCCTGCTCCTGGGAATCTGTGGGAATCTCTTTGAGCAAAGTGGCACAGCTGTGGCTGGTCAGGCGCCTGCCACACCATAGGAATCAAACACCCAGAAGATCCTGAGCACCTTTGGGGGAGCGAGACTGAGCCTCTTGGTGACTGGGAGTGGGCGGGACTGGTAAGGTAGAGAGGAACCAAGAGGCTGTAAGAACAGAAAGAAGGGGTGGTGGAAAGCAAAGACAAACGTTTCACAGGCACTGCCCACCTGTCCGCAGGTGATGTTACTGATGGTCCAGGATATACCCTGTGCCGGCCACTCCTGAGCTGCTATATTCCCAAAGGTACAATCTCTATAAAATATGAGGGAAAAAAGAGAGAGAGAAAGTCATGGTGGCACACACCTGTAATCCCAGCTACAAAGGAGGCTGAGGATTTTCTTCTAGGGAGTTCTTTCTGGGGCAGTTTATGGCTGACCTACAGAGGAGACCAAAAAAACAAAAACAAAGCCAGATTTCCTACTTTAGAAAAGAAATCTTAAACGCCTTAGAATGGCCAATGACGGTGAAGGTCATGGCTCAGTGGCCGACCTGGAGTCCAGCCCGTGACCGAGATATGTGGGAAGAAACAAAAAGGACACACAGAGAGGCCTAGAGGGCTCAGGCAGGGTGGGAAGCTGCCCACCAGCACCCAGTGGGCTGGAACCCGCCCTGCGCAGGACTCTGCGTGACGTCACAGGGCTGCCTGAGGCTCTCTGCCCAGAATTCTAAAACCTGCGTCTGTTGGGGGCTTTGAGTGTATTATGTGGGGGACATTTTGTTTTTAAATTATCTGTTACTAGTTCTTTGAGAGTTCACACAGTGTATTTTGATCGTATTCCCTCCCTCCCAGATCCGCACCCCCACACCCTCCCCGCACACCCTCATATACCCTTGTCTGTGTGTGGGTATGGGCGGGGTATGGGTGACCCACCAGGAACCGCACCCTAACTGAACCCAGTAGGTTAGAAAAGAAAAAGAAAAAAGCCAAAAACCTGGAAGGAGGTATAGGGGGAGAGGCAGGGCGTGGGATAGATAAGATTGAGATGCATTGTATACATGTATAAAATGTTCTTTTTAAAGGTTTTATTATTTACTTGTGGTTGGCATGTAGAGAGGTCAGAGAACAGCTTGCAAGGGTCAGTTCTCTCCTTCCACCATGTGGGGTTCTGGGGTCATCAGGTCATCAGGCCTAGAGTCAGTTGTCTTAATCTACTGAGCCATCTTGCTGGCTATGAAATTGTTAAAGAATAAATAAAAATTTTAAAAAGAACTTAATAGGAGCTTAGGGATATAGCTCAGTTAAACTTTAAAAAAATGTCCCCTTCCATGTAGAAGGCCTGGGTTCAATCACTAGCATTAAACACACACACACACACACACACACACGCACACGCACGCACGCACGCACGCACGCACGCACACACGCACGCACGCACTGTGGTGGTAGGAATGAGAATGGCCCCCATAGGTTCATATATTTGAACGCACGGCTCCCAGTTAGTGGATTGTTTAGGAAGGATTAGGAGGTGTGTCCTTGTTGGAGATGTCACTGAGGGTGGGCTTTGAGGTTTTAAAAGCCCACTCCAGGCCCAGTCTCTTCCTGTCTCTCTGCCTCCATCTTTCAATTAAGACGCAAGCTCTCAGCTACTGCTCCAGCACCATGCCCGCCTGCTGCCATGCTCCTGCGGTGACGGTCATGGACCCACCCTCTAAAAATGTAACCAAGCCCCAAATTAAATGCTTTCCTTTATAAGGCGGCTTGGTCGTGGTGTCTCTTCGCTGCACGGCAACTGTATTATATGAGAGAATAAAAAATTTAAAGATAAAAAAATTTTAGATGGTGGCAGCGCATGCCTTTAAACCCAGCACTTAGGAGGCAGAGGCAGACAAATCTCTGAGTTCCAGGACAGCCAGGGCTACATAGAGAAACCCTGTCTCGAAAAGAAAAATTAAATTAAATAAAAAAAAAGTTTAAAGACATATATATATATGTTTGTGTATGTATGTATATGTGTGTGTGTATATATATGTATATATGTGTGTGTGTGTGTGTGTATATATCATAGACAGATTTAGTGTTTACAAAAATATTGAAAAAAGGAAAAATACAAAATAATGTTAAAATTAATCCTAAGTGAAGAAATTATAAAGATATTCAAATATACACACTAATCTATAATTAATAAAGTTATACAGTGGCATATAGAGTGACTAGACACGCACAGAGCTTTTATGAGAAGTGCATACACAGATGATGCACACACACATATACATTTGACATCTTTAAAACAATGTTGAGGACAGGATCTGCGGTGTGGTATGCACTAGGCAAGGTCTCCACCACTAGGCTATATCCAGACCCACACATTTTTTTTAAGACTTTTTTATTTGTATGAGTGTTATGCCTGCCTGTATGTATGTATGTGTATGTATGTGCACCACATGTGTGCATGGTACCCATAGAAGTCAGAAGACAAAATTGGATCCTCTGAAACTGGAGTTATGGATGGTGGTGAGCCAACATGTATGTGTGCTGGGAATTGAACTCAGGTCCTCTGAAAGAGCAACAAGCGCTCCTAACCGCTAACCCGTCTTTCCAGCCCACTCCCGTTTCTTAACACACATGATGTGTATCATGATTTGACTAATACATAACAAGATACCTCCTGTTTAGCTTAGTGTTAAGGCACCTGGACAATGAAACCATGCCTTTTCCCGTCAGATCAGTGGCTCTCAACCTTCCTAATGCTGCCACCTTTTAATACAGCGCTTCACGATATAGTGACTCCCAATCAGAAAATTCTTTTCATTGCTACTTCATAACTGAAACTTTGCTACTGTTTGTTATTTGTAACGTAAATATCTGATATGCAGATGGTCTTAGGTGACCCCTGTGAAAAGGTCGTTCAATCCCCAAAGGGGTTGAGACTCACAGGTTGAGAACCACTGCACTAAAGACTTCAGGTGGCCACGCTGTGAGTGGTTCTGTCCAGTCCTTTGGGAAAACTGAACCTATGCCCATCTTCAGCCAGGAGACAGCAGCAGCCAGTGGGAAAAATGGGTGGGAAACTCAAGGATGCAAAAGCCACAGTGCGGAGTGGGCACTGAGCTCTCTGGAGTACCAGATGCTGGGCTACAGCCTGCACGGGAATTCCTTCTAGGATTATTCCAACATTTCCACTTCAGTCCTTCCTCGCTGGTGTACCATTAACTTTATAAACCTTCACAACAGCATAAGAAGTGGGAGTCTCAGGCGGGAGGAGTGATAAAACGTACCTGTAGCCCCAGCACTCAGTTACATAGAGATACCCTGTCTCGAAACAAATAAAGGAACAGGCTAGTCATGGCTTTAGACAAAATTTCAATTAAAGAAGTTCAATTCTCATGAAAGGGGCAGGGAACTGAGATGGTGGCGCCCCCTGCAGGCTTGAACAATTTTGAAAAACACTGAATTTACTCCCCCTAACCTGGCAGTGAAGGACAGACTCACTGTTGAACGATGCTGAGTCTGCTCTTAATAGCCCCCTTCTGGTCACCAAAGGTGAGTCAGCTTTCCTCAGAGACCAGGACCAACCTCCCAGAGGGCAGCCCAGCATTCACCTCCAGCTTCATGGTCGAACTGTGTGTGGCCAGAGGTAAGAGTGTTGCCAGAACTAGCTTAGAGAATCAGGGCATCTGGAGTCAGGAATTTCAGAGAAACAAATTCAGGCAGCCACCAAAGCATGGAGAATGCAGAGGCAGGTTGAAGATGGTAGGATGAAGGTGGAAGTCATGCAGAGGCGGGAGAGAAGGGCGGAGACAGAAGCAGGCACACAAAGAGACAGACAGACAGTGTCCCAGGCATGAAGCCAGAGAGAGGGACACGGAGGGACTTCAGGACAAGCCCCGGGCTGCATTCCTGAGGTGGATCCCAGCAGGGAGAGCCCCACCGGCTCCCTGAGGTCTCTAGCCAGTCCTCACCCCCATCTGAGCAGCCAGGTCCTAGAGACACAGGCTCTGAGGGGACCCAATGGGTTGGCACAAATGGGCTTGTGGGACTTTCCCCCAGACTGAGCAAAGCTGCTTCTCTGCACGGTAAGCCCAGCCTCATGGTTTCCCAACTCTACGCCATGCCTGCTCTCTTCTTGCAATCACCTTTGTCTCTTCTCCTTTGTAGGAGGTACAGACGTGCATCACTTTAACCATATTCAGGAGAAAACAGAGCTGAGAGCTTGGGAGAGCGCTTGCCTACCCTGGGGGCTTCCAGCCCACGGCTGGCTTCCAGCTCTAAAAAAAGAAAACTAGAAAAGAAACATTTCTAAGGAGCTGGCTTGCCAGGTGTGGTGGTACACACCTTAAATCAGCACTGGGAGACAGAGGCAGGTGAGTGTGATGCCTAGGCCAGCCTGGTCTACATAATGAGATCCTGTCTCACGAAAAGAAAAAGAGCCTGGCTTGGTGGCATAGCCTACACTTTGAACACTCGGGAGACAGAAGCAGAAGGACGGGGAGTTCAAGCTCAGTTTAAGCTAAAAATGAGTTCAATGAGTTCAAAGAGTCCAGGGGGAGGGGGGAGGTGCAGGGGAAGAGTGAGATTCCCACAGGCTCTGACGCGTGCTAGGAGTGCAAGAGGAATGTCTTGGAGGCTGTAGTAGGTGCAATTCCATGTAATCTTCATGGGAGAAATTCCTGCACGCTTCCTACTATGAACCCCACTTTCCTCATCCAGACTTCCTCCACAAACATTGCCCCCACCTAGGCCTAACTTCCAGAACCGACTACCTGCATTCTGATGCTGCTTTGACCACTTAGCCACAGGTGACCTTGCCACTCTGCCACCTACTGTTCTATACGCGAGAATAGAATATTGCTAACCGCCACACTGCGGAGCTGCGGCTCTGGGGCCAGGCGAGCCTCGCCAAGTCTACCTGTCCAAATGTCAAGTTCTGTTCTATGAAAGGAACACAGGGATCCTAAGTCCTTTTGGGTACGTGGGGCTAATTAAAAACCCCGAGACACTGCTGTCGCAGTACACTGATGTGGCAGCTTACCAAGAAAGACACAGAAGCATTTTTCATAAGTGCAAACCCTTCCAGACCTCTGCAGAGGGAACCTCCATCATGGCAAACGCTGTACTGGACAGTGGAACCCTGAACATGTCTGCTCAGGTGTTTTCACTGATACAGAACTCATCGGGTGTTCTACTGATAGCAGATGCAAATCATGAGCAAGCAATTATCTCCCACATAAATCTGACACCTGCAGGCAATACAAAATGCCAAGGCCTAAGCAGCCCTTGCACAAAACAATTATTTTATACATAACTAAAAATAAACTTCCACAACAGACCCTGGAAGATATGAAGCAGGAAGGCTGTTGGAGGCTTCCCAGAGTCCTCTTCACCCCTCCCCACATGACCTTCCTGGTCCCCTTGGTCCTTCTCCAGGGATCCAGCCTGCCCAGCCACAGATGCTAACTAATTCCCTCCAACAACCCCTCTACTCCTCTTAACACACAGGCTTCCCAGGAGTACGGATTCTGCTGGTGTGGAGAACAAATCTCCAAACACTTCTACTCCCCCTTCACGACCAGTTGTAGCACCCCATCAACCGCCTGTGCTTTTCTCAAATGAGTCATGCTTTTGCTTCCTCAAAGGGTACAGCAGTTTAGAAGAGTCTTAACTATGCCAACAGCGCCTTGGCACTGTTTCCTATGCGCCCAAACCTGCAGTCGGGCAAAACGGCTGCAGCCTGTAGACAGAAGACTGCCTTTACAGGGACGTGGAGGTGTGACTCCCACCTCACTCCAGTGCTGCAGCTCAGAGGTGACCCCACTCTCAGCTGTGCACTAACTTTAAAGATGGTGTCTCTCTGGGCCTTCATACAGTCTTAAACTCCACACAGGCGATACATTAGCACTCTCCTTCCGTGCTCTGCTACTTACATTGACTCTCTTAGATGCACAGGGTTTGAATCCATGCAGTTCGTAAGTACACAGAGACACACTCCGTGAGGTTCATAGCTAAATAAGCACCTGACCTGTGAAATGTTCTGATAGCTTCCTCTGGCTAGTGGGTAAATTCTTCTTTTAGTGCACATTGACATTGCTTTGGTTGATTTTTGTTTCTTTGTCTTGTTTATTTTTCTATTCAAAATAACCCTTAGAAGGAGCATTTCTGTACTGCTCAAGTTTCTGTAGTTTGAACTCTAAGCTCCTGACACACACACCCATGCCTTTACCCTCCTCCATACCCAAGCTCTGATGCTCAGACCTTGGTCCACAACCTGTCAGACCCTGACACTTGGCCACTTTACATACCTAGAAAACACCCAAGTTCTGTCCCTGAGGGGGTAGGAGGATCTCATTCCATGAATTGCTTTTAGTAAGGATCCAGAATCAACTCAGATGTCAGGCAGCCTGTCGGAGCAGAATCACGGTCATGTACAACCAATCTCTCCCTTCATGTGATTAATGACAAACTTAAGAACACTTTTCAGCCTCACTAGTTCTTAAAGATCAGTCATTTTGTAAGTCACGTGCTTGGCAATAAATAGCACCTCTGCTGTTATCATAATGGTTACCTAAATTACTTTTCACGGTCTTGAAGGCCACGTTTGTGAAAAAATAATTATTTTTTTTCTTGTTGTTTTGGGGTTTGGGTATTGTTTGTTTGGTTTTGGTTTTGTTTTGCTTTGTTTTTAAGACAGGGCCTCACTATGTTACCCTGGCTGACCTAGAATCCCTTTATGTAGAACAGGCTGGCCTCAAACTCATAGAGACTGGCCGGACTCTGTTCCCAGAATGCTGTGATTAAAGGCGTGTGAGTTCTCATGCGGCCAGCACTGACTCCTCAGCGGGCCTGCAGGCTGCAGTGGGTACCTACGACAAGAGGTACACCTTTGTTCCCATAGTCTGTCCTTTTTGCTACTTTAACCTTTTTATTATTTTTTTAATTATGTGCATGTCTGTGTGGAGTATGTGCATCTGGGTACAGCACTAACAGAGGCCAGAAGCGGATGTCAGATCCCCTGGAGTCGTAATTATAGGCACTGTGAGCAGCCCAGTGTGGGTGCGAGAAGCTGAGCTCTGGACCTTCAGAAGAGCGGGACATGCTCTTAAACATTGAAGCACATCTCTACCACAGAGAGAAAGAAAGGAAAGATGAAAGAAAGAAAGAAAGAAAGAAAGAAAGAAAGAAAGAAAGAAAGAAAGAAAGAAAGAAAGAAAGAAAGGAAGGAAGAAAGAAAGGAAGAAAGAAAGAGAGGGGGGAGGGAAGTAGGGAGGGATGGAGGGAGGAAGGAAGGGAGGGAGGGAGGGAGGGAGGGAGGGAGAGAGGAAGGAAGGAAGGAAGAAAGGAGGGAGGGAAGGAGAGAGGGAGGGAGGGAGAGAGGAAGGAAGGAAGGAAGAAAGGAGGGAGGGAAGGAGAGAGGGAGGAAAGAACAGGCGCTGGAGAGATGGCTCAGTTGTTAAGAGCACTGGCTGCTCTTCCAGGGGTCCTGCTTTCATTCCCAGCAGCCACATGGTGGCTATAATGGGATAATGGGATATAATGGGCTATAATCCCACCTATAATGGGATCAGATGCCCTCTTCTGGCATACAGGTGTACGTGCAGCTAGATCACTCAATAAACAAAACAAATAAATCTTTAAAAAAAAAAAAAATGCTTATCTCGAACTGTAATACAGGGTTAACTTAACCTGGAATTACCTAATCGTTCTCTTTCATGTGACTGAAGACACCCACCAGCCACCATGATTAAAAATCAGACCATGAAGAGAAACAGCACCCAAATGCCTGAAAGATACTCACCTGGTCCCACAAAAGACAAGAATATTCTTTTCCTCTCTAAGCCCGTTTCTCCTTCATTATTTCTGCCCTGTATCTGGAGCCCCCAAACTCCTGGGGGAGAGAAGCCGACCTGTGTGCGAAGCCCCCTCCACCTCATTCTTTAGTCACTACGTAAAGTCCTTCTTTCTTCCCCAGGACGGTGGTCTTCCATGGCATGAGCTTCTGGATCCGAGTCCAGTAAGTTCTAGCTCTCTCATTATGGCCCCTGCCCAGACTCGCTCACCCCTCACCACGATTCTCTCCCCAAGGCCACCTCCCAACTTCATGGCCCGATTCCCCACCCCACCCCCATGCCTAGGGCCCTTACTGCCAGTTCCCAATGCCCTACCCACGTATTCTAGACCCCTAGGCCCCCAATAAGGCCATTTCCCCCTGACATCCTAGCTCCCCAGATACAACCTTCCCACACTCTGGCCACTCTCCAAGCTAGGAAGCCTACCCCTCAGCTGCCCTTTCCCAGCTAAGGTACTGTGGTAGCTGGTTTGTTTGGTCAACTTGACACAAGCTAGAGTCATCTGGGAAGAGGGAATGTCGACTGGTGAACTGCCTTCATCAGGCTGGCCTGTAGGTGAGTCTGAGGCCTTTTCTTGATTAATGATAGATGTGGGAGGTCAGCCTACTGTCAGTAGCGCCCCTCCCGGGCAGGCGGGTGTGCCTGGGTGCTATAAGAAAGCAAGCTGAGCAAGCCAGTAGGCAGCACTCCTCCATGGTCTCTGCCTCAGCTCTGCCTAGGTCCCTGCTTGAGTTCCTTTTCTGCCTAACCTCAGTGATGGATCTTATGGGGATGTGTTAGCCAAATAATCCCTTTTGGGGCTCGGAATTTATCAGAGCAAAAGAAAGCAAACTAGTAACAGGTCAAGCCTAGACCTCTTCCACAGGCTGGACCAATTTCAAACTCCAGGACTCTTCAAAGGCCTTTGAAGGATTGGTATGAACAATATTCTTAGAGACTATCACCTATTTAAAGTGTATTAAGACCAAGCACTGAACAGACAAACATGAAGTACCCTGGAGTCTCGCTTCCCATGTTTCTAAAGTACTTGGCAGGTTTTTCCAAATCTGACAAGATTCAAACATTTTACATATGTGTGTGTGTGTGTATGAGTGTGTATGTGTGTGTGTGTATGAATGTGTATATGTATACGTATATATATATATATGCATATATATATATATATTTAGCAATAATAAATGATAGGCCAAAAGCAAGTTTTGTAATCTACCTATAAGAAAGTTTAAAAGAATCACAATGGAAGACCTATTTCTCTTTCGTAATCTATCATAAAAATTAATGTTCTAAGTCACTATCACATGAAACAGTGAGCACACAGTTAATGTTGTCAATAAAGTTAACAATGTGACAGGCAATTAATTTTAAGGTTCTATTAGGCCTGACCCAAGGTTCGGTTCCCACCTCTGGGTCTTCACTGTGTTTTCTGAGGGCCGTAGGGGACAGGAGTGCTGGGCACAATGTCTGTACAAGACTAGCTTTCAGATGCGATGCTGTTTTCTTCCCAAGATGGGTGCACCAACTTAGAAGTGGACCTGAAACTCACGCACCCCATTCTGCTCAAGCCAAAGAGCACAGCAAAGAAACAGAAAACAGGAACTCATCCGGTCTCTCAAGGAGAAATGGTTCTCCACTCCTGCGCTGAACAGTGGCTTCAGACCCTCGGAATGGAAAATCACAAAACTGTTCATTAGAAGTTAATACATTAATATTTGACTAGTTTGTTACAAACAACGAATAGCTCTCAAAAATGTGTACTTTGACTGGATGAGGTGGTATACACATAGGCTTAACTACTCAGAAGGCTGAGGCAGGACGATTTTGAGCACAGGGGCTCAAGGGCAGTTTAAACATAATGACCATCTCTCAAAAAAGTACCATATATGTTAAAACTACAAAACCTTCTTATCTGATTTTTTTTTAAGAGAGAGATAGACCAGTGGGTAAAGCATTTGCTGTAGAAGCACAGAGTCCTAAGTTCTGATCTCCAGCCCAGGTAAGAGCCAGTAACCTCAGCACCAGAGCACTGGAAATGCAGAGACAGGAGGTTCATTGATCAGCAGTCTAACAGAAACCGCAAGCTTCAGGTTCAGTGAAGAGACCCTATCTCAAAAGACAAGGTGATAGGCTAGAGGGATGGCTCTGGGGTTAAGAGCAGCATTTTGTAGAAGATCCCAGTTCAATTCCCAGCCCCACAGCAATGGCTCTCAGCTAGCTGCCTATAACTCCAGCTCATGGGATCTAATGTCCCTGACCTCTGAGTGCACCTGCACTTGCATGAAAGTGCACACACACACACACACACACCACACACCCCACACACACATACACCACACACACACATACACACAGCACACACACACCACATACACACAAAAACCACACACACACAGCACACACACACACACATACACACAGACACACACCACACACACACAGCACACACACACACACACAGCACACACACACCACATACACACACCCGCACACACACCACACCACACACACACACCACACACACACACACCACACACACACACACACACACACCCCACACACACACACCACATACACACATACACACACCACACACACACAGCACACACACACCACATACACACACACACACACCACGCACACACCACACACACACCACACACCATGCACACACCACACACACACACACACCACACACCACACACACACAGGCACACACACACACACACACACACTATTTACTAAATTTCAACTTCTTGCATAGGTCTTTGTAGTTTGTAAGCACGCCTTTGAGCAGCCAGCGGCTCACTTTGGCAGTCTAACTAGGGAATGCAACAGCACTCCTTCCCTTTATTCTCAAGCCTAGGAACAAATGTGCACAAAATATTGCTGAGGCTTGTTTGTTTGTTTAATGAGCTATTGCTAGGAAAGCCACAAAGACTCCAACAAAGTCAAGCTCTGATTGCACTGTGTCCAGATCTCAGGTGGCCACACGTTATTGAGTAACTGAGTTAACAGATGAGAGCTGGCAAGACGACTCGGTGGGGAAGGGCACTTGCTGCCAAGTCTTATGACCTGAATTCAATCCCTAAAACAGACGTTGCAGAAGGAAAGAACCAAGTTCTGCAGCTCGCCACTGACCTTGTGTCTGCTGCACTCCACACACACACACCAATAAATAAAGTGTAGACAACAAAAATAAAGGACTATAGACGTTCATTCATTACAATCTCTCTCACCCTCCACCCCCCTGTGTGTGTGTGTCTGTGTGTGTGTGTGTGTGTATGTGTTCATGTGTGTATGTGTTCATGTGTGTATGTGTTCATGTGTATGTGTGTGTGTATGTGTTCATGTGTGTGTGTGTTCATGTGTGTATGTGTTCATGTGTATGTGTGTGTGTATGTGTTCATGTGTGTGTGTGTGTGTGTATGTGTTCATGTGTATGTGTTCATGTGTGTGTGTGTTCATGTGTGTATGTGTTCATGTGTGTCTGTGTATGTGCTCATGTGTGTGTGTATGTGCTCATGTGTGTGTGTGTGGTTGTGTTCATGTGTGTGTGTGTATGTGCTCATGTGTGTGGGTGTATGTGTTCATGTGTGTGTGTGTGTGTTCATGTGTGTGTGTGTGTGTCTCATGTGTGTGTGTGTATGTGCTCATGTGTGTCTGTGTATGTGTTCATGTGTGTGTGTGTATGTGCTCATGTGTGTGTGTGTGTATGTGCTCATGTGTGTGTGTGTGTATGTGTTCATGTGTGTGTGTATGTGTTCGTGTGTGTGTGTATGTGTGTGTGTTCATGTGTGTGTGTGTTTTCATGTGTGTATGTGTTCATGTGTGTGTGTGTATGTGTTCATGTGTGTGTGTGTTCATGTGTGTATGTGTTCATGTGTGTGTGTGTATGTGCTCATGTGTGTGTGTATGTGTTCATGTATGTGTGTGTATGTGTGTGTGTTCATGTGTGTGTGTGTGTTCATGTGTGTATGTGTTCATGTGTGTGTGTGTATGTGTTCATGTATGTGTGTGTATGTGTGTGTGTTCATGTGTGTGTGTGTGTTCATGTGTGTGTGTGTATGTGCTCATGTGTGTGTGTATGTGTTCATGTATGTGTGTGTATGTGTGTGTGTTCATGTGTCTGTGTGTGTTCATGTGTATGTGTGTGTTCATGTGTATGTGTGTGTATGTGTTCATGTGTGTGTGAGTGTTCATGTATGTGTGTGTATGTGCTCATGTGTGTGTGTGTATGTGTTCATGTATGTGTGTGTATGTGTGTGTGTTCATGTGTGTGTGTGTGTTCATGTGTGTGTGTGTATGTGCTCATGTGTGTGTGTATGTGTTCATGTATGTGTGTGTATGTGTGTGTGTTCATGTGTGTGTGTGTGTTCATGTGTGTGTGTGTATATGCTCATGTGTGTGTGTGTATGTGTTCATGTATGTGTGTGTATGTGTGTGTGTTCATGTGTGTGTGTGTGTTCATGTGTATGTGTGTGTATGTGTTCATGTGTGTGTGAGTGTTCATGTGTGTATGTGTTCATGTGTGTGTATGTATGTGCTCATGTGTGTCTGTGTATGTGTTCATGTGTGTGTGTGTATGTGCTCATGTGTGTGTGTGTGTATGTGCTCATGTGTGTGTGTGTGTATGTGTTCATGTGTGTGTGTATGTGTTCGTGTGTGTGTGTACGTGTGTGTGTTCATGTGTGTGTGTGTGTTCATGTGTGTATGTGTTCATGTGTGTGTGTGTATGTGCTCATGTGTGTGTGTGTATGTGTGTGTGTTCATGTGTGTGTGTATCTGTGTGTGTGTATGTGTTCATGTGTGTGTGTCTGTGTGTGTGTGTGTGTATGTGCTCATGTGTGTGTGTGTGCCTGCATGAGTGTCTGTGTGTGTCTGAGACAGGGCTTTACATGATAGTACAAGCAGGCCTGGAACTCATTTGCAGTCCATGCTAGCACTGGCCTTATAGGCGCAAGCCACCAGGACTGGCTCTTCACTGAAGTTTCTACACAAACAGGTCTCTTAAACCATCAGGTTTATAGCACTTCAACTTGAAGCAAGTGGTACTCCTTACCAGACATTGCCTCTCTGCAGAATTATCTTATTCTGCTGCACATAGATAAAGAAATCTGAGGGAAAGATATTTGGAAGGACAGACACTGGTCTGAAATAAGAAAGCTTTTTCGCAAATTATGTTCTACTATAAAGTTAAGTTCCACAGCTCAGCAGCATGAGGCACAGAGCTCACGTGCGCGCGAGCGTGCACGCGCGCACACACACACACAGTCTTGGCATGGATTGCCTTCGTTGGCACAGGGAAATTTGTGACTGTGGTTAATAATTGTCTTGTGGAATTTGTTGTTACTTTGTTGCTGTTGTTCAGAGCTGTGAGTTGAACTCAGGTCCTTGAGCAGGCTAACCCCTCCCTCCCACCAAGAGCTGTACCCCAGACCCAAAGCAGTTTTTTAGAATGTGAGTTGGTGATAAAAAAGGGTTTTTTGCTGTCATTGTTTTGGTTTTTGGAGACAGGATCCCACTATAGTCCTGGCTGTCACTCTGTAGACCAGCCTAGCCTGGAACTCACAGAGATCCCCCTGCCTTGGCCTTACAGGTGCTAGGATTAAAGGCCTGCACCACTACACAGAAAAATGAGTTTAAGACATTTGTAAATCATAGAAGCTAGGCAGGTGGTGGTGGAACACACCTTTAATCCCAGCACTCAGGAGGCTGAGGCAAGCAGATCACTGTTTGAAGCCAGCCTGGTCTAAGAGCAAGTTCCAGCACAGCCAGGGCCACACAGGAAAGCCCTGTCTCAAAAAAAAAAAAAAAAAAAGAATCATAGAGGTGGGGGTAGCTCATTGGCAAAGCACACACTTGGCATGCACAAGGCTCTGTGATCAACTTGAGCGCCAGAAGAAAAATAAAGGAAATAAAGGAAGAACGAAAGAGTAGAAGAGTAGGAAGAAGGAAAGTGAAGACCCGGCCGTGCCCTCGAAGTCCCTTCCAGGGTGGAACAGTGCTTATGTTATCAGGCTGCTCCCACGAGACTCCATTTTATCAGCCACATGTGACTCCCTTTAGGGCACAAACCGTGGAGGATGAACGGCCCTGTATCTTGTTTGTGCAGACTGAAACGCAGCCTATCCAGTACCAACCATGAGGCACTAACCGATAAATATCTTACTTCTGCAAGTAAGAGGTACCTCCTGTACACATCAGGGTAGTTTGGAATATATGGGTCCATCAGAACCATATCAGACAAAAACAGGCCCAACGCACCAGGCCAGGGAAGAGTGCAACGTCCTCCTCACGTGGATCCCCAAGAGGAGGGTTGCCCAACATCCGCCGATCTGTCATCTGCCTTGATGTGTCAAGGGGGTGACAGGCCGAAACCTCACCATTGTCTCTGCAGCTTCAGCTCAGGCTTGACATGGCCTGCTCAGGTTATCCCTTTCCACCCATCTGGACCCGGTCCTTGCTTCCGAGACTCAATATGCCCCTGCCGCTCTCAGCAGCTTTCTGGATGAGTTGCTTAGTTTCTTATCTAACTGGCAGTTGTTAGCTGGTCAGACATCAGCAGGCTTAGAGACCATTGAGAATAGATTCCCTCCTTCATAACCAGCTTCGGGCCCAGCCCCAGTATCCCTGGCAACATGCTAATTGTGAGGAAGGAGGAAGTATCATAACTGCCCTGTCTTAGGACTTGAAATGCCGTGCTTACTCGTCGGTGACCCCTTTACAAATGGCTTGGTCAGTGGCAGATAATTCCTTTCGATAAAAACAGCCAGGGTTTCCCTTGCCCAGGCAAGGCCAAAGATCACCTGTGTTAAAGAGAAAGTTGTGTTTTACAATCTCAAGGGAACCTGCAATCGATTTTTCTTTTCCCTTTCCACCCCTGGCGGCCTCATCACGTGGCGGAAGATGGCCCTGAGCCCGGATGAACGCTGGCGTCACAGTCTTGCACCCACTTGTTATGGACTTGGGTCAGTTGGTACACCCAAAAAGCCAAATTTGGACTCCTGTTCCCAAGAAGCCAATTAAAACAGCCAAATTAACGGTAAAAGGCAGAAAGGGAGATTTATTTATTGAGGATACACGGGGAAAGGAACAGAGATCCAGTGACCCATTCCAGAGGCCTCAAACTTACAGCAATCCTCCTGCTGCAGTCTCCCGAGTAAATATGGTACCACCCACACTGGGTTGAATTGTACACATTTCATGACTGAATGTTATGGTAAGAAATTCATACTTCTTTTTTGTTTCTGTTGCGGGGTGCTGTTTGTTTAGACAGGGTCTTGCTATGTACTGTGTATCAGCCGGGTGCTGGCTATGCACCGTGTGCCACCTGGTGCTGGCTAAGAACCGTGTACCAGCCTGGTGCTGGCTAAGAACCGTGTACCAGCCTGATGCTGGCTATGCCGTGTACCAGCCTGGTGCTGGCTATGCATGTCAGGCCTTGACCTTTTGGTATTCTCGCCTCAGCCTTCTCAGTGCTGACATTGCAGGCATGGGCATCCACACCCAGCTAGGATCATATCTGAAATAAAAACGCTTTTATGTCACATTAAAAATAAATTAGAGATAAGGACAATCAAGGCTATTAGAGAGACCCTGTTTCAAAAAGATAAAATAAAATAAATTGGGGACAGTAAGATGGTTCAGTGGGTAAGAGTACTTGCCACCAACCCTAATGACCCGAGTTCCATTCCCAAGACCTGCACTGTGGAAGGAAAGAACAGCCCCCCAGGTTCTCTTCTGACCTCCACACAAAAACAACACATACACAAATATTTTACAAAGGAGGGCTGGAGAGATGACTCAGATGTGGCTGAGCACAGTGCCCCATGCTTTTAATCCCAACACTCAGGAGGCAGAGGCAGGCAGATCTCTGAGTTCAAGTCCAGCCTGGTCTATAGAGTGAGAGAGTTCCAGGACAGCCAGAGTTACACAATGAGACCCTGTCTTAAAAAAAGAAAGAAAGAAAGAAAGAAAGAAAGAAAGAAAGAAAGAAAGAGAAAAAAGAAAGAGAGAAGAGAAGAGAAAACAGAGTGTACTGCTTTTGTAGAGTCCCAGTGCCCACATGAGGAAGTTAATAACCTGGGAACTCCAGCTCCAGGAGGGTCTGATACCTCTGTCTTCAGCAAGAGTCCACACCACACACACACACGCCACATGTGATGCTTTACATGCAGTGGCATTAAAGCCATCTCTGACGACAGACAGCTGTGTGGGACTTGGGCACAGCACTCAACCTTTCCAACACCACCTTTCCTTATCCTAAAATTAGGGCGATGAGTCTCTCTTTGGATGTTGGATCTGGAGAGTGCCTTTGCTTACCCCTTCCTCTGACCCAGCATTCTAGATTCTAAAGGGAATGCTCACCTAAATGGCAGCGATGTGGCCGCTCGGCTGGAGGCATGACTGGATGGCTATGCACATGGCCGCTCTTTCAGAGGATGGGGCTTAGATTCCCAGCATGGAGGCTCACGATCATCTGGAACTCCAGTCTCGGGGATCTGCTGCCCTCTTCTGGCTTCCTCAGGCAATGCACACACACATAGGCAAAACCGCCAGACACAGAAAAACAAATCTGTGAAACAGAAGAGATGCAACTGCTAATTAGGCTTCCTCTAGGTGCACCTACATGAACCCAGAACACCTGGTGACTCAGACGTCGGCCTTTGAGAGGGGGCAGACCTAAACTCTAGTGACAGCTGTGAAGATGGCACGAGTTAACAGGTGGAAAACACTGCGAAGCGGCCAGCAGAGAGCAAGTACTGATAAACATGAAGATGGCGTTCCTGTGTGCCGAGGAGACACGCAAATGCTGTGATAAATTGTGGCTGGTACCAGGCGTGGTGATGCACACCTTTGATCCCAGCTCTCGGGAGGCGAAGACAGGTGCATCTCTACAAGTTCCGGGTCATCTTGGCCTACATATCCAGTTCCAGGGCAGCCTAGGCAACGTATAGAGATGTTGGAGAGGGAGGTGGGAATGAGTGGTAGTTGATAAGACTTTTGAGAATTAAAAAATGAAGTACCCGGGGGGGCCAATAAACACGTCATCCCACAATTCAGAGACTAGGTACAGGAATGGAGAATCTGGCACATGCTTGGAATACACAGTGAGCCTCTGTGCGGGGGAGGGAAGGAAGGGAAAGGGAATTAGTGGACTGGAGAGATGGGTTCGTGGTTAAGAGCACTTGCTTTGGCCAAGGACTGGAGTTTAACTCCCAGCACCCACATGGTGGTTCATGACTGTGACTCCAGTTCCAGAAGATCTGATGTCCCCTTCTGGCCCGTGGTCACTCAAGTATGTGGTGCACAGACATCCATGCAGGGATGCCACTAATACACATAAAATAAAAATATTCTTTTAAAAAGAAACAAAACAATGTCAACACGGCTTATGCCTGTAATCCCAGCACTCAGGAGGTTACAGCAGGAAGATTTCTAGGAGTTCAAAGCCAGTCTGTGCTACACAGTGAATCCCAGAATAACCTGGGCTACGGTGTGAGAACCTGTCCCTGGCCCCCCTTCCCAAAAGTGTGGGGGTGTGTGTGTGTGTGTGCATGTATGTGTGTGTGTGTGCATGTGTGTGCATGCTTGTGCGTGTGTGTGTGCGTGCGTGTGGGGGTGTGCGTGGGGGGGTGTGTATGTGTGTGTGTATGTGTGTGTGTATGTGTGTATATGTGTGTGTATGTGTGTGTGTGCGTGTATGTGCGTATGTGTGTGTGCATGTGTGTGCGTGTGTGTAGGTGTGTGTGTGCATGTGTGTGTGTATGTGTGTGTGTATGTTTGTATGTGTGTGTGTATATGTGTGTGTGCGTGCATGTGTGTGTGTGCGTGCGTGTGTGCGTGCATGTGCGTGTGTGTGTGTGCGTGTGTGTATGTGTGTGTGTGTATGTGTGTGTGTATGTGTGTGTATGTGTGTGTATGTGTGTGTGCGTGTGTATGTGTGTGTATGTGTGTGTATGTGTGTGTATGTGTGTGTGTGTGTATGTGTGTGTGTTTGTGTGTGTGTGTGTTCAACAGATTAGATAGACAGTCAGCCTGAGGCCCCAAAAAAAGTATGAAATAAACCAATGTTTCTGTAAACCTCAAATGGATTATATTGGACAAAATACATGAACAAAATAGTATGAACATTCATATTCTTTAAAATGTATAATAAATTATTTGAAGCTATTTAAGCTTATGCTAAAAGTTTTAAATAGCAAAGTCAAGTGTACTGGTGCATTCCTGTGATCTCAGCACTTGGGAGATGAAGACGGCAGATCCAGAATTCAAAGTCACCCTGGATTAAATAGGCCATCCTAGACTAAGCAGTTGAGGCCAGCCTGAGCTACATGAGACCCTGTTTCAAACAAACAAATAGAACAAAAACTTTAAAACAGCAGCCTAAAGTTAGGCAGAATGGTATCATTTTTCAAAAAAAATCAAATATCCAAAGACCATTTTGGAATAGATAGATAGGGTAGCAGGAAGTGCCCACAGGAAACAGTACTTACAACAAAAAAAGGAGGGGGAAGCCTTTTTTTAAAAAACAGGGTCTCTCTACATAAGCCCTGGCTGTCCTGGAACTCACTCTGTAGAACAGGCTGGCCTCAAACTCAGAGATCCTCCTGCCTCTGCCTCCTAAAGTCTGGGATTTAAAGGGCTGGGCTGGGAACATAGTTCACTTGCTACAAATGAAAGAATTCTTGAATCCAGTTTCCCATGTCACATACACCAGGTATGGTGATACTCAGTCTGAAATCCCAGGCTCTGAAGGTGGTGTAGGAGTATCTGAGGTTCAAGAACATCCCCAGTTACATATGGATTTACATACAGCCTGGGACAGTTGAGACCTTGCCATTTTAAAAAAGAGTTTTTGGAACTCATTCTCTATCGATGCATATGGCAGAAGGCTGGAGAGATGGCTCAGTGTAAGCACATCCGTTCTACAAACATCAAACATGAGAACTTTAATTTGAATCTCCAGCACCCATGTAAAGTATGTAGGCACAGATGCATGCCTGCAACCCTTGGTGCTGGTGTGACCTGTGGTTGGAATCTGGGTGGGATATTTACAGGTTCTTGGCCTCTGATTCAAAGGATTGAAATAAGGGCTCACACAAACTCCAAAGTAGCAAGAATCCTTTATTTAGAGCAAAGCAACAGAACAGTCAGATACATTCTCGAGTGACAGATGACCACACAAGCCAAGGTGCCTGGTTATTGTTTGAGGTTTCTTTGTATGGGGCTCAGGAAAAAAAGTTTGGATAATCAGGGTGTAGTTTGGATGGTTCTGATTTCGATTGACAGATTAAGTTATACAACCATTTCTTTATTGCACATGCACCCCTAAGGAATTCAAGCCAGATCGTCTCTCCTACCTTTGTATCTGGACATAACTGGAGTATAACTGAGAAGAATCTAAGTTTAATGGTTGTTATGGAGAGGAGAAACTTATTCCATTGTTAGGGTGGGTTGTGCATACAGCTTGGTGCAGGTGGGAGGTCCTAGGTCACTAACAAGTTGGGAGTGCATTGTTTAGAGGGGACTCTGTGCATCGTTAAGAGAGGTATGTGCTGTTCCCTAAGCTTACCAACCTTGGAGGTGGGGTGTATGTAGAAACAGGACTTCTGGAGCTTGAAAGCCAGCCAGCCTCCCCAAAACCTCTGCATTCCAGATGCAGGGAGAGACCCTATGTCAAGAAAGTAAGCCAGAAAGTAAAAGAACAGACACCTCCGTACCCTCTGGCCTCCAAATGAGAGTGTCTGGGTGCACAGAAGGACGGGGACACACGCACACACGCACGCACACACAGCGGAAAGAAAGGTTTCAGGCCTCGTTAGGTGATGTGTGTCTGTAATTTCAACACTGAAGCAGTAGAATCACTGAAACTCAAGAATAGTTCCCCTAGGGAGATGTCTCAGCAGTTAGCACTGTGGGCTCCTCTGGATGACCTGGGTTCCAGACCTAGCATGCACAAGGTGAATCACACTCGTCACTACAGCTCCAGGGGATCTGACACTCTCTTCCAGCCTTCTCAGGCACTGCACACATGTGGTACACAAACATGCAAGCAAAACACCCACATGCACAAAGTAAAAATAAGTCTTTTAAAAAATAGTCTACACTCAGGAGGCAGAGGCAGGTGGAACTCTGTGAGTTCAAGACCAGTAGCCTGGTCTACAGAGTGAGTTTCAGGACAGCCAGGGTTACAACAGAGAAATCCTGTCTCAGGAAAAAAAAAAAAAAAAAAAAGACTAGCCCTACATTGAGAGAGAGAGAGTCAGGAGTTCCCAAAGGACTCTGGAGTTGTTGGAGCTTGGAGAGCACAGGAAAGAGCTGAACACATACAGAAGCACGGGGTCTCAGAAGCCAAACCAAGCACTTTGTGTGACTAGTGGGGGAAGAAGGGGATGGTTCACAGATGTTGAGGCACCAAGAGGGTCAGCGACTGCCGAATGGAAGGGACGTGGTGGCACGTGCCTTTGATTCATCTCTGAGGCGGCAGCAGAAGGTCCTCTGTGAGTGTGAGCCCAGCCTGGTCTACACAGTGACTTTCAGGCCAGTCGGGGCTACACACTGAGACCCTGTCTCGAAAAAAAAAAAAAAACAAAAATTAATGAATAGATTCAGAGACGGGGGGACAGTGAGGGTCTAGGAGGATGCCCAGGCTTTCCATTTTGCCATTATGTAGGTGACAGAGGGTATATGGACGGTTTAAAGGGAAAAAGTAAGATTTATTTTGAGAAATGTTTATTTAAGCAGCTGTAGATGGCGAAATGCTGGAAGGAAATGAAAGAAGGGTCCAGAGCAGAGAAGTCATGTGATAAGCGTGCGCCCTACACAGCCACTGCCCTGAGAGGAGACCTGGGGTCGGATGAACACTGCAGAGTGCTCGCTTGTGAAGAGGAGGGAAGTCACAGGACCCCACCTGACTGTCCGTGGGGATTCTGGGGCTTCGTTCAGGGTCGCTCTTCCCCCAAATGCCTTCATTCTCACTCTGTTAGCGTTGCCCTAAGGTCCTTATCAAATATAAGCCCGGGGCTGGGGAGATGGCTCAGCTGGTTTGCTTGTGCAAGTTCAAGGGCCTGAGTGCCCCCAGCACCGTGGGAGGAGGAAGGGCAGAGACATAAGGGTCTCTGGGGCTCACTGGCCAACCAGTCTGGCCAACTCAGTAAGTTCCAAGTCAACGAGAGACTGTCTACAAAACAATGTGGGTGGCACCTGAAAACTGACAGCCACAGCTGTCTTCTCGCCTTCACGCACAGACATGCACTTGCAAGCGTTTCCTCTCAGCACATGCGCACACACACAAAGGGAAACCAGTGTCTCTCCTTGGAAGAACTTCTCCCCGGATCCCACAGAGACGGACCCTCTACAGTGCGATACGGCTCTGATCACCTCCTCTCCTCAAACAGGCCGGCAGGTAGGAGGGCAGAGGCAGCCGCCTTGCTCCCGGGTGTCTCAAGGGAGGAGACTCTGCATCTGTGGGGTGTGCCTGGACAGTCATCTAGAACTAAGAGGACACAGGAAGGATTCATTCCCATTAGACAAGGGCCTTCAGAGGGTGGGCATCCCCCTGCCCTCCCTCTGCTCACCTAGAAGAGAAAATGCTCTTTTCTTTGTGAGATCTCCCAAACACACACTCCAAGCTTTCTGTTGATAATCAGCATGCATCAGACATTCACGGTTGGCACTCAATAGACATCTGTGGGAATAGGAGACGAAGAAACTTCTTTCAGCTCAGGATTCTTAAGTGCCACCAACAGAACATACTCTGGAACCAAACCCAGGCTGAGATCCTCACTGTGCACACTTGCAGCAAGCAACATCTCTTCTTTCTGCCCGCTTGTGCATCCAGAAAACAGAAGCCATGAGAAACCTGGCCTGAATGCTCACCAAGACAGCATTTGATTACAGCAGGTGATAATGAACGCTGCCCACACGCCACACACGGGCCCGTGTCTGCAGAGCTGTTATTGTAGGTGACTCCAGTACTCACAGCAGATCAGCGCCTGGGAGAGGGGCTGGAAGAGCAACACTAAAGGGAAACAGTTCGGAGGAAAAAGCCCCTCCCTCTTTTTGTGTTGTTTGTGGTTTTCATATATGTAGTTTATTTTTAGTGTGTGTTTAAAATATTGTTTTCTGCACTGTCGGGTGAGGGGCTGCCTGGAGTCGGTGGCATTGTCTGCCTGGTTGTCTGCAGGTGTTAGATTTATGTTGGGGTGTTTAATTTCTGCATGTGCTATCCGTAGAACACCTGAGGCGTTCTGGATCAATGCAAACATCTGAGCTCAGATGCTCAGGGCTCCCACTGTGGAGTCTGTGGTGTGTGGCCACCAGGATGGTGGCTCCCTCTGCTGAGGAAATGGCGGGGCTTTGTACCTATGAAGAATGCCTCTTTTGTCTTCACAAATGAGCCACCACAGCAATGTACTGCTAGAAATGGCTCCTGCAACATGGGGCACAACATCATACCAGCAAATCCAACATGGAGACAGGAAAAAGAAAAAGAAACTCCAAACCTTGCCGAGTCTGTTTTGTTTTGTTTTCTGCAAACCTGCCCAGATAGTAGTTAGATGAGGTGGTTCTGACAAGACACATCTGCTCTGGTGATGAGAACTCTGCCCTCTAAGGGAACCCTTCCTGCAGACAAGGTTACTAGTTGCTTTTTCCTGCAAATCAGACTCTATCTCCAAATCTGGAAAGTGTTTCCTCAGGGTCAGACACAGAAGCTGTCTTCCTGAACTGGCCAAGGTTGTATCCCATGCTGGTAGCTGAACTTGGTACTTTAAGAGTCACCCAGTTGGTGTTGGTTTTGAAGGCATGAAGGGGTGTTTGGAGAGCAATTGAGGATTGGCACTGTAGAGAGGCCAGGTAAAAAAGTGCAGCCTCAGTAGCAGTTGAAGGCCCAGATTGAAGGAGTTATGCAGAGAAGTTGAGGCTTGGCAGCATGAAGAGAGCCCAGTAGAGGCCACTGGTGAAAGTGCAGCCCAGGTGCAGCAGAAGTCTCCAGCGTTCTGAAGATGCCAGTACCGTGGGACAACTTCCAAGAGCAGCAGCAGCAGTGAAGTGGAGCCAGCCAGAGCCTGGAGGACAAGCTGTGCTGCAGAGAGCAGAGCAGAGCAGTGGCCCAAGCCCTTTGGAGGAGCCCAGGAGATCGTGAGTGAATTCCTCCAGATAATTGGACATTGATAAAGCTTTTCTGCTGTCCAAAGACATTGTGAAAAGTTTGATAGATGTTTGGTTTCATTTGATCCTGTCTTTATGGTTGTTCCTCTTGTAAATACTTTTGCTGGTGTAGTGTTAAATTGTGTTGCAGAGATAAAGCAGTATTTTTTGATTGGCTTATACAGAAAAGGGGAATTGTATTAGTTTATTCTTAGTTATGTATAAAATGATGTTTTGTACACTGTTGGGTGAGGGGCTCTCTAGGTCCTGGCATTTTGTACTGTCTGCAAGTGTTAGATTTATGTGGGGGATGTTTGATTGCTAATAATCTGCATGTGCTATCCGTAGAACACCTGACGAGTTCTGGATCAATAAAAACACCTGAGCTCAGACGCTTAGGGTTCCACTGACCAGTGTGGTTCTGGCCAGGGCTCTGCTGAGGTCTGGCAGGGCTTGCACCTATAAACATGCCTCCGTCTCTTCCTTGCTGGACCACCACAGGAGGTGTACTGCTACACGTGTAGCCCACACTGGTCTCAAATTTGCTATGTAGAAGATGACCTCAAACTCCAGCCCTCCTGCCTGCCCCTGCTCTCAACTGAAAAAAGGTCCTCTCACCTTTTTTCAAATAGGGCCAAGTAGGGCCTCAGCCCCAAATTCCTTCACCTCAGATGAGTTCTACCCCTCGGGCTACAGAGGGTAATAACCACAACAGAGCAGTTGTATGCAGGTAGAAACACTTGGGTTAGAAAGTGTCCAAAGAAGGGACCCCTGATCTATACCCACAGAAGGCCCTGGCACTCTTGCCCACTGTAGACACAACTTCTGCCCTCTTCAAGGACCCAATTTCTTTAATAAGTAGAAAGAAAACCTGACCCCAGACAAGGCAGAGGACCAGTGGGAGCTGGACAGAAGCAGGGATTGGAAGCCCCATCTCCTGTGGGTAGCTTTCGCAAGCACAAAGGTGAGAAACCACACCATCTATGGTATGCATCACGCTTAACACTGGGTGGCCCTTCTCATGACCATATACTCAGTGGCCAGCAGTCATGCCTTCTATGCTCTGAAAGGTCTGGTCAGTTTCTAGAGTAATGTACCTATCTTTTTAGATGTTAAGCCTATTGCTTATAAATGGACATAAAATTAAATGGAGAAATATTTAAAATTTTTTGTATATTAGGAAGTATTGGGGTTGGGCAGTGGTGGCTCACACCTTTAATCCCAGCACTCAGGAGGCAGAGGCAGGTGGGTCTCTTGAGAGTTTGAGGCAGCCTGGTCTACAGAGTGAATTCCAGGACAGCCAGGGCTACAAAGAGAAACCCTGTCTCGAAAAAACAATGAAGGGAGGGAGTGAGGGAGGGAGAGAAAGAAAAAAGAAAAGAGTAGAACTGGAGAGATGGTTTTGTGATTAAGAGTGGTTATTGAACTTCCAAAGGATCCAGGTTCAATTCCCAGCACCCACATCAAGTAGCTTACAACTACCTATAGCTCCAGACCTTGGACACCTTCATGCAGGTGGTACACATAAACTCATAAGCGTATAAATAAGTACATACAGATAGACAAACACATTAAAATAATAAAATCTTTTGTAAGGAAGCGGCGAGATGTCTCAATGAATTTGGTGGTTTTGATGATAGATGCCCCCAAAGTCTCAGATGTTTGAATACTTGGTCCCAGTTGGCAGCAATGTTTGGGGAACTTTAAGAGCTGTGACCTTGTTGGAGGAAGGGTGTCACTAAAGGTGGGCTTTGAGAGTTTAGGGCTTGCGCCATTTCAGGTTGGCTCTCTCTGTTCAAGAGATGAAGGCTCCGCTGTTCGTGCCGTCATGCCGGCTTGCTGCCGTATTTCCCTGCACTGATGGTGATGGACTCTTATGCCTCTGGGACCGTAAGCCCAAATAAATCCTACTATACGTTGTCTTGTCATGCTTCATCAAGCGATGGAAGAGTAACTAACAGAGTGAGCAAGGAGCTTGCTTCACAGGCCTAACAACCTGAGTTTGGTTCCTGGAACCCATATACAGGTGGATGGAAAGAATGTTACAGAATTGTCCTCTGACCTCCACGGGTACCCACACACACACACTCACACACACTCACACACACTCACACACACTCACACACACACTCACACACACACACCACACACACACACTCACACACACTCACACACACTCACACACACTCACACACACACTCACACACACTCACACACACACACACACTCACACACACACCACACACATACACTCACACACACTCACACACTCACACACACATACACTCACACACTCACACACACACCCACACACACTCACACACTCACACTCACACACACACCACACACACACTCACACACACACAGACACACACACTCACACACACACGGACTCACATACACTCACACACACACCACACACACACACACCCACACACACACTCACACACACACACTCACACACACTCACACACTCACACACACTCACACACACACACACTCACACACACACACGCACTCACACACACTCACAGACACACACACTCACACACACACAGACACACCCACACACACATACACACACTCACACACACACACATGCACTCACACACACTCACAGACACACACACACTCACACCCACACACACACACACAAACACACTCACACACACACCACACACACACTCACACACACTCACACACACACCCCCACACACATACACACACAGACACACACACATGCACTCACACACACTCACACCCACACCCACACACACATACACACACACACACACTCACAGACATACACACACACTCACACACACACCACACACACATACACACCCACACACACTCACACACTCACACACACACATACACTCACACACTCACACACTCACACACACACACCCACACACCCACCCACACACACACTCACACACACGCACTCACACACGCACTCACACACACACACTCACACACACACCACACACACACACTCACACCCACACACACATACACACACACTCACACACACAGACACACACACAGACACACACACTCACACACACACATGCACTCACACACACTCACACCCACACCCACATACACACACATACACACACACACTCACAAACACACTCACAGACATACACACACACTCACACACACAAACGCACTCACACACACTCACAGACACACACACACACACCCCACACACGCAGACACTCACACACACTCACACACACACACTCACAAACACACTCACACACACACGCACACTATAGTAAAATAATAACAACAATAAAAATCACATAAAAAAGTGCTGGGGCTGAGAAGGCTCCACCGGTCAAATGTTCGTCGTTGGCGGGTGAGGACCTAAGCTGTAATCCCGAGCACCCACACAAAAGCCTGATGCGGCAGTTTCCACCTGTGACCCTGGTGCTGACCCTGGGGAGGTGGAGACCAGGGGATCAGTGGGGTTTGCTAGACAGCCAGTGTAGCCTGATTGGCAGGCTCCATGAGAGACCTTGCCTCAAAGAACAAGATGGTGGCTCGGCATGACGGCACGCGCCTTCAACCCCCAAACTCAGGAGGCAGAAGCAGGTGGATCTCTGAGTTCAGAGCCAGACCAACGTTACATAGCGAGATCGCGTCTCAAAAGAGGGGGTAGAAGGAAAGAACAGAAAAACAGCAACAACAAGGTGGTTCAGCAGGTTCAGCAAAGCGCTCCTTACGATACTCACCGGGCACCACGCGGAAGCTGCTCCTCTTCCGTCGTTTCTTCCTTTTTTCATGCTTGTCCCTCCTCTTTTTACTAATCAGCTTTAACAAGCTCTAAAGCCTGTGGATCCCAACAGGAACCAACTTTCCCCTTGTAGCTACTTTACCCATCTTTTTTTTCTCCAAAGTCAATGTAATTTTGTTTGTTTGTTTTTGAGACAGGGTTTCTCTGCTGTAACTCTGGCTTCCCTGGAACTCGCTCTGTAGACCAGGCTGGCCTTGAACTCACAGAGATCTGCCTGCCTCTGCCTCCTGAGTGCTGGGATTAAAGGTGTGCACCACCACTGCCCACCTGTCAATCTACTTCTTAATCCTTATTCTTACTACTGTTTTGGTTTGTTTCTTGTCCACTTACACAAGTCAGGGTGATCTGGGAAGAGGGTCCTTCAATTGGAAAAATGCCCCCATTACATTGGCCTGTAGACAGGCCTGTAGGGGCATTTTTTGATTGGTGTGGAAGGGCCCAGCCCACTATGGGTGGTGCCACCTCTGTGCAAGTGGTCTTGAGGTGTATAAGAGAGAAAACTGAACAAGCTATGAGGAGCAAGCCAGTAAGCAGCACTCCTCCATGACTTTTGCTCCAGTTTGTACCTCCAGGTTCCTGCCCTGGGAGTTCCTTCAGTGACGAACCGTGTTATGGCACTGCAAACCCTTTCCTCCTCAAGTTGCTTTTGGTCATGGTGTTTTATCACAGGGAAACTTTAACTAAGGCAGTCACCCTATTTCCTCCCACTCCTAATCTTAGCTAAAATCTGAGTCTACTCTGAGCTATGCTTGGCTATTAATCTTCCAACTGTTACTGAAGTCAAAGCAACCACTGCTATGACTAGCTGCTACAAGCCATACATAGCGATAATATGAACAGCTGTATAGCTAACAGCTGCAGTGGCTCTCACAGCTAATCCTACTCACAGAATAATGGAGAGTTCATACCCTGAGCTCCCAGACTGAGAAACTCTCTGAACTACACACTCAGTTCTACCACATCCATCCAAAAACCAATTCCAAATAGACTGAGGATCTCAGCATAAGACCTGAAACTCGGAAGCACCCAGAGGAAATAGTAGGGAATGCACTTCAAGACATAAGCATAGGTAAGGACTTTCTGAACACAACTCTCGGGACTGCTCAGGAATAAGGCCGATAAACAACAAATGGGTTCTTGTGAAATTAAAAAGCTTTTGTACAACAAAGGAAACTGTCAGTCAGAAGAAGAAACAGCCTACTGAATGGGAGAAAATCTAAAAAAAACTAAAAAAAATCTCACAGAAGAGTTGTGATCCTAGAATTCTACAATTCCTAGAGAAGACTATAGAATCTAGATTCTAGAATATACAAAGAATTCAAGAATTCAGACTAAACATTAAGAACACTAACAACCCAATAAAAAACGAGCCATGGAACTAAACAAAGGGTTCTCAAGAGAAGAAATGGAAATGGCTAATAAGTATCTTACAGAGCATTGAATACTACGCTTGGTGGTACATACATTTAATCCCAGCATTCAGGAGGCAGAGGCAGGCACATCTCTGTGAGCTCCAGGTCAGCCAGAGTTACACAATGAGACCCTGGTCTCAAAACAAATAAACAAAAAAATATGGAACGTCAATGGCTATCGTGGGAATGCAAATTGAAACAAAGCCGCTTAGAGAGTGCATTTACACCGGTCAGAAAGGGTACCATCAAGAAAACAAGCGACTGGCTGGAGAGACGGCTCTGTGGTGAAGAGAACTGGCTGCTCTCACTCCAGCTCCAAGGGATCTAACTCTCTCTTCTGGTGCACGTATACCCATGGAGACAAATCATGCTTATAAATAAGAATAAATACAATCTTCAAATGAAAGAAGTCTTTTAAAAAGATGACAGAAATCCGGCAAGGGTGTGGGGAAGGAGATGCTATTCATGTTGGTGGGAGGTCAGTGCGGTCACTGTGGAAGCCAGTGCAGAGCTCTCTCAAAGTTAAAAGCGGACCTACCGTCAATCAGTTACACCGTCCTAGGAATACACCCAGAGGACCCCACATCTACAGAGAAACCTGCACATCTGTGTTCCTTGCTGTTCTGGTCACAATAGCTAGGAAATAGAACAGGCCTAGAAGGCCATCAGCTGATGAAGAGATGATGAAAATGGGGGACATGCACACAACAGAACCTTGTTCAGCTGTAAGGAAAAATGGAATTTGCAAGAAAATGGATGCGACTGGAAAATATTATACTAACTGAGTTAACACAAGGGTGCTGGTGGTTTCGTCAGCTTAACACAAGCCTAGACACATCTGGGAAGAGAGAATCTTAATTGAGAAAATGGCTCCACATCTGGGAAGGGGGAATCTGCAGAAAACGCCTCTGTAAGATTGACTTGTAGACAAATCTGTAAGGCATTTCATTGCTTAATAGTCAAGTCAATGTGGGAGGGCCTACCCCTACCACTACTGGGGTGCTGTCGCCCCTGGACAGGTGGTCCTGGGTGGTATAAGGAAACAGGCTCAGAGTCAGGTGTTGTGTCACAGCGGCAGACATAGCTCTGTGAGTCTGAGGGCAGTCTGATCTACAAGTGAGTTCCAGGATAACCAGGAGCACACAGAAAAATCTTGTCTAAAAAAATAAAAAGAGCTGGGCAGTGGTGGTGCATGTATTTAATCCTAGCACTCAAAACAGGCAGGCGGGTCTCTCTGAGTTTGAGACTAGCCTAGTCTGCAGAGTGAGTCCCGGGGGGGAAAAAAAAACCTGCCTCACAGAGAGAAGAAGAGGGTGGAGGGAAGGAAAAGGAAAGGAAAAAGAAAAAAAAGAAAGCAGGCTGAGTAAGTCATGAGGAGCAAGCCAATAAGCAGCATTTCTCCATGGATTCTGCTTCAGTTCCTGCCTCCAGGTTCCTGCCTTGAGTTCCTGCCCTGACTTCCTGATGGACTGTTACCTAGTAGTGTAAGCTGAATAAACCTTTTCCTCCCAAGTTGCTTTTGCTCATGGTCTTTTTCACAGCAATAAAAATCTAAACTAAAACACTAGGTCTAGAAAGACAAATGCCAAGTGTGTTCTCCTTCACATATGGATCTAGCTTCGAATTTTTAGATCCATGTGTCTAATAGGAAGTGTCTGTAGAGACCAGGAAGCTAGGAAGGGCCCATGAAGGGGAGAGGGTTCTTAAGGGGATAGAACACACATGGTATGAAGGTATGGAGGAGAATATTGGCAGTTCAAGGTTTACACTGAGATGGGGACAGAAAGTAGGGAGCTGAGGGGTGTGTAAAATAAAACTAAAGGAGTTTTAAGAAGCCCTGTGAAAACCCACTACCTTCTAAGATAATTAAAAAACAGAATTTTAAAAACAGAAGGAATACCAGGCAGTGGTGACAAATGCCTTTAATCCTAGCACTCAAGGAGGCAGAGGCAGGTGGATCTGTGTGAGTTCGAGGCCAGCCTGGTCTACAGAGTGAGCTCCAGGACAGCCAGAGTTACAACAGAGAAACCCTGTCTCAAAAAAAAAAAAAAAAAAAACAGAAAAACCAGAAGGAATTTGAACAGATGCCCTGAGTGAGTGGACGGTGGCTTCCCCTGAAGACCCGGGTTATTAAGAATCTCAGGCATGGGTTACCTCCCAGTGAGTTACTGGTCAGGGAAGCCCAGGGACTCCTAACAACACAGGCTTTTGGCATTGTTCTTGGCTGCCCCCCAGAACTAGATGGTGAGACTGATGCTGCACACTGCTCACAGGACAAAGGAATCAAGCTGGAACTGACCTAAAAACTCCCTCCTGCTGAGTCGCTTTCATAGTGCCAGGTGCTTTGCAGGCAGGAAAAGAGCCAATTGTGGCACCCTGCAGCCAGCCCGGCGTGCTGCAAGCCAACCTGCCAAGATGTGCCCACTGGTGTGATAGCTATGAAGTTCATAGTGTAACCTATTGCTTTGGGTTGGATTTCAGGCCTGCTCCACGGGAGGGAATTCAGGCACGGTGCTGTAAACCTGGTCAAAAGCCCTCTGCTCAGGAGGTCCCAGGAGGAACCTAGTACTGTTGTTTAGCTTAAATGAATGTTTCAAGCCACGTTCCACATATTTGTGTATACCCGTAGATCACTGCTTCCCTCAACCTTCCAGAGAAGCTGCAGTGGTCAGCAGTTAATGCAAAAACTCAGCCTGCTCAGAGTGCTGACAGTAGGTGACTGCTGAGTGCCCTCAGCCTTTGTTGCCTCTTTTTATTTATTTGGTTCTTTTGTTTGTTTCTTTTTTTGAGACAGGATTTCACTATGTAGCCCTGGCTGTCCTAGAACTCTCTACATAGACAAGGCTGGTCTATAATTCTCAGAGGTCCACCTCCCTCTGCCTCCAAGTGCTGGGATCAAAGATGTGTGCCACTCCACACGGCTGAGTGTTCCGGGCAAGTGAGGAAGGCACTGCAGCCCCCCAGCGGGGGGCAATTCTTCCTACACCCTGGAGGCAGAGGCAAAAGGATCTCTGTGAGTTCGAGGCCAGCCTGGTCTACAGAGTGAGTTCCAGGACAGCCAGGGTTACAACAGAGACACTGTCTCTCAAAAAGCCAAAAAAAACAAAAATAAAAGATTCCCAGCAGGTACAGGAAGCTGCTGTGAAGACGTCAACCTGCCACGGACTGCACACTGGGGCTGGCTGGCTCGGTGTGTGAGGTCACAGCGGTTACAGCAGGGATGGCTTTTTCCTTCTTCGCAAGTTTGTGGATCAAAGATTTGATCTTCAAGCATTTGATATCTTTTCCCTTTTCAAATATGTCAAGAACATTCACTTTTCACTAAGGGAGTCACTTCGAAGTCCCTCCTTCGCATTCGGAATGCCACGCGATTCCCCTTGCCCTCGGGGGTCATCATTAAGAGAAATAATGGCACCTGGCCCTGAGTACTGACCACTGGTCTGGTCAGCAGCACCCAGACTGCCGAGCCGGGGCAGGAAGCCAGCACGGGAGGGTGCATGGGTGCACGGCTCACACGGGGCAGAACTATCTACTGAGAATGTGTGAGTGCAATGAACTTCAGAGTTTATTTCTAAGAGGAGACACAAGGACAACCAAACTATCCCTATTTCTGGAGCACGTTATCCTATCCTTAAAGACCCTAAGGGACTAGAGAGATGGCTCAGCAGTTCAGAGCACTGGCTACTTCCAGAGGACCCAGGGTCCACTCCCAGCACCTACAGGCAGCTCACAACCATCTGTAACTCTAGTTCCTGGGGATCTGACACCCTCTTCTGGCCTCTGTGTGCAACCAGACACACGTGTGGTATACAGACATACGTGCCGGCAAAACTCTTATACAACAATAAATAAATAAGTAATAATAAAACCCCTAAAGAGTCCACCAAACATCCTTAGCTTATAAACACTTTCATCAAAGCAGCCAGTACAAAAGCAGCTTTTTATTGTACCAACAATAAACATGCCAAGAAAGCAATCAGACTCCATTCACCAAAACTTTTACAAAGTAAAATACCAGGGCTGGAGAGCTGGCTCAGCAATTAAGAAGACTGGATGCTCTTCTAGAGGTTCAAATTCCCAGCATCCATATGGTGACTCAGCCATGTGCGACCCAGCTCCAGGAGATCCAGCGCCCTGTGCCGACCTCTGTGGGCACGGGGCATGCGTGTGGTGCACAGACATGCGTGCAGGCACGGCACTCATATACATAAGAGAGTAACATTCTTTAATTAATTTTAAAAACAAAACAGGAATAAATGTAACAAAGGAATGAAAGACCTCTACAGTGAAAACTTTAAGACACTGAAGAAAGAAATAGCAAAAAAAAAAAAAAAAAAGAACACTGGAAGATGGAAAGATCTCCACGGCTCATGAGCAGACAGAATTAATACTGTGAAAATGTCTGTATTACTGAACGGGATCTATGGATTCAACTCAGTTCCCATCAAAATTCCAACAATATGTTTCACAAATCATTCAAAAAATCACTTCAAAAATGATAAAATTTATATGGAAGCACAAACCACCCCAAATAGCTGACACAATCCTAAGCAGAAAAACCACGCTGGAGATACCAGGGTACCTGGCCTCAAATTACATTACAGAGCTACAGTGACAAAAACAGCATGATATTGACACAAAAATAGACAGACCATGGAGTACAGCAGAGAACCCAAACATAAACCTATACAGTGACAGCCACCTCATTTATTGCCTAGGGGTCAGAACACATTGAACTCCTCAGCAAATGGAGCTGAGAGAACTGGCTGTCCTCATGCAGAAGGTGAGAACTAGGTCCACGTCTCTCACTCCGTACAGAAATGTGTTCAAGACCAGAGTCTCTGAAACTGCTAGAAGCACTTCAAGATGATCCAGACATAGACAAGGACTTTCTGTAAGGACTCAAATAGGCCAGGGAATAACCTCCAGAATTCACAAGTCAGTTGCATGACATTAAAAACCTTCTGCATAGCAGAGAAGACTGTCAGCTGAGTGAGGACATGGCAGAACTATATATCTGACATGGGATAATATCTAAGATTTGTAAAGAGCTCAAGAAATGACCCCGCCCCCCCCCAAAAAAAACAAGCATACATTCCATGGTAGTAAGCACACTGGGTGCACCTGCTGTGGAATCTGGTACAGAGGCTTCTCAAGTTACAAATACAACTCCTGGGTGGGAGAAATGGCTCAACAGGAGAAGACCCCACTTCCTACAGACCGCAAAATAAAGCACCACTGCCCTGGGTGATGGGCTTCTCCGGTTCCTGTGTGGTGGGGAGGGCCTGTGGGCTGGGCTATGCAGATGGACAGCCTGCTCCTGGCTCTGACTGTTTGGCCTCTTCTGCGGACCCACTGCCAGAGTTTTATCAGCCTTTCCTTTGGGGTAAAAAATGCAGACTGGGAGCCTTCTTCTGGCCAGTGGTCTGGCCCTTGGTAGACTGTGTCTGCCCCGCCCCAAGGGTAGAGCGAGGCTTAAGACTGTAAATGGCAGTTGGGGAGCAAACTGGGAGCCGGGCAGCAGTGGGTGCTCTGATGGCTAGGAAAACATTCTCCAGATAGTAGCTTTAACGGGCTTCATTGACATTTCTATCCACGTCTCTGTGGTTCTTTGCTCTTACCTACCATTTAGTTACTTTCCTGTTGTCTCGAGATACCCTGACAGAGCAAGTTAAGGAAATGCTTGATCCATGGCTCCGTGGTCCACTGTGACAGGGAGGCCACAGCTGCGAGGGAGTGAGGCAGCTGGTCACAGTACTCCAACACTCGGGGAACAGAGAAGGGAGTGTGCCCAGCTCACTCTCTCCTTTTAGTGCAGATCCTGACCCAGGAGGCAGAACCACACACAGTGAGGGGAGAGGGTCTTTCTTCTACAATTAGCAGAATCCTGATAATCCCCCATAGGCATGCCCAGAGGCCCATGCCTGGTAATTTTAGATCTCATCAGGATGACAATTGTGATTAGCAGTCACATCCACCACTACAACTCTCTCTTGCTCCTACACTTTTCTTTTTTTAATTAAGTCTCATCATGTAGCCCAGGCTGGCCCAGAACTCAGAGACCTGCCTGCCTCTGCCTCCTGGCTGCTGGGATTAAAGGTGTGTGCCACCACACCTGATCTCTCCCACACTTCACTAATATTTTCTCTCCTGTTTTGAAGATGCTCTGTTTTCCTTCCTCGTTTTCACTTACGAAAGAAAACACGTAATACTTGTTATGGTTGAATGAGCAATCTCAGGTATTTGAGCATTTACCTGGCTCCTGGTTAGTAGCTCGGTTTGGGAAGTTTAGGATACAAGGCTTTGCAGGAGGAAATATGTCCCTGGAGCATGATTTGAGAGCTCATGCCTCAAGTACTTTTAGTTTGGCCTCTCTGCTTCATGCTTGGGGTTGAGGATGAGCGCTCAGCTTCCAGCTCCTGCCACAAGCCCTCAACTTGCTGTCATGCTGGCTATGATGGACTCTTACCCCTCTGCAACCATAAGCTTAATAAATTCTCTCTTCGTCTTCTTTTTGGTTTTTTGAGCCAGAGTTTCTCTGTTGTAACTCTGGCTGTCCTGGAACTCACTCTGTAGACCAGGTTGGCCTCGAACTCACAGAGATCTGCCTGCCTCTGCCTCCCAAGTACTGGGACTAAAGGCGGGAGCCACCACTGCATAGCTAAATTCTCTCTCCTATAAGTTGCCTTTGTCATATTTTCTCATAGCAACAGAAAAGCGACTGATGCTCTTGTCTTTCTGTCTCTGATTTTTTTTTTTTAGCTTAACCTGATGACGTCAACTTCTATCCGTTTGCCTGTAAGGACTCTCATTCATCTTTATAGCTGAGGAAAAACCCCATTGTGTGCACTTACCACATTTTCTTATCCATTCATCTGTCAGGGGTTTCTACGCTGGTTCCATATCTTGGCTTTGTGAATGAGGCAGCAGTCAGCATGGATGTGCAGGTGTCTGTGATGACCCACACTCCTTCAGGCTCCTATGCAGTGGCACGGCTGGATCACAAGGTAGTTAGTTCTGGTTTTAGTTGTTTGTTGAGCACACACGCACACTCACACACACATACAATTACCACACACACACACGCACACACACACATACAATTACCACACACACGCACTCTCACACCCCAAGTCTGATTTCCATAGTGGCTGCATTAGTTCACACTCCTCCCACTGATGTGTGAAGATTCTTGTCCCCACATCCTTTCCTGGATTCCTTACTCTAAATATTTTGGTGGAAGACATTTAAACTGGATTAACAATGCATTCCTTAATGGCAAAGGCTATTGAGGGTATCGGGCATTTTCCCTCTATTCACTGGCCATTTGTTTTGCTCTTTTGAGAAGGATCTGTTTGAAACATTGGCCCACTTATAAATGGTATTTTTGTTCTTCTGTTTCTTTTTCTCTATGAGTTCTACATATTAATTCTGTGTTGCATGAAGCCCTAGAAACACTTCCTCCCACTCTGAGGCATCCCTTTGCTCTGTGGTGCAGAACTGCACCTTGACACCATCCACTTGTCAGTTTCGGATCGTTTCCTGAGCTATTGGAGGATATCCGGCCCCATGAATTGTGGCTTCTTCACGAATCCGTATGCATCATTGATTATCACACATTGAGACCCAGCCTACAGAAGGTCAGTGCCGGCTGCTGCTCCGGGCTAATCGAGAATGGCGTTCACTCCCTGCTATAAAACAAGGAGTGGAGGTTGGTAGATGCTAAACTAACACACTGTAGCCAACCCTGCTTGGAGTCTGAGCTCATGGGTCTCAAGGCCCCTTCCTGGAGCAAAGTACTAATACTCTTATCCCAGTTGGGCGAGATAACAAGTTAAATCCCACTTTAGATCTGTTACTTGTCCTCTGCTTTAGCTTCACTCGGGCTTATGGGTAATAACACGTTCCAAGAAACTTCGCCCCGTAATAACATGTTCCAAGAAACTTCACCCCGTGGCAGCCTAAAACTGAGGATAGTATTAGAGCATACTATATTTACCCGTGCATACACACTCATGATAATTAGACCCAGTGAGAGATGAACACAATGACTAAGAATCCAGTTGAGTGTTAACCGCACCATTCTGTACAGCACTGCCAACATCACCGGGCTTGAGCTTCGTGACTGTTATTAAATGAAATCAGGCTCCGACGCAGCTCTTCCGTGCTGTGATAGTTGGTGTAATGGGGAAGGCACTGCTAAGTGACTAGTGGGCACCTAGCAGATGCAGTTTGATGCAGTGGACTAAGGAATGGCTTATGAAATGGGTGCTGGATTTCCTCCCGTTAGAATCTAAAGTTTAGCCAGAGCTGTGGGCTCCTGGCTCAAAGTCTCTGGGTCATTGCGGTTCAGTTTGCTCTTTGAAGTTCAGAGTGATAACTGCCCTGTGCTTACAACAGATTAGCTGAGTCACTGGGACTGTGCTAGCGTACAAAAGGAGAGAGGGTAGGACTCACACCAGTCTGCCTGCCTCTCCCAAGGGCTCTGGATGCTACCGTATGCAGATTTCTGTGGATCTGCTACTTGAAGAGCGTTCAAGGAGCCAGCACTGAACCCTGGTGGACAGCAAAGCACACTGGGATAATTGTTCCCAGAGAAGGAAAAGCAGGCACTTCTGTCCTCAAGGAAAACAACAGCGGGGCTCTTGGCCTCTCCCTGCTGCTGTCAGGTAAGGAGCTGATTGTCAAGTTCCCTGGGCAGGTCAGCCATCTTTCCTGCCGCCCATGCTTGCAGCTCTCCCGATGGTGTCCTGCAGAATTGTCCTCATTTGCTTCCAGGACCTGTTCAGCTAGGTCCGAAATGACGATGTCTGTGCCGGCTGTGGCGCAGGGTGCTGGGGCTGAGGCAGGAGCCAAGACAGACACAGAGTCATCTGTTTTGGAATTTGATCTGTTAGGATTTAGCCTCAGGCTAGGTGAACTGCACGCATCTGCCCTGCTGCCAGGGCACTTACTCCCCAAGTTCCCTGCAGTCCCTGCATCTAGCCTGCCTTCAAAGCCAGGAGGCACCAGAGGACATTGTGCATCTTCTCAGAGAGGAGGATTTGTGTCAGCGAGAAGGTATGCATCTCTGGATAAAAAGAGAGCCAGGCGGTGGTGGTGCATGCCTTTAATCTTAGCACTCAGGAGGCAGAGGCAGGCAGATCTCTGTGAGTTCGAGGCTGGCCTGGTGTACAGAGTTCCAGGATAGCCAGAGTTACAACAGAGAAATGGACAGGAGCTGGGGGGGGGGCAGAAAGAGAGAGAAAAAGAGAGAGAAAGAGTCTTTTCTTAATCTCCTAAAGTCAGAGGGGCTTGTCTGCAGCCATCTCTGGCCTGATTTAATTCAAGGAATGCTGGTCACCCACTGACTTAATAGTTATCAGGGTCAAGGGACAGACACTGAGGGGGTCCTTGGATTAGGAGAGGAAACCTCCGCCTAACAGACTGGGTATGAGCTACTTCTCAGCATCCCTAAGCTGCCCTCTGGTGGGAATGGACAACCCTGCTCCTGGTGCTCTGAGTCACAGAGACTCAGCCATGCAAACTTAAAGCTGGATGAGGGAAACATGTTGAAAGTTGAAGTCTGTGTTCTCAGGGTGTGACTTCTAAAGATGGCTGGAGCGAGGTTTCTGTGTGCCTGTGACTCTAGCTAACGGGGACTGGGTTGACTCCCTTGAAAGCTGCAGCAGTAGCTGAAGTAGGATGGTTTTTCTGATCAAAGAGGAGCTGGCCACGGAGGGGCTAAGTCTGTGTGGCTACAATGCCTAGTGATGGAAGAAACAGGTGATTCTGGAGCTGATGATGGATCGGGGGAGGTTAGTGGGGTCACTGCCAAACACAATCAGTTTCCACACGAGAGTTCTCAGACACCTCCGGAAACAGGTATCCAGCACTAAGGCTGCAGAAGCCCCAGTGCTGGCCCTCTGCATCCCAGTACCTTTAGGAAGGGCACCCATTGGGCCAGCCGTCAGCTCTAAGGGACACTTTGTAGGAGCATCCTGGGGCATCTACAAACACCCAGCAAGATCTTGATACAGAGGCAGGATCATTTCCTGCCTTGGGCCTCCACTGCCTAGAGTGGCCCTGACCCCCTCTTGTCGCCCCCCACACACACTCTGTCCCCCACTGGTCCTGATGGCACTGTGTCTGGCGAAATCTCCTCTGCCGCTGGTTTCATGCTCCAGTCAATTTCTTCCAACACTGCCATGCTGGCCGCTCACTGGGAAGATGGCGGCCGAGGAGCCAGGCCACGAGGCTGGACTGAGTCTTCCTCTTACTGGTTTGCTGAGACCAAGTTCTTTTCTCCTCTCTGAAAAAAAAAAAAAAATCAAAAACAAAAACAAAAAAGCCCACAGGAATCAAACAAATGGTGATTATCACATAAGTGGGATTTTCTAAGCTCTCATAGGCAGTGAGTAGCCAGGGCAATTTGGGAAGTGGCTGCACAGGGCCTAGGGATAATGGAGGGAAAACAGGTACAACGTCCTAAAAGCAGCTGTACGGATGGCTGTATACAGCAGAGTACACTCCAGTCGACTGGATTGTACACTTGAAATCGGCACGTTGAAAGGTGTGTGTGTTCTGTTCCGATAAAGCTGTTGAAAGCACACAGAGATGACCTGTGTGGCCAAAGATGAGCTTCCTGATCCTCATCACCAACTGGACTCCATCTCCCAGGACCTTTGACCTTTTGCTTCCCTTTGCATACCTCAAGGACGGCCCCTCTACGGAGACAGAGCAAGGAGCCCAGTCAGCTCTAATCTCAGACCCAGGCCTGCTGCAGGCCCAGAGATGCAAGGATAGGGAAAGCCCTCTTAGCAGCTGTAGGAACAGAAGACTCCTCTGCTGGGAGTCCCAATACCCTGGCAACGTGGTTGAAGTCTGTCGACAAGGTTCCAGACTCCCTGGCTGGGAATTTCGGCTTACCAGCCCTTTCTCCTGTCTGCTGTAATGGTGACAGAAGCCCTTCATTATGTCTGCATGGCCTAGTAATACCTCAGCGGGCTGGTGTTAGCCGAGAAGGAGAAGCGGCCATTTTTTACTCAAAAGTAATTGTCATTGTAAAATATCTTGTGGGCTTCTAAGTCCTGGCATGCGTAAAGCTACCCATTCATATTGATAGTAACAGATAGAAGCAAAAGGAGCCTAGAGAGAGAAAAAATAATATGCACCAAACAGCTAAAAACTGTAAAATAAAAACCTTCTTTGCCTACGTGGCACTCTGCTCTGGTTGGGGCAGACGGAGTTATTATTCAGCTAACAGTACTAAGTCAAATGTTCTTTCTTAGCAAACAAGATAACCTCAAAGTTTGTAAGTCTGCAGGAGGAAGGACACCCGGCTCCTCCCCCCGGGCGTGACTACATCTACATATGAAACCAGCTCCTCTGAGGGCCTGAGCAACATCTACATACCAAAAAACTGTATTTGGCTTTTTAAACCTCTGGCCAGAGCAATTTCCTCTCTTTCTGGTGTGGCCCTTTCCCTGGTAATGTATATTGTAAGTCTCTCCCTCCTTCTCTTCTTGGTGTGGTTTTTCCACTGACAAGGCGCATGGTCAGTCTCTCTCTTGCCCCTCTCTTTTTTTAATATGTACACTGTTAATTCCCCTATTAAAAACGCTCCTGCGTTTTACTTCTAAAGCGGGTTCCATGTGTCATTTTAAAGCGCGATCCTGCGTGTCATGTCCTCGGGTCCCATAAAGAACGAACTACCCTGTTCGTTCGTCATCCCTCATTTTTCCTGCGCTCGGACTCCCTCCTGCGTAGTTTCCTAGAGTTTCCGTGAACCCATTTGTGGGAACGGCTGGTTCCCTCCACACTCCTCAAAGTCCCAGGCCTCAGAGTGCAGCCCAGAGTTCCATGGGGGCTGTGACAAAGTGGCCACACTCATTTCCCGGGAAGAATGAGCAGTTCTTATGACATCAAGGGAGTGTGCTGAATTTGGTTTCCAACTTTTCTATACGCAATTTCAGGATTGTCGACCTAAATATAAAAGTCATAAGCCAAACATGTGGTCCATGCCTGTTGTCCTGGGTCCCAGGGACTGAGGCAGGAAGACGGCTGGAGCTCCAGGGTTTGTGGCCACCCTGCGGATGGCACCCAGAACCTCCTCAAAATAATTGCAACAAAAAGGAGTATGTCTCTGGAAGTCCCTATTATCCTGTTACTGAATGTTACGACTATTATTACAGCATTGGGAACACACAAATCACTACAAACCATGCACGCAGCCAAAGAGGTTGGAACAAAGGGATGATTTAAACAGCAAAATGAGGAGTGTGGAACTGAGAAGAACAGTGGTAGAGTTCCGGCCTAGTGTGGTCAACATGGTGGACTATGGCCCCGGACACAACAACGAAACAAGAAAAAACCAGACAAGTAGCAAGGGTCATTTTTTTTTTTTTAATTGATTTTTTTTTTAAATGACCCTTGACCGCAGTAATGAGCGAGTGCAGCGGCCTCCAGCACAGTTGCTGTGCCGACACCTCACGCTCTGTGTGAGGCTCTGGTGACTGTGCAAGCCTTAGGTGGGGCCGTCTTTGATGACAGCCTCCGGCAAGCAGGATTGGAAGCGGTTCCTCATATGTTCTGGGCTTCTGTGTTTTCTGGTGTAGCTGACACAGGAAGCCCGGTTCTTGTTCTGTCGTTGTTGACATTTCCTCACAAAACAAGCATGAATAAAGCCAGGGGTGCACAGGGCAGGTGCTCGGGACGTGTCCGTCGGCAGCTGGCGTTTCTGGCCTGCCGGGCACCAAGTCCTGGCCAAGTCGTTCCTCCCTCTGTTCCCTTCATCTTGTCATGGAAATTTACCCAGTGACAAGATCCAAGTAGAAACTGATCACAGGGTATATAGGATGTTGGAATGCTGGGATCTCACACACGCTTTCATCTGCAGGTGGCCTTTGAGTCACGTGTTTTTTGAGCAATTATGCAAGTGTTGCAGAAGCAGAAGCTGAAGGCTTGTGTTTATCTCTACGCTAGAGCTGATTCACAGAGGCCTTGACATGAGCAAGCTCTCAACCAAGGTCATTCCTTCAAGGCGATTTGGCAAATGTTTGCTCATTTCTCCTGATGAGCAAATTTAAAAAGCACAACTTCAGCATAACTAAGTCCTCAGTCAGAGCAATTTCATGCAGCTCTGTGTACTGCCCGGGAATCACAGGTAGTGGGTTACCTATCTTACAGTTATGTTCCAGGAACATTGAGGCAGAGTCTTCAGTTTAATCTATTTCTGTGTAACTTCATACTTCCTGAGCGAGCCTATTAATGAATCCCTTTTATCATATTTAATTAATGTTAAGGCTTGTTGTTTCTCTTTTCCCACTCAATCTCCCAGGAGTCATGTGGCTGGAACTTCTCCTGGCCGCAGTGCTGGGCCTTGTCACCTACTGGTTTGTCTCCCGGGACAAGGAGGAAACCTTACCACTTGAAGATGGGTGGTGGGGCCCAGGATCGAAGCCCTCAGCCAGGGAAGATGAGACCATCCGACCTTTCAAGGTGGAAACATCAGATGAGGAGATCAAGGTGAGACGCCCTTTCCCAGGAGTGGCCCCGCTGGGGTTTCTCTCTGACTTGGATGATGAAGGCATGGGTGAGGAAGAGCTTGGGGGCGCCCCGTGGTGACTCTTTATCTGTTCAGCCTTCTTCCTCAAGGAAGACACAGATTGCTCCTGAGAAAGGTGTATCTGGTTCATCAGTGCCGTGTCCTGAGCCTCCCCCTCCTTAACATGAGGCCCAGGATGGGTCAGGAAGACTGCCAAGGAGACTTCTGTGTGCACAAGGTCACAGAAGGCTGCTTCATTCAGCTCCCCTCACCCTACCTGAGGGAGGGAACTTAGTTTGAAAGGAAAAGTGAGCAGATGCCCCAGACTCTATGCGGCGGTCACACCTACAGAGGGAGATGATGCCCCTAAGAAATGCGAAGCATGGAGATCCTGGGGCCAACCTTAGGTCAGGCTATTACTGAGGGTTGGCTACTCCTGGGCCCATCGTGATCTGTATCAAGCTGCCCAGTGGAACCTGCTGTCTCAGCTCCCAGAAGATAAAAACAAAGCTGAACTTGGTATGGCCATGGGTCCCAGGAGATTGTGCAAACAAATGGATCATTGAAATCAGCTGCAACTCCAAGGCCACGTCTGAACAACCCAAAGTCAAAATGAGCAGTCTTTTGACAGACAGCAGAGGGAAGAGCATCCCAGTAGAGCTGGGACTGAGCAGGGCCTGGAGGGGAAAGAACTAACATGGTCCCATGTTTTCACCCTTAGTGCTTGAAAACCTACTGTGTGCAGGCCTTATATGGAGTGCATGGAGAACCTACTGTGTGCAGGCCTTATATGGCATGCATGGAGAAGACAGACACCCCTACCTTCCTTTAAACAGCTTCACCACATATTTAGCATCGTCAGATTGTTAAGATGTGGTGACCCACAGATCAGTAAGATCAATGTCATCAGATCCACTGACAAAAGGTCAGGAGAGCTCCAAGGAGAAGGGTCTGCTTCACACGCAGTGCACTTGGACCCTGTCTCCAAAGGAGTCCATTTTTATCTCACTGGGTTAGGGTGAACCATTCAACTGTTAGCAAATGTTGGCACACCATGGCACATGAACCAAACGTAGCCTGTGACTCTTTCTTTCACCAATCACCAGCAAGAACAGCTTTTATCAGTCTGGTAGCTGGTGGCGCACACCTCTAATCCCAGCACTTAGGAGGCAGAGACAGCTGGGTCTCTGTGAATTTGAGACCAGCCTTGTCTACAGAGTGAGTTCCAGGACAGCCAGAGTCACAACACAGAAACCCTGTCTCAAAAAACAAAACAAAATAAGAATGGTTTTTATCTTGAAAGCCAAAGGAAAACTAATAATCGGGTGTATGCAGTGTCTGTGCAGCATTTGAGCTTCAGTCATTTGTGTATGTTTGAAGGAACACAACCCCACTGTTCACGCAGGGGTCATCTGCGGCAGCTCCTTTGCTGCAGGGAGAGAGTGGAGGGCTTACGTCTTGTTAAAGCTAGAACCCAAAAACTTGCTATGTGACCCTTTACAAGGTTTGCCAATTCCAGACCTTGTAGAAGGCTTGGTGAATTAAAGGTGAGTTTTGTTCACACACCTAAGAAATGAAAGGCCAGCACTGGGCTGGAGCTCAAGGGAGATCACATGTGGCCTGTGCAGACCTTCCGTCCTCACTGTGCTCCTCCCACTCCACCCAACACACACAGGTGAAAGGGAGTCTGAAGTCCTCAGGAGAGGATCCACGAGCCTCACGGGGATCCAGTGAGACACACGGGTGCCCTGTGTGGCCACTCCACGGTGTCCATCTGTGGTTGCAGGTTGGCTCTCAGTTGTGGACACCACTGTCTCCTGCCTCTGCCCACCCACCCTGGCTTCTCCTCTGCAGGACTTACACCAGAGACTGGATGGGTTCCGGGAGTCCCCGCCTCTGGAGGGCAGCCGCTTCCACTATGGTTTCAACTCCAACTACCTGAAGAAAGTGGTGTCCTACTGGAGGAAGGAGTTTGACTGGAGGAAGCAGGTGGAGATCCTCAACCAGTACCCTCACTTCAAGACCAAGATTGAAGGTGAGTCTCCAGAACACCAGCCAGGGAGGGGTGGGCGTCACAGGAGCAGCCTTCCTGCATGAGATGAGTACCCCAAGTCAACCATGCTGGAGTACCCGGGACCCAGTGGAAGGTCACTGAGGTGTGGTTGAGAGTTGCAGAATTGGCTATTTTTCTCATTGCTGTAGCAAAAAACAAAACAAAACGACAAAGACACGGAACATTGGTTTATTTTGGCTCATGGTTTGAGGGACAGCCCATCACCACGGGAAGCCACTGCAGCAACGGTGTGGTACCATACTGGGTCAGGAATCAGCAAGAGAGGAATGTGATCTTCTCAGTCTCTCCCGTATTCCTTATTTTAGTCAGCCTTTGACCACCCCATGCTGCCATTTTCATGGTGGGTTTTCTGTGGAAGCACCCTCACAGGTATCTCCTAGGTGATCCCCAAGCCACAGCTGTATTGCCATAAATGTGAGGTCAGGGGTCAGAGATCCTTGTGACTCCCAGCCCAGGCAAAAGCACAGGAGTTCCGATTTCAGCGGCAAACCCTCTCTTAAGGGAGAGAGGCAGAGAGTGTTAGAGGAATCCTGATGTCCTCCTCTGGCCTAAGCACAGATGCACACACACGAACACTCCTCATACATGGATGTGCATACACCACACACATAACACACACACAGAGAAGCATACACACAACTCACACTCCTCATACATACATGTGTACACACCACACACATAACACACACACAGGAGCACACTCACACACCTGCATACATACACATGCACACACCACACACACACACACACAGGAGCATACACACACTCACACTCACACACACAGTACACACATAACACACACACAGGAGCATACAGTCACACTCACACACACTCACATTCCTCATACATACATGTACACACACCACACACATAGCACACACACAGCAGCGCACACACATACCTGCATACATACATGTGCAAACACCACATACAACACACACACACACAGGAGCTCACACTCACACACTAACTCACATACCTACATACATACATGTGCACATAACACATACATGCGAACACACACATACACACACACACCGACTTAAGGAAGGAAGGGTTTATCTCAGCTGACAGTTCAAGGTTCCTGGCCGTCACGATGAGCAGCTGTCAGTGCCCCCGCCGTCAGGAAGCAGAGCCGTGAATGCTGGTGAGCAGCTGGCTTCCTTCCATTCAGTCGGTCGCGCAGCCCATGGAATGACGTGGGTCCTCCCACCTCAGTCAACCTAGCCTGGACGATCCCTCACAGGTCTGCCTAGAGACTTGCCTCATAAGTCTCCACCCTGTCAGTCAATAATTAAGAGTAACTAGCGCAAACCTTAAAGAGAAGCTGACACGGAAATGCTTAAGAAAACCAGAGCCACTGGGAAAACTCTTAAAGATCATATTTTCCCGTGACCAAACATACAGATCCTGAAAGTGGGACAGGGGGCCCATAGAGGAGGAGGCGGGACTGGCATGCCCAGGAGCAGAGAGCACTAAACACTATTTTTCTTCCATGGACATCAAGCTTTGGAGCACAGCCTCGATTAACTATCTACCTCGCGGCCGCACTAGGGTGTCACAGCACAAAGCTTCCTCGGTGTGCCTAGGCTCAGTGAGAACAGTTCCATCCTTGAGTTCATCTTGGACAGCAGCCCACTCAGACAACCCTGTGTGATCTAAGAGGGCTGGCAGCCTGTACTGGGCCTGCTGCTTGCAGGATGGGTTCTCTGCAGGGCCTAGGTTTGTGGTTCTCTGCAGGGCCTAGGTTTGTGGTTCTCTGCGCCATCCACAAGGCCATCTGGCGGCCTCAGTCCCAGGTACCAGCCTCCAGTTACACCCCTTCTCTGTGCTTTCCAGGATAGGCTTGGGCCAAGAAAGCTCCTGCTTCATATTTGCTGCCGAACTCCTGCCCCATGCTGGACCTTTCCAGGTCCCTTTTTCCCTCCCAGGCTCTGACTCATGGTTTGCTGACTGATCCCATAGCCCAAGTTTTGCAAAAACTGGATCACACAGATATGAGATAGGAGACGGTGATTTGCTTTTACCATCTACCAGTGAACTCTTTTGTACGTTAGGTCAGCATGCAGACCATAGGCACGTGGCTGTGCGGCACTGCAATGCTGTGTTAAACGCAATCCGTTTGACTAATCCTCTGTGGCTGGATAGATGTGCTTCTCCCAGCCCTTGGTGTGCTCTTCATGAACAAGTGTCTATGGAGCCTGTAAGTCAGGCTCTGTTCTGGGCCATGAGAACTCGGAAGTGCATACTCAGACCATCTCTGCCCTCCAGTGAGCACTCTCTAACGTGACTGGGAGGAGGGAGGACTCGGAGCACACGTGAGCCACCAACAGTGAGACTTGTTACTACTGTCATCGGTACCTTGGGGACTTCTTCTCTCCCAGGAATGCCACACAGGGAAACAAGATTCCCCAGGACCCCCTTCCCTTATCCTGAGTGCTCTGTCCCCAGGCCTGGACATCCACTTCATCCATGTGAAGCCTCCCCAGCTGCCCTCAGGCCACACCCCAAAGCCCTTGCTGATGGTGCACGGCTGGCCCGGCTCCTTCTATGAGTTCTACAAGATCATCCCGCTGCTGACTGACCCCAAGACCCATGGCCTGAGTGAGGAGCACGTGTTTGAAGTCATCTGTCCCTCCATTCCTGGCTATGGCTTCTCAGAGGCGTCCAGCAAGAAAGGTACAGGCTGCTGGAGGGTGGCACACCCCAGACTCTGCCCCATGTGCCTAAGACACCACCAGGTTCTCCTTCTAAGCTGAAGCAGGGTGTCTAGACAGTTGGGTAGAATCTGAGGGACATTTTAGGCTCTACATGGCCAGTTTCTTGGGGTCTGAGTTGAGGGGACAGGCGTGGCTGCCTGGCACTGCTCGGGCCTCAACTCAGGAGCAGCTCCATACCTGGGTCATGCCCTGCTCTGGTCCAGCACGGCTAACAAATCCCCTGTGCAGGCGATCTGCACCCTGCCGTGGCTAGCCAAGCTCTGCACATACTGCCCTGCCTGACAGAGCAGCAGTGTAGTCCCGGGGGTGGAATCTGCCCGCCACGCATGTGTCCCACCACAGGTCCTCTGTCTGGAGTGCAGCGGCTGCCCACGGCCGGCTCCAGGCCGAGGAGCCACGGCGAGGGCGCAGTGTGTCTGGGCAGGCCGTGGATTTACGGCACCCTGGCTTGCCTTTGGCAGACATCCAGTGAGTCAGACCAGTACAGACACTCAGGACATGCTTCAGGGAGCGTCTCAATTTCAATGCAGGGTGTAGGGTACATATATAGGGCCACAAGCAGGGGAGGGTCTTTGGTACCCAGGGTTGGGATCTATTGGCTCAGACAAGGATACTGGAGTAGCATCATTTGCATGTGGAACTCAAGTCTACACATCAAGGTCTTGCAAGGGCACCTTCTGCATAAGGTGTGGTCCCACAGGGAAAAAGAGGAAGACACTTTAATAGTAAATGGACTCATCCCTATGCTTCCAGCTACAGCGCAGATAAGCACCAACCAAGCCGCATTCATTTGCGTCTGTGAAGCAGGCAATATTTAATATTTAGCTGGGTTCTGGCCAGGGCTAAAGTGGGGAGCAAACACCTGCCGTTCTCATCTCCTGGGATGATGCGGGGTTCCAAGCCAGCTTCAACCCACTCTTAGCTCTAGGGTGGTCCCACACAGCAGCTACTGAACCACTGCCCTAGTCTGAGGAAGACACCTCTCACCACCTTTCCCTGTATGGGCGACACTTCATTGTAGCCCTAAGAGTCCTTCTAGCCTTTTGTGGGCTGCTGTTTTCTCAGCTGGAGGGAGGCAGTTCTGGGCATCCCACGGGCACCTACCTGAGTGCTCAGGAGACTTCCTCGTGACTCCCCTGTGTCGTTCACACTCAGGCTTCAATTCCGTGGCCACTGCCAGGATCTTCTACAAGTTGATGTCACGGCTGGGCTTCCAGAAATTCTACCTTCAAGGCGGGGACTGGGGGTCCCTCATCTGCACCAACATAGCCCAGATGGTTCCCAAGTGAGTCTGTGGAGTCATACAGGCACGGTACAGCCTCTCCAGGATCTGGGTGGGGGCAGCATCTACACAGTTCACCCCAAGCCCCCCACAGGAATGTCTGAGACTTGGGGCTCCCTCTAGGCCAAGTCCTCCAGGCAGAGGACCTGGGACATGGTGCAGAAGAGGGAGTTCCTTTCACACCCATACCTAAGAATGGAACACACTGGCCCCAGCCTCCTCCTGGGATCACACCAGGCACCCAGACAAAGCAGAGTGTGCAGAGATGAAGCCACATGGCCCACGTCCCACCTCTGAGGCTGCAATCCGACACTATCTGCAGTGTACTGAGTGGTGTTCGTACCTCTCCTGGTACACATGAGGTCCTCGGGTTTCTGGCTGGACACACATGATAGGCCTTCATGTTTGGCAGACTCTGAAACAGCTCTGACTAGAACTCTCTAGAAACTGTCCCTCCTAGTCCTTCACACCCAAGACTGTAAATTCCCAATGGTGCGGATTGTGGAAGGAGGCCGGCCTGCGCTCTTCGGTTCTGTGGCCTGTCTCTCCTCCCCATCTCCTCTCACACCTCCCCTTCACAGCAGACAAGCTCACCTGTGCCCATTTCTCTGTCCACAGCCACGTGAAAGGCCTGCATGTAAATTTAGCTTTCATTACAAACAGTATCTACACCCTGACCCCTCTCCTGGGCCAGCGTTTCGGGAGGTTTCTTGGCTACACTGAGAAGGATATTGAGCTGCTGTACCCTTTCAAGGAGAAGGTTTTCTACAGCATCATGAGGGAGAGTGGCTACTTACACATCCAGGCCACCAAGCCAGACACCGTGGGTGAGTATACTACTCATGAGAAGCAAACCCTGCGGGAAAATCATTCCACTTAGGAACACTGCTCATGGAATGGAAGCCCCTAGCGAGGCCCTCAGAACACCTAGACTGCTTTCTCTATGGAGGTGAGTCCAAGGTTCCAATGCTTTCCGAGTCCCCAGGCTAATCCAAACAACTCCATTAACCTCTCCATCGTGTGCTCACGGGACTCAGATTGCTCATCCCACTCTGATCTTCAGTCCTCTACCAGTAGAGAAGGAGTTGGGGCAGAAGTCTGGGCTCAACAGCTCTGGGATCACATACCCCGCACAGGGGTACTCCCAGGGACTAGAAATCTCAGCCAACTCTGAGAGGAGGGCTAGTCACCATTCCTGTCCCTAGGGCCGGTTGACACATAGCTTGTTTTGTTTATTTGTTTTGGTTTTGGTTTTTCAAGACAGGGTTTCTCTGTTGTAACTCTGGCTGTCCTGGAACTCGCTCTGTAGACCAGGCTGGCCTTGAACTCACAGAGATCTGCCTGCCTCTGCCTCCCGAGTGCTGGGATTGAAAGCACCACCACCGCTAGACCATGTGTCGATATTTATATTTGATTTTCCTCTTCTGTACTTTTAGATTGTTCTTTTCTTTTCCTTCTTTCTTTCTTTCCTGTATGTATGTGGGTCCTGGGAACCGAACTCAGGTCTTCTGCAAGAGCAGTAGTAAGTACTCCTAACCACTAAGCCATTTTAAATATCAGGATATATAGCCCCAAATTTCCATCTTTATAGAAACAGCACTGTAGGTTGGATGGATGGCTGAGTTTCAGAGCACTTACATAGCAAATGTGAAGCTCTGAGTTCAAGGCCCAGGGCCACATAAAGTGTGAGTGTGTGTGTGTGTGTGTGTGTGTATGTGTGTGTGTGTGCGCGTGTGTGCGTGTGTGCGCTCACGCACACATTTTCTCACTTGGACTTCAGGAAACCCAGAGTCATCTGTTTGAAAGATATTGTCCTTATAGTGAGTTGAGTCCTATGAAATCATGGGAAGGATTGAACCCGTTTACCAGATGATGCTACAAGGGCTCCAGATGGGGGTGCTTGGCAGGGCTGTGCTCGAGACAGGAGACAGGGCTTCTTCTGCCCCTGGCATACCTGTGATCCAGTGCCACACCTCTGTCCTGGAGTCACATACTCTCTGGGTCAGGCTTGAATCCCTCTCTTGCTCTCTCGCTCCTTCCTGTCCAGGCTGTGCTCTGAATGACTCACCGGTGGGCCTGGCTGCCTACATCTTAGAAAAGTTCTCCACCTGGACCAAGTCAGAATACCGTGAACTGGAGGATGGAGGTCTGGAGAGGTGAGGCCATCCGGCTCTGCTGTCAGGACCCAGTCCCCAGGCTCTGCATCTCCCTGCCCACTGCCCACTATTCATCCCTGATCAAGGCCCTCTAGAGGGGACTATCAAGCTCCCATCTTTGTCCCACACATCCTGCCACTCTACCCTAGAGGAGGATGGAGAGGTGGAGGCACCTACAGAAAAGTGTCTTCTTGCAGCCTCTCAGCAGGTTAGTGACACAGAGGATACAGAACTCAGTAGCTCCCCCTACAGACAAGGAATCTCCAGGACACTGAGCAACTTTTATTGCGGAGTAGCAGACCCTCTACAGACTGCAGGTTAGGTTCTGTCGGGGACAATTGAGAGAGGGCTGTGGGAAACTGGAAGCCATCCTATCGCCAGAGTTCTGGAAGTTGCACCAGGCACAGAACTGGAGTCCTGTCCCTAAGCCTGGTGCCGGCCTTTGCTCTCACCCACAGTCCCCAGGGCCGATGCCTTTCTTTCCCTGTTCAGTGACATACGAAGCACCAATTCTAGATCTGTGGGCAGGAAGAGAGAAATGAAGTGGGACAGGATCTGTCTGGGGACAGAAACGCTCTCTATCCCCACTCTCATGTCAGCATCCACAACAGCCAGACATAGTGAGTCTTCAAGACAGGGGCGGTAGAGGAACACGTCCTGAAGATGTGTACAAAGGACCAGAGAAAGCATCTGCTTTGTCTCGAGGGGAAATTACTAGAATGTATGAGTCTGGACCCTGAAGAATGAGTAAGAGTCTACTGGGTGGAAGAAGGGGACTGAGGCAAAGAGAAAAGTAGTTTTGTGTTTGTTTTTCAAGATGGCGTTTCTCTGTTGTAACTCTGGCTGTCCAGGAACTCGCTCTGTAGACCAGGCTGGCCTAATACTCATAGAGATCCGCCTGCCTCTGCCTCCGGAGTGCTGGGATTAAAGCCATGTACCACCTCCTGAGTGCTGGGATTAAAGCCATGTACCACCACCGCCTAGCGAGAAAAGCAATTCAAATGCAAGTTAAGTTTGGACTTGTCCAGAGGCTTACGCAGATCTGTCAAGTGCAAGCCATAAACCGTTCCTCTGGGCAGGTCACCAAGAGCCTGGGCAAATCCTCACCCTGAGTCTGTCACCCACACCACACTCAGCACGACCCAGAAGTGAGGGAGCTCCGCTGAGTCCTGGCAAGGGCCGTGGTGTGCTCCTTGCAATGATGCCGGCAGCCACCTTGAGGCTCTACCCTGGCATGAGAGGCACAGACCTCTGAGCAATGAAAGCCAGGTAGTTATGGGTCTAGAAAGAAGATCGCATCCCAGGCCAGAAGTGGCGAATGTGGTAGATGGGAAGCTGTGATCAGGCAGAGGGGAAAGGGGGCTCCAGGCAGAAGCCAGTCCACAGGAGCCACATGTTTGATTCAGTCTTGGGGACATTCTTCCTTCAAAGCTTCTCATCACCTAAATTCTTCCTATTTTCCATTTCATAGGAATATTTCTATAATCCCCCTTAGTCTTCAACACCCCAGGATCTCCCTGCCTCTACTCTGTTAGTGACAAGAGGGCAGAGGTAAATCAAATGTTTCTTAAAGTGTGCTTCAGAGAATGGAAAGATCATTGGTCAAAAGAACGGAAGAAGTTGAGGCAAGCAGCAAATCCCTCCAATGGCTGGTCTTGGCCCACGGCTGCTGATACACAGCTCAGTCGTGACCGTAGCTGAGCTGAGAGGCAGGGAGGGTGAGGAGTCAGCGTACTGTGGCCCAGGTACCAGGAGCAGAAGCAGGGGCAGACACCAGTGGGAAGAGAGGAGAGCCAGGGCAGCTGAAGTTGAGGTGACAGACAGGACACAGGACCAGGGTTTCCGGCCCAGATATCTATGCCTGGAAATGGCACACGAATGGAGAACAGGAGAGGGGGAGCCTGTACGTATGAGTATGAGGACTCCTGAACCATGTGTGTGCAAGCATTGCATGCTTGCATACTAGAGTATCAATGGGTATGTGTGTGGCTGTGCGTACGCATGCCTAAGAGCCAATACAGGTGTGAATGTTCAGGTTCTGGATCACTGTGCATATTCATGTTGTACACCGGTGAGTGTGCACAAATATGTGTGCATGTATGTGTATTAGTAAGCACATGTGTGTGAGTATACAAGCTCTTGACCACTATGTACATATGTGTGCATGTGAATGGGTGTGAATGTGCAGGCCCCTGAACACCACGAATAGGTAGATGTGTGTTTGTGCACTGATGTGTGTGTACCGGTGTGAATATCGAATGGTCTGTCTCATTTTGGCACGGCTGTGTTGAGGGGAAGAGCATCCAGGTAAAGATACCCACTCAGAGCTTGAACCCACAGATGTAGAGTTCAGGTGAGGGGTCTTTTAGAGCCAAGTTCAATCTACACAGGGAAAGTTCAAAGTATCGCACCCGGAGAAGCTGGGAAGCTCTGTTGAGTACAAAGAAAGGAGAAAAAAAAGGACAGAGAGATAGACAGGCAAAAGACTGGCGAGACAGAACCCAGCAGGGCCCCTTCTATGGGCCTGGGCAGTAGGGACAGTTTCTGAATACAGAGCTGGGAACGGGTTGCAGAGGAGGTTGGGGGCAAGTGGCAGGAACATGGAGGGTGGTCAGGTAGGTGGACCCTAGAGATATCGTGAGCCCATGGACTGTGTATGAACAGCCCAGGGAGGAGAGGACCAGCAGTGTGGAGCCCAGGAGGCAGATGGGGGCACTCAGGGCCCAAGACAGGCAGATAACACCTCCTCTAGGGCAGAAAAAACCTGGAAATAAACACAGCTGACATTGCTATCCAGTAGGTTAAGATGTCCTCAAAGAGGGCAGCAAGAAATAGGGGTAATGGTGGGTGCCAGCCTGTTAGGAACAACGAGCTTGGGAACTTCAGAGGCAGTAGTAGCTAGGATTGGATGTTCTGGAGGGGCAGGGAGGCCACATGGGGGCTGTGGACCACTGGGGGTCTGGAAAACAGGTTCCTAGGTCAGGGAGCATCACAGGGGCAATGGCAGTACTCTGCAGAGCAGCCTGAGACCAGAGCAGGGACTCTCCTACAGGCTCTCTGCCTGGGGATCCCAGGCTGTAGCCGGCAGAAGGCCACATCCTCCAATGACAACTGGGATTCAGCAGCCCCTGACTGAATTCCCAGCCTCTGGGAATATGGCTACATCTTGTCCTCATCACTCTTGGGACCTGCACAAGGCCTGATCCCCCAGGCAGTAAGGTTGGGGCTCTGAGGCTCCTCCAACTAGCAGCCCCGTGGCCTCTGCCAAGCTAACCTATCTGGATACTTTCCCACCATTTTGCTCTTTCAAGACTGTCCCCAAACCCAGGCAAAACATGTCCCCAAGTCCTTGATTTTCCCCACCTTTACCAAGGAACAGTGAACTTAAAAGGAAGATTTATTCTGGCTCCTGGTTTTAGAGATTTCAGCTATGATACCTGGTTGTCTCTGGGTTTGCAGTAAGGCAGAACAGCATGGCAGACGGGTAGAGTGGAGCCACAGCAGACTGACAGAGAAAAAGGCACAGCCCTACAGGCAGGCCCGCAGCACCCTGCTCCAGCTCGGCCTCCCCTACTAACACCTCCCAAACACTACCAACTTAGAAAGCCATCTATCGATTTGTCTATTCATGAGGTCAGAGCACTCAGGGGCCAATCACTTCCCGAAGCCCCAGCTCAAATACTGTCAGGTCAGTTTCTGAGCCTTTTGTGGGGTACCTCATATCCAAATCATCACACTGATTGACAAGCTGTCAAAGTAAAGGACCTAAGTGCTCTGCTGTGCTTTACTGTGATGCTCCCCCAAGTACCACTCATTCTGTTTTTACCAGAGGACAAACTGGGACACAGGCATGGTAAACAGTCGCCAGAGTCCCAGGGTTCTTCAGCACTATGGCCAAGTCTAGTACCCGGGTCCCTTGACTCTTGGTTCATTGCCAGTTTATGTGCTGGCTCCTGAGGGATGGCCAGGAAACCGGCCTCTTCCTGCCAGGAGTTTCAAGTCCCTTAGAATCCTAAGAGCGGGAAATTCATTGCACCTAGAAACCCTGGAATTTTGAACTGGGAGTGGAAGAATGATCACTGGAAGACAGTGTTTGCAGAGACCTGGAGAGAACAGGAGGGTGGTGGAGCTAGGAGCTGTGGCGTGTGCCTCTGGTCATCTGGTGCATAGGCGCTGCCTGGTGGTGAGACAGAGGTGATGTCACTTCCCATGGAGATAGGCTGCTGAGATGAATTTATGAACAGAAGCTGGTGAGGAGCTTAGAACTCACTGACTGCCATACTCAGCGCTCCACATTAGCTATTCGCCTAGAAACAGAGGACTTCGGCCTAGCTAGCCTCTAGAAGTAGATCACACACACAGGTCATCGGAGGAAAGCCAGCTAGGCCAGGCCTCAGCACTGAGCCTGTACATGCTGTGTGCTTCCCCAGGAAGTTCTCCCTGGACGACCTGCTGACTAACATCATGATCTACTGGACGACGGGAACTATTGTCTCCTCCCAACGCTTCTACAAGGAGAACACGGGCCAGGGCATCAGGGTCCATAAACATGAGAGGTGAGCCGGCTGAGCAGGGAGAGGGGCCTCTGGGGCTGGGAGCTGGTCACCGCTTGGCCTTTAATCCCAAGAAGGCATGATGGCAAGATAAGAAAGGTATCAGACGTCCTCAGGGTTCCCGGCCTGCTGGGACAGAGGCTTTGGGATCTGCAGGGTCTGCAGGGAGACCCTCGGGTGACAGTATGGAAACAGACTAGCAAAGCGGGTATTTAGAGGCTTGCATGACATGGTCCTTCCCAGGCACAGAGGGTCCTTAGTGAGTGGAAACACATTGTCGTAAAATGACCGGCTGATTTCTGAGTCTGCCCTTGTCATTATGGATCCACACGGCCTCCCCTCAGCCCAAGTCCTGCTAGAGGGACATGGGCACAGGACTTCAGCCTTAATCCACAACCCTGTCCCCCAGGATGAAGGTCTTTGTACCCACCGGCTATGCAGCCTTCCCTCATGAGCTACTGCATGCCCCGGAAAAGTGGGTGACGGCCAAGTACCCCAAACTCATCTCCTATTCCTACATGGAGCGTGGAGGCCATTTTGCTGCCTTTGAAGAGCCCAAGCTTCTGGCCAACGACATCCACAAGTTTGTGTCCCTGGCAGAGAGGCAGTGATGCCCTCAGGGACCAACCACAGCCTCATCAGTAGCCCATTCCTCCCCAGTCTCCCTTAAGTAAGCCTGGCTTACTTAAGTCCCTTAAGGAGTGAGCTTAGGTTTTTGCGCCCTGCAGCTCTAGGAGCCTAGGTACACTCAAGCACCCCTCACCACCCCAATATGTTCGGTTACAGACCTTAAAACGCCACTTTAAGAACGTGGTGCCCCAGCACTGGAAAGATCTAGCCATGCTCTCCCCACCCCCAACCCCCACACACAGAGGAGACTGTAGACTGGGGTGAAGAGAACTAACTGCTTTGTCCTCAGAGCCTCTCCCTCCACCTCAAAGCTGTGGGCAGGCAACTGCTGCCAAGACCCTAGGCAACTTTGAATTCTAATTTCGCCCTTACCTATAGGCCTCCCAGCTCCCCTGACTGCTAGCACTTAAGCTAGATCTCTAGGTATGGAACCTTCCCCGCTTGGAAAGAATTTTTGCCCATGCCCACTAAGGCTCTCTGGATTGCTCCCTCCCTTGAAGACCCCCTTGTAGGTCATAACACTGCTAATAAAGCTTTCCTGGAGCACAGTTTGCCTCAGCACCTGTCTCTGAAACCCACAGCGTCTTTTCTAAAATTTACCTGACACACTATGTTAACCAGTGTGGTCTTGGTGACAAATGACTCTACTTCCAAGCACAGCTGGACCAAAGGACATCCTCTACTCCAAAGCAACTGTGTGGGGCTCTCCTTCCAGAGGTGAGCTCACACCTCTGCCCTGGTGCTCTGTGCCCACTGGGCCCTGAATCAGTCTGTACCGGTGAGGGAAGCAGCTGGGTAGAGCTGCTGGCCAGGGCCACCCTGAACCAAACAGCCCCCAGAGAGCTGCTGGCACCATCCAGACACTCACAAATCTCAGGCCAGTGGGAGACAAGGCAGTGTAGTTGGCTGGGTAGCTCAAGTGAAAAGGGCCTGATAGCCAAGGGCCACCAGATCTGGGGAAGAGGGATGAGCAGGTCCTGCCTGGTCCCTGTGGGAAGGGGGCTGGAATGAAGGCAGGCCCAAGTGGTTGGATTCCAGTCTACCCTGGCCCACACTTTCACCCAACTGTGGGCTGCTAGGTCCCACCCACCCCCACGTGTGTCTTGCCACACCACTTCTCTTCGAGGTGGGCCCTGAGCCTCAGCCTGTCCACTATGGCGCAACCCCAGATTCCACCATGGAAAAACAAAGAGCTGCCCAAGGCAGAAGAAATGGAAGGGCACTCTCTTCTTCTCCGTGTGCCTGCTACTCTGTCTTCCCATAATTCCAGGGTACCCTTAACACTGCCCCGCCCATGTTAGACAGAGCAGACACATTGGGTAGAGGCTAGATGAAGCCTACATGGACATGAAAAGCCATCCGTGAAGAGGCATGATAGACGGGATCTCACCATCAACCCAGTGGGCACTTTATTAACGGCTCTCACTGTCCCTGCCTGTTGCGGGCTGATCCCAACCACTGAGTCTGACAACATGACACCAAAACCCAGAAGCACAAGTGCAGAGGCGGCTACACAGCCAGTGGGCAGGCACCAACTGCCCCTGCTGTCACAAGGACAGGCTACTTCTGGTCCCTGCAGCTATCCACTGATCTCTGGGAAGGGGCTGCAGGTTGGGAGAGCATCGTAGGACCCCCACAGGGGCTCCATCAGACACAATTGCTGCAGGCTCACCGGTCACTAGCTATGTGTCAGTTTGTAGAAGGCAAACAATGTTTGGGGGCTCAGAGGGACCACATCTTTCCTGGACACATCTGCCCATCAACAGGTAGTCTCCAAATCTGATCAGCCGAAGGCAAAATCCCAACTCATGATCTTGGTTACAAACCGCTAGGGAACATCATCCCACCTGTAGAGCTTGCAGAGTGGATGGGGGAATAAATGTGCAGGTCCTCCTATGACCACATGAGGGAGCTGCAGGCATTCTCCATATTAGGGAAAAAAAAAAAAAAGAAGCCTACAGATGGCTCTCAGGGACAGCAGCCCTACCGTCCATCCTTAGCCAAGGGCCTGGGCCCCAGCATCCACCGGTTCCCTCTTCTCACACGACAGAAGCTTTAAAACAGTAAATAACTTGAGAGCCTGTCTGGGGCTCCAGCCCCTTCTCCCTCAGTCCTCCTGAGTGCCCTGAGCCTGCCAGACCAGCAGCTTGCCCGCTCTCAGGATTCCTGGTAGGGACAGGCCACGCTGTCGCTAGGATTCTGAGCCACATGCTGCCCAGGAAGAGTCCCACTGATGTTCCGGATGGCACCGTAGGTCTGCTGCTGCTGCGGAGACAATGCTGTCCTCTCTGAGGCCAAGCCATTCAGAATCCGAGGCACGTAAGGCTGTTGGCAAATTCAAGCATTAGATCTTGGATGGTGGCAGGCCTGACGTCCCACATCCTGGTCATGCCTGCTACCCTCTTCCTCCCAACAGGTAGATACGTATCATGAAATAGCAGCCCCATGGGACATCTGGACATTTCTCAGCAGCCAGAGAAAAACAGAAAGCAGTCTACAACCTAGTTCTCTTGATCATATGAAAAAACAAAAAGTGGCTTCCTCCAGGCCTCGGAACACTCCTTCGTGGTACTGTATTCTAGGTGACCATCCCAGTTTATCTGGAAACCAGGCTGTTTGTAGGGACATGTCTGCCAGCTATGCATCCTGCAGGGCCCAGACTAGGAGTGAGGGATCTCCAGTAGCCACCTGGCAGGCTGGCAGGACCATGGGTGTCTCTGAATAATCATGCTCCTGAACTGGTTGGGGGCTTGTCCAGGGACAGAGCTTAAGAAGCGTCTTTTTCCCAGGAAGGCAGTTGCTGGACGGACTAAGGCTGACATCAGCCAGTGTCCCACCCTCACATCTGACGGGATGTCCGGAAGTCTCAGAGGCCACGCCCTACCCTGAGGTAGCACCCTGGAGGACAGAGGCAGGGAAAGCCAGGAGGAAGAGAGGGCCTGTCCAACCTGGCACCCCCTTATGGAACATGGTGTCCTATGCCTTTGCTGAACCCAAAGGGACACAATTTGCCGTCTCCTCACGGCTGTCACACAGGCACTTGAAGAACAACAGACTTCCTGAGACAGCTGCACGACGGGCCAACTCTCCAGGCAGTGGGGCTGAGGAGGACATGTGAGCAGGGCACTGCAGGCCAGAGGAAGGTGGGCATCCATTAGGCAGCTAAGCCTCAGTGACCAAGCGGCTTCTAGCGTTCAGGGACAGCATCCTAGCTGACTGGGGATTCCTCTCAACTGACATTAATTCAGAACTAGCCTGCCAACTGACCTCAGATTGCTTTCTAGCTAGAACTGTTCCAGCATGTTCCTATGGCTTCTCTGGATGGGACCTTACAACCAGAGACAAAAGGTAGCCATCATGGGGACAGAAACACAGATAGCTTACCGTGAATGGCGGGGGCACATGGGCCTCTGCTTCACTTGCTTTGTCATTGGCTGATTCTTCTGTCTGTGGACAACGGCAGAGACACGATGGTGAACACAATCGATCTCTCTGAACTAAGGTTCCCCCAAACAGATGGACCAGTAACCAGCAGAATAATAGGACCAGCCAGCACCAGGCACCCAGCACCGCTCAACTGAGGGAAGGGGAAGGAAACCACATCACACCCCACCCCCAAAGAAAAGCTGGACAAGTCTGGTTGTACTGTGTTCACGTGGGGAAGGAGGAGGAAGAAGAGGGTTCCACTGCTGTCCCCAGAGCCCAGCCTGAGACATGGTAGACAGCCGGGTACCTTGTAGTTCCACGGGCTGAGGTGCTTGAAGCATCCAAAGCAGGTATAGAGCAGACAAGCCAGGATGGTGAGCAGCACCACCAGGAAGGTAAACAGAGTGGCAGGTGCCTTCAGACCTGGGAACACAGCAGCAGCCTTGAGGCAGGGGGCTTGCTTCCATGTTGAAAAAGATGCTAGGCCTGGTACCCAAACTGTGGGTCTCCCTACCTCACCCCTGCCCCTCCAACAGTCAGAATGGTGTCCTCAGAGTCTAGGACCCATGTGATGGCTAGAATCATTCCTGGTCAGGTTTTGGACAAGAAGTCAGAGGCCATTTGACAGTGAACTTGTTAGTACAGTTCCCCCCAGTCTCCAGAATCTAGTGCTGGACAGGATGAGGGCTCCCCAAGGCTGACTGTAGAGGTCAATATCCTCTGGTTCATTCCCCCCCACCCCAGAACTGATATAGGAGCTGTCTTCTCCTAGGGATTTCTGGGGCTCTGTCATACCTGATCTAGCTCAGTAACCATGTTGTCAACACCATACCAACCAGCCCTCACCCCAAAGCACCATATTCTACCAAATCGGTGCTGTAATAGTAGTTAGCAATCTGACTGGCTGGTGGAGGTGTGGGAAGATGAGGCCTGGCACTGGGCAGAGCAGAATTCCCCTCACCCAGACGAAGGAAGGAGAAAAAGAAGAGCCAGAAGAGGCAGAGGATGGGAGCAGCCAAGGCCTGGTTCACAGCAGCAAAGTGGATCCTCTTCTCCAGCTTGGCCGGCAGGTAAGCGAAGTAGAGGTTGTGCCGGTCCACCATGTGCTTCAGCAGGATGTAGATGAGGCCTGCAAAAGAGGGGCTGTGGGCTGGAGCCCGTGCTGGGCCACAATCCCAGCACTCGGGAGGCAGAGGCAGGTGGGTCTCTGTGAGTTTGAGGCCAGCCTGGTCTACAGAGTGAGTTCCAGAACAGCCATTCTCAAAAAAAAAAAAAAAAAACAATTAACTAACTAATTAATTACTGTTTTTAAAATTCTATTATCTATTTACGTGAAGGCATGTGAGTTTGTGTGTGACCAAGGAGGTGGGAGAGGGGTCAGTTTTCCGAAGCTGGAGTTTCAGGCAGTTCTGAACTGCCTGAATACCATGGTGAGCCAACATAAAAATTCACACCAGCCATGTTGAGAGGGACCATAGTAGAAGCCGGCAGAAGCAATCATTTAAAAGGAAAATGAAATCCTGTGTCGAAGGCTATAGTTCCAGTAACCAGAAGTCACTTGGCTGGGAATCCACCGTGACCTGGCGGTGGGTTTCTCAGGCGGTATGGAAGAGGACCCTGAGACCTACCGAACGGCACAATGATGGGGCAGGTGATGCTATAGGCCATGATGACGGTGAAGACACACAGCATCCACGCATACATGGCTCCGAACTCGTACTCAAAGGCCTGGTTCTGGGGAAAGAAAGGGTTAAGGAGCTCACAGGCGGTTCTGTCCCCAAACATCCTTCTGCACACTCCAAGCATGGGGGAGGGGATGCCCAACAGAGTTGGGGAGGACTAGTAGGTAGCAGTGCTTCTAAAAGTCTTGGCTCTCTTCTCTAGCCAGTTCCAGATTCTCTCAGTTCACACCCAGATCTTCCAAGGCATGGTGGTGTGTCCTCTCATAGGGGCCCCTTGTTCTAATTGTGCCCATCCGCCAGGGCTATGAGCTCCTGGGGCATATACTGAGGCAGATATCACTGGAGGATACACCATAGAGAGATCCCACACAGACTGGGCATGCTCCCTACCATCAGCTCAACCCTAGTTCAGTGGCCTGGACCAGCTCAGTCTGTACCAGTGTAAAACAAGATTAGTGGTGTCCATCACAAAATACAGGACAGCTGGCTTCCTACTTCCCTCTCACAATACTCACCAAGGCGTAGGGAAATAGTGACCCTACACCACCCAACTTAGGGGGTCTGGGATAAGTGGCATCGCCTGAAATAGCTTTGACACTTTGACACCATAGGCGCTCCTAAGAATAGATCCAAACAGAGGCCCTAGGAAGGGGTCTATGGGTCGTATATTCCCTGTGGCGCTAAGCAAGTGCTTAAGCCACCGCATGTCTAGGTTTTAGCTATGTGTTTCCTGTGTGAGGATTAATCTTGATTGTCAACCTGACTGGATTCAGAATCACCTAGGAGACACAGCTCTCTGTGTAGCCATTTCTAGAGAGGTTTAACTGAGAAGACACACCCACCCCCGCCCAGTATGTGACACCCTTCCGTGGGCTGAGGTCCCACAGAACGAAAGAGGGAAAAGAGAAAGCGGCCTGGGCACTCACGTCTCTCTGCTTCCTAACTGGATCCGATGTAAGCAGACGTCTCGTGCTCCCACTCCACACCTTCCCTAATACGATGGACTGTACCCCCAAACCGAAGGCCAATATAAATCCCTCCTTCCTTAAGTTGTGTTTGTCAGATACTGTGCATGGACCATGAGAAACGTAACACAGTGTGTGACCAGACTGGTTAGACTGCAAAAATCGTAAGTTCTTTCCTCCGGTCCGTGAGCCAGAGTGGAAGCCAGTGAAAGATTTGCCTTGATCCAAAGAGCTTTAGGACAAAGATGACCCTGAGACCCAGTTTGGAAAGCTCTTGTCACAGTGCCTAGCATTTGTTCCAGAGAGCTGAGAGGCCACGGGCAGGGGCGGGGAGGGTCCGAGGCGCTACCTGCTTGACGTTCCTGCGGTCGGCAACAGTCTTGGCCATGATCATGCGGAAGGTGTAGAGGATGAGGCCTGGCAGACGCAGCAGCTCCATGCCGCTGCCGATGAAGGCAGAGGCAATGACATAGTTCACAAAGAAGGCACCCTGGTCTGGCAGGAAGACACACCTAGAAAGCCATACAGGTCTTGAGCTGAGAGCCTAGAGCTTCCTGCCAGCTGGAACGAGAATGGGGGACCTCTGGGGGCTGCACCAACAACAACAACAACCCGGCCCCCACCCCCGCATCCCTCATTCAGCACACATTTGTGGAGACCACTGTAAGAATTTAAGAAATATAAAACCTAGGAATTCACCTGAGTGCTAGCAGTCACATGTAGGGGGAGATGCACCTGAGTGCTAGCAGTCACGTGCAGGGGAGATGCACCTGAGTGCTAGCAGTCACGTGCAGGGGAGATGCACCTGAGTGCTAGCAGTCACGTGCAGGGGAGATGCACCTGAGTGCTAGCAGTCACGTGCAGGGGGAGACGCCTCCTATTGAGAGATGCCTTCCCAAGTACAGCCATTAACAGTACTCTTCAGTCACCTCCCCACCCACAGGCAAATGACCATTAAGCTTATCAACAGGATCCGTCCTTCCCCGGCATACCAGGCACCACCCTGTCTCAAGGACGGCTAGTCCAAGGGCACGGATTGACCACACCCCCTGGATCCCGCTCGCGCAAACTCCCAACCAATTAGTCTAACATAGAGAGCTCTGAGCCAATCAGAGCTGCACAAGCCCCCATCCCCAGACCCCTTTCCCCTGAACCCCATAAAAGTGCCTCAGGGGAAGGAATCGGGGCCCCGCCATGTTTGATCCGTGCGGGACCCGACACGCGCACCGGTTAACAATAAAGCCTCGTGCGTTTTGCAGTGGTTGGACTGACTCGTGGTTCCTTAGAAGTCCGCCCGGCTAGCCCTAACACCCCCCGGCAGTTACTGTGCTGAAAGCTAGGAATAAAATCAAGCCACAGTGCTTGTAATCCTGGCACTGAGGCAGCAGAGGCAGGGGGATCATGATTCTAGGCCTTTCTAGAATCAAGACCTTTCCTCAAAAGTTAAAAAAAAAATAAAATCAAGTAAACAAAATCCAGCCCCAGACTCTGCTATCTTTGTATTCTGCAGTCTCTGGGGACACAAACCAATACAGGAATATACACTATGGCAGGCAGAGTGCTCCAGGGGCTGGGTGGGAGTGTAGATGAGCTCAAAGAGGCCACTGAGGATGAGGGAGACCACGGAGAAGGACACTGATGAAGGGTTGTGGGCCTGGCACTGCCAAGGGCCTGGAGGGCAGCAAGCGGGAGGGAGGATGGGAGGCTGGAAGCAGGGAGGACGTTGCCACAGCCGTAGGTGCGCTGGGTGACAGTGGGCGGGTGGAGGGCGGGAGGCGGGGAACTGGGGAATCTGCTGACAGGCTGGATACAGCGTGAGAGTTAGGAGAGGAAGGGGAAAGGCAGGATGAGCTCCAGGGCTTTTCCTAGACCAACACGAGAGAGTTACGGGAAACTGGGGACATATCGGATCTAGGTTAGGGCGGGTAGGGTCCACAGAGCGCAGCAGTTCCTCATGTTGTGGAGACCCCAACTCCAACACTATTTTCGCTACCACGTCATAACTGTAATTTTGCTACTGTTGTGAATTGTAATGTAAATATCTGATATGCAGATGGCCTTAGGTGACCCCTGTGAAAGGGTCATTCGACCCTCCCCCCTCTCCGCAAAGAGGTCAAGACCCGCAGGCTGAGAAATGCTTCTCTAAAGTGATAGTGTGGGTACTGTGGATATTTAGTTTTTCTTTAACTTCTTGGTACTGGGATGGAGCCCAGTGAGGCACACCCCAACACCTTTGTGCACATATTGTAATTCAGTAGTCAAATAGCAGTAAAGCCGTGAGCGAGGTGAGGAGGGGCTAGGGGAGAGCCCTCAGGCAGCCAACGCCTAGCTTTGCAGGAAGTCCCAAGGCAAGCTGCAAAGGAGATGCTATGGGCAAAGAAGCCAAGAGCAGAGTTCAGAGCCAAGTGAAAACAGTCTCCAGAAGGAGCTTCGGGTATGGCTGGCAGGTCACAGAGAACAGGAACTGAGAGCCGGCCATTGTCGGATTTGGTAGTCATAACCACTGTCCACCAAGACGAGAGCTAGTTGGGTAGGTGTTTGCCTATCTGTAGCCACCAGTTCCTGATTCACCAACCAACTCAGCAAGAACAATTGCCCGATCCTTACAGGCCAGCCTCCCCCTAACCATTCCCAACCAGTTGAGAGCCTTTGGGGCTGTTGAAAGCCCTCGGGTTCAGTGCAATAGGCTGAATAACTAGCTAGATAATCTTGGGTAAGTTACTCAGTAACTCTGAGCTCCATTATCTGTAAAATGGAGACAGGAATAAAGTCTTCCTCACAGCGCGCTCTCTCTCTCTCTCTCTCTCTCTCTCTCTCATTCTGAGTGTGTGTGTGTGTTTTCCTCTATGGCTCTCCACCTTATTTTTTGAGACAAGGTCTCTCTCTCTCTCACTCAGACTGGAGCCTACTCATTGGGTGGAGCTGGCCCATAAGCTCCTGGGATCCTCCTGTCTCCGTCTCCTAGCACCTGGACTGTAACTGTGTGTCATCACACAAGGCAAGCACTTGACACACGGAGCCATGTCCTCAGCCCCTCCCATACCTCCTTGTAAGGGTTAAATAAGACAAGGACTCACACACGTTTAGCATAGAGCCATTTTAAATAATAGCTGTCCCTATCAGGGTAGTGTGTTCCAGGCTTACACACTCACAAGGACACACACCAGCCCTAAACTGAACTCTGTTCTGACAAAAACAATCGGCAGGCTACACAGTCACTACTTTTAATTTTTATCCTTCTCTGACTGGGGGCATCGCTAAAACCCAGCAACTCTGTGGTCTGTAAGTAAGTCTCAAACAAGAAAAGTGACTGCCACTAATTGAGTCTTGGCCTAAAAGACGACCACATTTCTGCAAGCACACGCAAAGTAGGCCAGCTCCCACCGCGAGCATGTTCCAGGAATGTGGGAGGGCTGGTGTGATCGCAAGGCCTGTTACAGGAGGGTGCCTGTCCTGAAGCCAAGCTCCAGGCTGCAGCCCGCCCAGAGCTCTGCAAGTCTGTACTCTCCATGGTGGCCGAGCCGATACTTACTCTAACCTGATGGAAGCATCTGAAGAAGTTTTGTCAAAGAGCCACCGGAAGAAAAAGTCCAGGCTGAAAATCAGATGAATTGCTTGTGAGTTTCTTAATTCAATTGGGTTTTGTTTGTTTGTTTGATTGGTTGGTTGGTTTTGTTTCGTGTCAATACTGGAGATGAAGCCCAGGGTCTTGCCCACACCAATCAAGAGCTCTGCCCTCCTGTTTTCTCCCTCACACTCCACGCAGTCACAATGCACTTTCGTTTTCTTCCACTCTGAACGTTTGTTCCCTGAGGGGGCTCACACATGCTCAACCAGCACTTCCTCCAGGAGATAAACACAGAGAGGACTAGACCCTCCCTACAAGGGACATCCTCTGTAAGTTCGGTTCACAAGCTTTTGTTTTTAAGGACTATCACATTTCCAGAATGGATGGCAAGAACTGGGTCCTGCTTCCGACTGGGGCTGGACAGGAGGCAGAATGTACCTGGTCAGGCCGAGGGAGGGCAGGATGAGCACCATGAAGATCAAGAATATGTAGACCTTCGACACCATGATCCGGTTTTCCCCCGACCTGCAGGGGAACAGAGACGAGTTTATAAGCTGTCAAAGTAAGCTCCAGCAATGTGCCTGCTGCCCACCCAGGACAGGCTCAGGCCCTGCTCACCTCGTCCAGTGAGACTCCAGCAGAGTGGAGTAATAGACGACGGATGGAAGCAGCGCGGAGAAGGACCAGAGCAGGAGAGTCGGGAAGAACTGGCTGACGACAGGGTTCTGAAAGACAAGGGCCACTACAGAGCCTGAGGGTCCCTGTGGCCTGGTGGCTCAGAGCACTCCTAGCCATCCTGGGACACACCCTAGACACAAAGCTGTGTTGGGTGAAGGATGGGCGGTCCTCAAACGTTGGCAAGTAAACAGCAATAGCACTTCATGATTACACAGACCTTCACAGCAAAGGAAAGAGTTACGTGTGCAATGAGGGCCAGATGAGACAGGCTCCGTGTGCAGTGGGGAGCTGAGGGCTGCTCCTTGAAGGATCATGCTCCTCTCCAACGCGCCTGCCCAGTCAGCTCCCACTGTCCAGCTGCGGCTTGCCACAGCTCCACGGTGTCTGATCCCAACCCTGTTTATACTGGCTGTACTGGTTGTTGTCGTTACAGAATTTAATTTATTTTCACTGATTAAAGGAACATAAAAGCAGAGATTTTCTTTGAAAACTAAGCTGGGACCATTTAGGGGCATGGCTCAGAATAGAGTGTTTGCCTAGTATGTGTGAGGCCCTGGATTCCAGCCCCAGGACCTCAAAAATAAATACGTAAAAATTTTAAAGATTATGTTGAACATTTTTAAAAGATTGATTAAGGTCAGTTTCTGAAAACATGTTATTGAGTTACATAAGTGTAAATTTGGAGGGACGGCTCAGTGGATAAGAACTCTGGCTATTCTTCCAGAGGACATGGGTTAAATTCCTGGCACCCATATGATAACTCACAACCACCTATAACTCTAGTTCTAGTGAGATCCAACACCGTCTTCTGGCCTCCTTGGGCACAGGCATGCATGTATGTTTAAATGCTTGCTTTATTTATTCATGTATTTGTGGATCTTGGGACAGAAGGAGGGCTTCACGCCTGTTTTCTTGTTATTCCACTGAGCTACATCCACAGTTCAAATTCTTCCTTTACTTAAAGAAACCCAAACTCAAATCCGAGTTGATTAAATAAGAATGTAGTTTATATAAGACAGACAAAAGGGAACCCTAACCAGCAGATCTAGCTTCAAAAGAACAGGCCTTGTCCCTGCATCAATTGGCGAGAGAATGAATTTGACCTGCTGTCAGTCTAAAGAAAACTGTCACGTTTACTTGGGTGGTTTTTAATATATTTCGAGTCAGATAAAAGCTCCTCCTATATATCACAGGTGTAACATGACAGGCCATCGACCCCAGTTCCTGGATGAAAAACTAAGGCTCAGAATTCACCAGCAAGTGATGGCAAAGCCAGGACCAGGGTGCCAGGGCCCCTCCAAAGCCCTGGGATAATGGGTGTGCACTGCCACATCTGGTGTTTAACCTAGCTTAGCTTAACCTCTCGAGTATCTATCATGCCTGACCGTGGAAGGCAGTGGTTCTCAACCTGGGGGTCACCACTCCGTTGGGGGTCGAATGACCCTTTCACAGGGGTTGTCCAAAACCATCTGCATATCAGGTATTTGCATTATGATTCATAACCATAGCAAAATTACACTTAGGAAGTAGCAACAAAAGTAACTATGGGTTGGGAGTCACCCCAACATGAGGAATAGTATTAAAGGCTCCCAGCTAGCATTAGGACAGTCGAGAACCACTGAACTAAGATGTTTTGAAAAACACTCATTACCTACAGCAAACAAAATGGCTTTAAAACAAGATTATCAGGACTAAATTGTAAAATAATCCCATTCACAATCCTGCCACCCCAACCAACACGGCTCTTCTCACGTGTCCTGCCCCTTGGGTCCCTTCTCTGTCTACATACTTATGTGTCACTGGAGCCACTGCTTAAACACAGTTACATTCTGTGTGTTGGGGGTTTTGTTTGGAAGGCTGGGGTGTTTGAAGCTTTATTTATTTGTTTTTATTTGTGTATGTGCATTTGCCCGTATGAGTTTATGTGTACCACGCTCAGGCAGTGTGACAAGCAATTACGAGCTGCTTGATGTGGGTGCTGGGAACAGAAGCCATGTCCTCCGAAGAGTCAGCAAGTGCTCTTACCCACGAGACCTCTCTCTGGACCTGGTTGGTCTGTTTTTGAAACAGGGTCTCACTCTGTAGAACAGTCTGGCCTTGAACTTGCATCAATCCTCCTGCCTCTGCTTGCCAAGTGCTAGGATTGTAGGCGAGAGCCATCATGCCCAGCTGTATATTCTGCTTTTGATTCTAATCTTTCCAAAATGACTTTGCAATTCTTCATAAATGTTTCACATTTCCTCAGACTAAATACACTTCCCTCAGCTCAAATGATCTTCCCTGTTGACCATTAAGACTGATTCCATTAAGTGAATATAATTGCACTACCATAAAGGTGCGATAATAAACATCACCACGCCTGCTTTCAGCTTAAAAGCGCGAGCCACGGATAGGAGGGCTCCGATGGGTTAAGAATACTTGCTGTGCAAACATGAGGACCTGAGTTCAAATCCCCAGCAGTCTATGTAAAAAGCCAGGTTTGCACATGCCTATGCCCATAGCACTGTGAGTTAAGGAGACAGAAAGATCACTGGGGCCCTAACTGCCAGCCAATGAGAGAGACTGTCACAGAGTAATAGAGCAAGGTGACCGGTGTCCTTCTCTGGTTTCCTGCCTGCATGCGCACACACACATACACGCACGTGCACACGCACACACATGCGTGCGCGCACACACGCACGTGCATACACACGCACGCACACACGCACACATATGCGTGCACACACACGCACGGGCACACACACGCGCATGTGCGCACGCACATGCACAGACGCACGCGCGCACACGCACACACGCACGTGCATACACACGCATGTGCACACGCACGCACACACGCACACGCAGACAACAAACAGGAGCTGAAGAGACCCGGCCCTCTGCTTCAAACCCTCCCCAGTGCTCACTGCTCCCCACCCCCCTCTTCCTGCAGCTTCTTCACTCACATTCAGCGCATGGATGGGTTTGGTGACATTGAACTTGTCCATGGTAGACAGAATGATGGAGGGTGTAGTCAGGAAGAACAGCACCACAAACAGAGTGAAGTTGATGCCCAGCCACTGGAGCCACCAGCGGACACCCTGGATGGAGAGGTTCTTCCTGCAGAGGGCAACACCAGCCAAGAGGCTTATTCTCCCAGGCACAGGCCATCCAACAACACCAGCGGTGCCCAAGGCTGAGGCATGTTAGATCAGCTTCAGGGAAGCTAGACTAGAGCTCTGGCTGAGGTTCCTCTGAGCCTCAAGAGCAAAGTAAGTTCTCTGCATTGGCCTTCAGCCACAAGAAGGCCAAGTTTTGGGTTCTGGAGCTCAGAAGGAACACAGTTGTCAGTACTGACGGAAACTATCCAATGACGTCACAGACACCACACTGTCCAGGCAAAACTCCAGCAGGACATTTCCTGAGTACTGCAATGCTTTGTGACTCTGAATACACCCTCTCCAGTGAGGGCACAGGCTGAGGTGCAAGAACTCAAGCAGGGAGCAAGGCACAGCTGGGCCTGGCTGCTCATCCCACAAGATCAGCCTCAACTCTGGGCACTCTATAACCCAGAGGGCAAGGCTTTTAGAGGCTAGCTCAGAAACTTATGTGCATCCAAGATCTACTCCACCCTAGCAAATGAGAAGGCCCTAGCTGCCTTCATCCTCACGGTAGGCCTGAGATCCCACACTAAATCTACACATGCGGATTTGGCACGGCCTCCACTCTACCTAGGGCTCTGCTGTCTAATATGGTAGGCACATACCCACATGGCTACTGAGCACTGGCGGTGTGGGAGGCCTCCGCTCAGAGGCACGAGAAAAATAAAATACGCAACAGAGACCGAGTGTGAAAGGGAGAGACAAAAGCCCTGATTTATAAAAAATCGCATGTAAAAATGTTAATGTCTTAATACTATATAAAAAGTTTAAATTAAAATTAATTTCAATCATTTCTTTTTCTAACATGGGCTACTAGACAGTTTTTAATGAGGTATATAGCTTACATTATATTTCTTCTGGACAGCATTTGAATGCTAAAGACTGATCATGGGGAAAACATGGACTCCTCTGTCAGACCTTATCAAATACATCACAGCAGCAGGCCCAGAGCCTGACCTCCACATGACCTGTGTAGCTGGCCATTGAATAGGCCTCAGGCACTGGAGAGATGGCTCAATGGTTCAGAGCACTATCTGCTTTTCCAGAGGATGCAGGTTCAATTTCCAGCGCCAACATGGAGACTCAATCCTCTACAACTCTAGTTACAGAGGATATGACACCCTCTTCTGGCCTTTGTGGGCACCAGACAGACATGGAACACAGACATACATGCAGGCAAAAAAAACCATATACATAAAAATTAAAATAATAAAACCAACGAAAATAGAATGGTATCTGGCATATGGTAGGTGTTTAATTAAATATTTGTTAAAGAGCTGGACATAGTAGTGCATGCCTTTAATCCCAGCACTCAGGCAGCAGAGGCAGGCAGATCTCTGTGAGTTCAAGGCCAGCCTGGTCTACACAGTGAGTTCCAGGACAGCCAAAGCTACATACTAAGACACTATCTCAAAACACCAAAAATAAAAAAACAAATAAATAAGTATTTGGGTTTTGTTTGTTTGTTTGTTTTCTGTTTTTTAAAAAGCCAGGCCACATCTATGCTCCAGGTAACCAGGCAGCCCCCGCAGAAACTCACCAGCAGATGTCCTCAGGGTAGGAGGCAAAGGTGACAGTCCACTTGGAGATGCAGAGCTCTCGGCTATAGGAGGAGGGCTGAGGCTCCCCTTTACACCTGAGGCCCTGGCACTTGCAGGCATTGAAGTCCTTCAGGATGCTGTGGAGAAATGCAGACGCTGTTACGGTGCAGTTCACGGTGTACCGCAAACATCCTCAGCAACTGCAGGCAAACAGGAGTGTGAGCACAGGATGCCTGCCGGAAGACTCAAGCACGGTGTGCTTCACCCCTGCAATCCCAGCACTGGAGAGGCTGAGGCAGGAGGGTCATGAAGAGGCCAAGCCAGCCTAAGCCACATAGTGAGTTTCAAGCCAGTCTGAGACATTTAAGACCCTATCTTAAACAATCAAAAAGGAATGGCATGCCCGCCATACTGTCAAGGGTTTTGGTTCATCCTCACTATGACTCCCCAAGCAACAGGTTGCTATCTCATTTACAGACCAGGAAACCGAGGCCTGGCACACTAGGTTTAGCATTCCCAGATGCTTGCACTGCCCTACTACAGCGTGCCTCCAAGGGGCCACTCTCTACCCTCCCTGTGACAGCTCCAAGCTGACTCTGTTCCAGCCAGGTGGCTCCGCCTCCCCAGTCCTTGCTTTGTCAGCAGGCCGGGAATAACATCAGGCCACATTACACCCTGCCCGCTCTTGAAGTCCCCTCCTAGTACTCCTGGCCCACCCCTACCATCTCAGGCTCTGTCTGCTTTGGGTACTCATAAAGAAACCCACAATCTTCATTGCTACCTCAGAGTACCTTTCCTCTTCCTCCTGCTACAGTCTGAGGCAAGGACCCCAGACAACATCCCAGAGGTCATGCCCAGATCCATCGTGCCCAAGGCACAGAAAGCACAGAGGTGTGGCATCTTCTCTGCACCCCACACACACTCAGTGCTCTGGATGAAATGACACTGAGGTCCTAGGCCTGAGAGCGCTTCGTAAGCTCTCAGCTCCAAGATCCTGTAGCTACAGACACCCCGCGTGCTCCAGTCTCCCCATAGCTGTCCATTTGTCAACAGACACAGGAGGGCCTTGGGTCCTGAGTTTCCATCTTCCTGGCAGAACACTGCACACAGAGGCAGGTGGGCTGTAACAGCTGGTGAGAGCACACAGTGGGGCTGGGCCACATCAGCCTGGCAGGGGGCAGCCAGCGCCATGCATGCCCAGCCTTACTGTCTCTCAAACATAGACTGGAATTCCCCCGAGAGGTGAGGGCAGTATGCCTCTAAGAGAGCAGGTGGGATCAGGGGTTCAGCCACACTCACTAGGTAGCCATGGACTTCTCACGGAAGGTGACAAAGGCCATTCCTAGGGGCTGGTCCTGAACCTGGCACTCCTCGGCTGCGATCTTCTCCAGCAGTCTGTCTTTCATCCGGGTGTAGTAAGAGATAGCATCCTCCTGCCAGAAGACACAGCCCCTGGGTGATGCGACCCCGTTGCAGGAGTTGGGGTACCCATGTCTGTCCCTGCTGCAGGCAGGTAGGTGGTGACGTCTCACCCGCTCACAGCCCCGCACTTCACAGCAGCAGAACTGGCCACAAGTCTTGGGGTTAATGAGGGT